>CM035422.1:102966701-103254201 GCA_020310875.1 Ceratopteris richardii
CCCCTGGAGCTTTCCTACCGCTGTGTTGCTTGTTGGTATTTCCCTCTTGAAGGTTGGTCATCTTAGCCTCACTTTTCGAGAATCGTTATTAATACGCTTTCTTTGTTATAAACTATTCCTATAGGGGGTTTCTAGGCTTCATAGTTGTTACTTTCTTAGCTTTGTCTTATTACATGAGTAATGGGGTTTGTTACCTATGGTGGGATTCGGGTCCTTGTTTCAGATCTAAAAGAAGTGCATACTTCCGGAAATTCCGATGTTATTTCGTGCCGCCCCTTTGCCTTCCTAACACTTCTCCGAGTCTTGTTCTCGTGAAGGGAGCGAGACAACTCCCTCGCCTCGGCGTAGAATAGAATAAGCCCGGTAGCTAGCCCAACACTATGAATGAAACTGCCATGATTACCGAAGACGGAGAGGTAATGAACAGAAACAGATATGTCGGTATCAGGATTAAAATTCGTCGTTAGATGAGGAGAAAATGTTTGGCACAAAAAACTCAATCCGAGAAAGAGAGCCCTTATTTGGGAGTGGGGATTTTCCTTCCTTTGAAGAGATAGCCTTTTGAAACAAAGAAACTCGTGGAAAAGAAGGAAATTGGGGGGGAATCTGACCAACCTAATTTTGAGGTTCTGTTCACTCCAGAAAAGACCCTTCGAAAGATGAAAATCTCGACAAGATTTCTCCGACAAATCATATGCTTCGCGAAAGCTGTCCCTCTTTTACGGATTACCCATGAAAGGAAAGATATAGAAGCTTAACCCGTTACTAAAAACTATTAAAGAGAAACACATTAATTTTTTACCCTTTCTAGAAAAAAAGATTGGACGTTATTCCGGTTTGCATTTCCTCTCGCGAACATATTTTTTAAGCCAGATAGCTAATCAATCATAAACATATTTATGCCAATCCTAAAGTAGTCAATATTCTCGGGTTCACGGTATCCTGCGGTGATCTCACATTCATTGAAGAAGCTTCAAGAGGTCTTATCAAACTAACATGGCGTAATGCATAAGAAAGAAAGAATGAATTAGAAAATCGATAGAATAACTGAAATGAAGAAAATGCTCTTTTTCGAGGCCTCTCTTTTACCCTTCTATTCAGAAAGAGTCTTCCTATTATCCTTTTTTTTCGTCGTAAAGGTTCTTGGATGCCTGAAAAAGACCTTCCTTTCTATCAGAAAAGAAAAAGAAAAAAAACTTCTTCTTTTTGTTTTCATTGTCTAGATTATTACTACCCACATTATTCGGAGGTCGAGTATGATAAACTCAATGTTGTGGTATTTTCCGAACCTCACCCTAATTATCTGAAACATCCCTATAGGGATGAAATAGAGAAACACTGCCTTCCTCAATTCAGGTTGGGTCTTCCCCGACCGACCTTTTGTTTAGAAGTTAACTAACTGATCCAAAGCGGCCTTTCTAGCCTAAGCCGCTAGTCCTGGTCCCTTTCCTCTAGATCTAAAGTGTTTGTCGAAGACAGCGGTTCAATTGTAAAATGAAACTTGCCGCCGACTGACTCCGTGGCTGGCTGTTGGTAGAAGCCCAGCTATGTATTCGTACACCTCTTCGTCGTCGTTTGGGTAGTCAAATTATTACTATTGGGTAAGATACTACCTAAATTGGTTAGATCTAGGCTTTAAGGAGGTCTCTAATAGAGATTAGAGCCTACCATTGTTAACTCGAAATTAACAATGGCAGAGGCCGAGCTAAGATCCGTGTCATACGATCATACACCCTAAACACAGCGAGACCACTGCTTACGCCGCTTCTAACTTGGGTTTCCTTCCCTAGGTGAGTGACGGGGGGTTAAGTCTCTCTTATAGGTGTGTAGTCGAGGATAGGATCTATGATCTCGCCATCTATCACTCTAAACATATCCGCTTTAGTCCGTCCAGAAAGAGAACTTTCGACCCTCTATATGTTACTTCCTCGACAAATGGATAGTCCAACGACTCCGCATCTGCTGAGGAAAAGGGGAAACGCCCTAAGCCTCAAAATGGCCCAATCGAACGAAGAGCAGTTGAGCGGGGTACGAGACGATCTCGCCTAAGCCTAAGCCCTGCCGCCACCACAAGCCATGGTAATGGCCAAAAATGGGACTTAGGGATTTGGATCAGTCACTCGCGCCTTAACCATTTACGAGATAGTCGATGTAGCTGTGGATAACTCAACTCCGACCGAGACAGCACTCGCCTCGAAAACAACACGTATTAGCTTCGCTCCTAAGACGCGAAATATCTCCGAGATACGAATCGGAAGTCCGCAATCCGTCTTTGGCACCTATCTGACTGGTCGCCACACGGTTTCAGCCAACCTCTTAAACGAGACTGGGGACATACATGTCTGTCCGAAATGAAGAAGCAATTCCATACCATTGCTAAAAACATCAGATACTTCCTCCAAGAAATCTCTGCTTGACATCGTTTAACAAGGCGCTTACGACAAAGAAGACTTTGTTCAACCTATCCGGAAGCGAGTCATTCAGATATGAACCTTATGTTATGGACAGAGCCGTACAGTACAGCAGGAGTTATGTAGATATGGTCGGATGCCCATAGGCTTTATACAACCTGTTACACAGATACTAGTTTCTAGGGTGAAATGGGGGAGTCATCAAGCCCCCATCCCGAAGTGCTGTAGACTTGAGCCAGCATGCACCTATTCTTTATCAATGGTAATCGGCGATTGCATCACTGCTGATGATCGGATACCCATTCCAGATATTCATTCAACGAAACAACTTCCACGACAGTAGGCATAAAGGCATAATTAGTTCCACGGATCTCGCTGCGCTAACCATGGTAAAGTCCCTCTCATTATGTAAGAATGGAGGTCTGATTCGAACAACCGGGTACAGCATCACGTTTAGCACCTGGAAAAGGTACAGCCCAATTGTAAAGTACATCAGCCGGAGTTATAATCATACAGAAAGAAGTCTTGGCTGGTACAACTACTCGATTGTCCACTTCCGGTATACGTGATTAACCCAATTCCAAATCATCCTCTGAAATCATATAACTGTCGAAAGTTAATGACTATTCATCATAACTGCTATAGTCTGAATACTCATAAGGGTGGGTCGGCGTAATGCCTTTTTAGAAGTTCCATTCGCCTCCCTCCAAACTGTACTTGCAAGTTTCGTTTTCTTGCAAACAGCTTTTCACGCCTATTCACACACACTTAAGAGTATACTGCTATTTGGCCAGGTCCTTCTCAAGTCTTGAAGGGTTAGGCTCTACTGGTAGATCGAATGGTGATCGGCAAGCTAGGAGTCTGTTTCCGTTCAATCAAGCCATGATCCTAGTCCTTTTTGTTGATCCGCCGCCCCCCAAAATAATATGTTTTACCTGACTGACCAAATACTTACTTAATTTTCACTGAAAGAAAGTGAATTCTCTGTGATCTCCGAGGACTGGAATTTCGCAACGCTGTGAGCAGTGACCCAAAAGAACAGGGTGGAGTATAAGCGCTGGTCCCTTTCGGTAAAGTGCTTATGCTTTATGTTACCTACCATGGGACCTCCGTCCCCGAGGGAGGCAGAGAAAACAGTAAACTAAGCTTCGCTTAAACGAAAACCCGGTCAACTAAGCAAAAAGTTAGCAGCGATTAATTCTACGTTTACAACATGTATTAGCATAGCCGAAAAGGTATTAGCTAATACGTTTACAACTCAGTAAACGCTTCGCCCTCGCTTCGCGGATTAAGAGGCTTAAGGCTTAATTAAGCCTAAACGTTAGTAAACGAGGCCTCTGCTTCGCGGAGCAGTTGAGCTTAGCTTCGATGAAACCGCAGAGTATCCTCTGCTTCGCACCTCCTCTGGGAATGAATTTTGTAACGTAACCGCTGTGGTTGCTGCCAACGCGTCGAGGATCCCCTATTCTAGAGATGACGGGGTCAGGCCTGTTAGGTCCAAAGTTGTATGCCACTAGTTGTGGTGCTGATAGACTTACTACTTCAGCGCCGTCATTGAACATCGCAAGCTGAGATCTCTTTTCTGTATATTGCCTACACCAGAAGCGGGAATGTATACCTCCAACGACTCACTCCGAAGGAACCATAGGCTTATCATTGGCTAGGGGAGCCTTATCAATGCATAGGTAGCACTTCAACTCCCCGTTTCCGGCACGCTCTAGTCCCAAGAGTTGAGTCCCTCGACGTCACCACGTCAGACGATAATTTCTTTGATTCCCGTCTCTCATTTGGTAAGCCAGATACTCTGTGGACCGTAGAAGCAGACCGGTGCATTTTGTCGCACTTCCATCACCTTCGTGAAAGAGCGCACTCCAATACCATTAATGTCCAATAGCTTTAATAGTAATGGCCGGATCTACCACCTGGTCCATCGAATAGAGTAAGACAAAGGATGGTATAGCAATAAACATCGAAACGAAACTGGGAAGAATGGTCCAAATGATCTCTATAGTAGTTCCGTGAACCATTTTTGAAGGAATGGGGTTTCTTCAATAATGGAAATGCCATAAAGTGCGGATCAATATCCATAACACAAAGATCAAAATAATGATTAAGAAGACCGGAATATCGTGATGCGGGTCAATTATTCCTTACATCATAGATATGGCTGCGTCCTAAAATCCCAATTACCAAGGTTCCGCGGCGTCACGAGGAGCAATTAGAACAAATAGCTACCAAAAAGAAAGGGGTTCTCGAAATTTCGAAACCATTCCCCGCAAAACAAACTGCGGAGCTTCGCCGCAGAGTTAGCAGCTAAGCGAAGCTTGTTTGTTTAGAATTGAAGGTGCAATGGACATTTTCATTCTCTAAGAAGCTTTCACCTTCTTTCTCACAAGCTCCCATGGATATTAAGAACAGACCTCTTCACGAAAAACAGAACAAGAATAAAAGAAAGCAGAACGAGCTTTTTTGGTTAATTATTCCCCAGTGTGATCTGTTAGTCCTAAGCAATATCTGCAGAACGACCCGCGCAACTAAACTAATGACGCGAACTTTAACCTGGATGGAGCGGACAGCAAAAAAGAGATCGTCGCAATCTTTCCTTGCCTGCCAATAGCTGGGATGTTCAGCCAAATCTCAGGCCTTGATAGAAGGGTGGGGTGGCTACCTTCCCGCAAAAGCAAAAGGCCCGGATTAACGTAGGACGAACAATGACTGAGTGTAAGTAAGCCTCGTTGCCCGACAATCGACGGTGCTGACCGCACCTACGGGACTCGTTATCGTAATACGGGAGGGAGTAAGGCAGTGACAACTTGGGGATTGTCATTGAGCGTCCCTTGTCGCCCGAGAGAAGTAAGTTATCGACGGCTCTTCTCTTCCAGGATGGACCATCTACGCTCGCGGCATCCCCCACGAAGTGTAGCTCACGTCCAAGATCCGGTTGGGGAACGGGGCAACGCCCATAAGCTCCGGAAACGCAAGGCCTGCCAGGCTGTATGCTCCTAGAAGTAGGATTCTTCACCAAGCTCCAGGGCTTACATGGGGACCCATTACCTTTTAGGAGTGTAGGTGACAGCAATTCATACGATACGTAAAGTCTTCAAACTCTAAATACCGTCTTAACTGTCTCTGTCTGCAATTTAGAGTGAACTCATACCATAGCTAAAAACTCATACCATAGCTAAATACGGTACGGAGACGCCAGCATGACGGGAAGAGCCGTATGAGATCATCAGTCTCATGTACGGTTCGGGAGCCAAGCTTATGCAGCAATGTCAGAGCTTAGGGTAACTGCATAATTCCAGTTCCACTTTACTACGTGAAGGCGCTCTATAATCTTTAGTGAAGCTATTACGATATGGAAATAAAAGGCATGATGGAACAAGGGGTTAATCAAACTGTTACGCTCACAGAATATGATCTTGGTGAATACAGGACTGAAAACTCCTGTAATCCTTTTAAAACATGAAGTGACAGCTGGGGTGCCAATTACCAAACAAGCAAGGTATAATTTTGTTGGAATCGAAGAGTCGACTCTGGAAAAAGTGGGGGAGCTTCATGAACCAAGACTAATTTTTTTGCCAGAGCCGCGAGGAGGAGTAGAGGCGCCGCCGAAAAGCAGCAGCTGGGTAAGAGAGATCTGCGGGGACCCGACGACGAGATCTCTCAATAATCCTTATTTCTTCGGCAGAAATAGCACCATCTTGGCCAACCCAAGAATGGCCGTAGTGGGTCGAAGGCCCACCCGGGTAGATAGGTCCGCTCCAAGGCATACGCCATCATGTTTACGGGAGCTAGAGAAAGTCGGCGGGTTAAGGAACCTCTGCGCACCAACGTCATGGATGCCGAACTACCTTAACTAAATCTATGGCACGAACCAGGTCAATCCAAAACATAAAAATTACCAACCGTATTCCTTACTTTTGGACAGAGATCCACCACTCAAAGCGGTGGAGAACGCCCAATCGCACCGCCGCCCCACCTCAGCTATGTTAGGTTAGACGTTGGATAGCCTCCTAGCAGACTGGATTAACCAAGTCTAAGAGGAACGAACGAAAAACTTTACTTATGGGCGAGGCCTTCCTTTCTATGGATAGAGCGAATCCTGACCCTTGAACGTCATCCCGGCGGAGGAGATCGTTCTCGAAGCACTGAGGATGATCTTGGAAGTGGTATATGAACCGGCATTCAGCAAAATGTCGCACGGGTTCCGATCGAGAAAATCGTGTCGTACTGCGCCTAAAAGCATACGCACCAAGTTCAAAGCCGCTATATGGGCAATGAAAGGAGGCACAAGCAACTGCTACGACACCATCAATTCGCGTATACTACCCAAAATCATGGGAAGAAGGATCGGAGACAGCAACTCGATGAGACTTATCTAAGGAACACTACGCGCAGGCAAATGCAAATTCAACACCGCAACAAAGGCAGCTTGTCGGCAAGGGCCCCGACGAAGGTGGCCCGCAAAAAACAAAGAGATTCTGCAGGTGCAGGGAAATCACATATCCCCGATACTAGCAAGTATCTATTATAACGAGTTCGATTGACGGGTGATAGATAAAATCCGGAGATTTCACCGTGGCGGGGACAGGCCCATAGGATGGGAAACGCGAAGCGTTTTCTGGGAAAAAAGAGCAAGTGGATAAACCTCACCTTCAGGCTAAAGTACGCTCGGAAAAAGGGACAGGCTTAACAGGTAGCGGAATTGGTTTGTCGGCGAAAAGAGACACCCGCTACGAGAATGAACGACAAGGACTTCCGACGATTAAAACATGTTCGTTACGTAGACAATTCTCTCATCGGAGTTACCGCTCCACTATCAAAGGCAAAGCGGCCAGAGGCGGAAATGGCAGAGCTCTCGAGAGAGCGCTCAGAATGGAAGGGAAATACACAAATTACTCATCTGTGCAGCGGAGAAACCCCATTTTTGGAAACAACCATTAGCCTGAAGGACACTCATATCGAGCGGGGCTCCGAGCAAAGAATCAGCTCTATTATATGAAAACCAATAATTGCGTCCGTCTACATGAAAGCTTCTGTAGATAGGGTAATCACTAGACCGTACAAGATACACGTGCCCTCATGAGAGGGGGAATCTGTGACAGCACTGAAGGGGAACAGCCACGACTAAATCATATAGTATTACAACTATGTCATTATGGGCTTTTTTCGTTATCATTCTTTCGCAGATAATTGGTTGGATTTCTCGTCACGTCCCGGGCTGTTCATTTACTTGAGTCGTGTATGTACTTTGGCAGCCAGACTGAAGTCCAGGCCCCGGACACTATTTCGCAAATATGGTGAGTGCCTAGCAAACATTGTAAATATACCGATCAAAGACAGAGAGTTGTTGGGATCAACCGCTTATCTAGGCTGCAGAAAACGGTGGTATGGAGCGCACTAGAGAGGGCAGTCAGGTTGCATACCTAATACACAAATGCGAGCAAGGCCAGGAAAGACATCTTAGAGACGTACTTTATACCTTAATAGATGGAAGGTAATCCGCCGAGGTGCCGAGGTCCTTATTTAAAAAAAGGGGGAAAATGCCTGAATGAAAAACGCTGCTAACTTTACGGATGTGGAGCAGTAGTTAATAAGTCGTTCCATCTAACATGTCCGCCCCTCATGAAGGAATGAATAGCTACGTTCACCAAATGACAAAGAACTCACTCCCAAGAATCCTGCTAAAAGTGGTGATTAAGCGTCAGCCTTTTCTTAAGATTGAAAACGAGCGAAAATGAATGAAATGAACAAATATTTCCAACGCAAAAGCAACGGAAGGTAGAGAAACCTTTTCTTATTGGCTATCCGGTCGAATTACTGCAGCCTGTTTAGTTGTCATTTTTATCATAACCAATGTTTTAATTTTGATTTCGGTGTTGAATTCTCTGTTATTTTGGTATATTCACATGGGAATGGAAGAGACCCTGGCAGATCATGTTCACCACGAAGTCATATGAAATCGGATTTCGATTCTCCTTAGACTCTTCCTATTAGTTGCCATCAAAGACTTCCGCTTGTTTTTCGCCGCCGCCCTTTAGCAGAAAGAACAGAAAGCAGGTTCAATCAATCAATCTGCGGGGTGGCCTTGCACCCCCCGTTCTCTGTCTTTACACGCAACTCGATGGGGCGAAGCTAATACCGTTTACCCAATAGGAGCGATAGTTTACCGTTTAGGTATTAGAGCTATTACGCGTAAAACAAAACAAGACAAGACCAACATGGTCCTTCTTGACTACATGGTTAAGCTAATACCATGTTAGGCTTAAGCGTAATCGCCTAGCCCCTTCTTGACTTCATCGCCGCTGTAGCTTCACCATAATGGTCTTCTTTCGCTGTAGCAAGACAAGACAAGACCAACATGGTTTTGCTTCTTGACTACATGGTTTTGCTTCTTGACTGAATGGTCTTCCCTCCGGGCCTAACATGGTCAAGCTTCTTGACTGAATGGTAATAGCTTAAGCCTTAAAGGGCTAATACCTATTGGCTACAGCTACACCATGTAGGGAATGCGCTAAAGAGACCATGTTGGTTAAGCTACAGCAAAACCATGTAGGCTACAGCTACACCATGTAGTAAAGAAGCTTGACCATTAAGGTCTTGTCTTGTCTTGCTACAGCTACACCATGTAGTAAAGAAGCTTGACCATTAAGGTCTTGTCTTGCTACAGCGTTTTCTTTAGCGCTGGCTTAAGCTAATACCTATTGGCTACAGCTAATACCTATACCTTTACGGGAAACTTTAGCCGCTAAAGAAGACCGGGTCTTGCGCTAATTCGCTTTAGCCCCATAGGTTTTCTTTAGCCCGTTTACTTTAGGTAAACTCCCGTTTACCTATCGTTTAAGTTAAGCAAAACAAGACAAGACAAGACCAACATCGCGCTTAAGCCTGGTTTTCTACGCTGTAGCCTTCACCTTTAGGTTTTCTACGCTGTAGCCTTCACCTTTAGGTGTAGCGTTTACCTTAAAGTCAAGGCGCGCAGCGACCATGAAGGTGAAGCTACAGCTACACCATGTTGGTGAAGGCTTAGCGATAATGTAGGCTACAGCTACACCATGTAGGTCTTGTCTTGCTACAGCGATAATGTAGGCTACAGCTACACCATGTAGGTCTTGTCTTGCTACAGCGATAATGTAGGCTACAGCTACACCATGTTGGTGAAGGCTTAGCTTAACCATGTTGGTCCCGATAATAAGGGAAGACCAACATGGTCTTGTCTTGCTACAGCGTCTTCTTTAGCGCCAGGTCAAGCTTCTTGACTACATGGTGTAGCTAAGATAGCGCCTTTTAGGTGTAGCTAATACCTATTGGGAAGGGAAGACCATGAAGGTGAAGCTACAGCGGTTTAGCTTAAGCCTAAACGGGCTAATACCGTTTAGGTTTTGGTAAACGCTTAAGCAAAATAATGGTAATAGCTGTAGCAAGACAAGACCATGTTGGTCAAATCGGGTAATGGTCTTCCCTCCGCTTTTAGCGTAATAGCTTAAACGATTAGGTAAACGTAAACTAACCTATACCTAAAGGTATTAGCATAGCACGTAAACGGTCAACGGTGAATCGAAGCGTTTACCGTTTACGTTTACTTTAGTTTTCTAACGTAGTTTACCTTTACGGTATTAGCTTCGCCCCTATGGTGCCGTTTACCGGTAACGGAGCTAAGCCGCAGCGCCCCATAAGTAAACGTTTTCGATGAAGCGTTTACCTATTGGGTTTTCGGGTTAGTTTACGTGTTGTAAACATAGTTAGTTGACGTTTACAACTCAGTCAACTATCGCACCGTATGGGGCGTAGCGTTTACCTTATGGAGCTTACTAATACTGAGTTGTAAACGTAAACGGTCAACAATGAATCGGAGCTAATACCGAAAACGAAAACTTATGGGGCGAAGCTTAGCTCCTAACGGGCTAAAGAAAACGCTGTAGCAAGACAAGACCTACATGGCTTGCTACGCACCTTCTACATGGTCGCTGCGCGCCTTGCCCTTTATGGTTTTCTTTACGATAGGTGCTATGCAAGCGATTAAGCTATTACGCTGCGCGTAAAACCTATATGGGTAAGCTAATACCTATTGGCGTAAGCTAATACCTATAGCTTTACGGGAAACTTTAGCCCTGTTTTACGCGTAAGTTTCGCCCCTTCGGGCCTTTAGGTGCTAAAGAAAACGCTGTAGCAAGACAAGACCTACATGGTCCTTCTTGACTACATGGTGTAGCTGTAGCATTCGCTGTAGCCTTCATGGTTTTGCTTAAGCCTTCATGGTAATAGCTCGCTTAAGCATTCCCAATAGGTAATATGTTGCATTCCCAATAGGTAATATGTTGCATTCCCAATAGGTAATAGCTTAAGCATTCCCAATAGGTAATAGCTTAAGCATTCCCAATAGGTAATAGCTCGCTGTAGCAAGACAAGACCTACATGGTCCTTCTTGACTACATGGTTTTGCTGTAGCAAGACCAACATGGTAATATTAAGCAAGACAAGACAAGACAAGACCAAGGCTTCGCCCCTTACCAACATGGTTTTGCTTCTTGACTGAATCGCTTCTCAAGAAAACGGTAATAGCTTGCATAGCACCTTCTTGACTGAATGGCTCTTTAGCTCAAGACCATGTTGGCTAGCTGTGCTCCTTGACTTTACAACATGGTTTTCTTTAGCCCGATAGGCTTAAGCGGTTAAGCGAAAACCGATAGGCTTAAGCGGTTAAGCTAATACCTAAAGGGAATCGGGCGAACGCTCGTTTACCCTTACGATTTTCTAAGCGCCCGTTAAGGTTTGGCGGCGTTTTCTTTTCTTTAGCGCTTTCCCTACCCGGGAAACGCATAGCGCCTTATGGAGCGATAGTTTACGTTTACCTTTACGTGCTATGCTAATATTTAGGTAAACGTAGTTCGCTAATACCTATACCTAAAGGTATTAGCTCCTACCATAAGGTATAGGTATTAGCTACGCTCCATAAGGCCCGATTAGGCTTAAGCGGTTAGGGGCGTAAGTTTACGTTTACCTAATCGGGACTGACTCCAAAAGTAAACGTAGTTCGCTTGCATAGCACCTTAAGTAAACTAAGCGCTAACCCTAATACCTATCGGTATTAGCTTAACCGTTTACTTAAGGGTATTAGCTAAGCACGCTACGCGCTTTAGGTATTAGCTTAAGCCTGCCTAACAGTAAACGTTTTGCGCTAAAGTAAACGCTTAACCTTAACGGTAAACTAACCCGCCGTTTACCTTAACGATTAAGCGTTTACTAATACCTTTACGGTATTAGCTCCGATTCACCGTTTACAACACCTATTAGCGTTTACCTAACGTAGATAGAAAACATGTTGTTTTCGATTAAGCGTTTACGTTTACTTTAGGCGTTATGCGAGCGCACCTATTGGCGCGTAGCGTTTAGTTTACCTTTAGGTGAACGGTAGGTATTAGCTTCGATTCACCGTTTACAACACGTATTAGCTTGAACGCTACGCGCCTAACGTAGATAGAAAACCGTTTACTTATGGTGCTTAGCTAATACCCTTAAGCGAGCTTAGCTAATACCCTTAAGCGATAGAAAACTAAAGTAAACGTAATAGCTTAATCGTTAGGTAAACGTAAACGCGGTTTAGAAAACGTTTACTTATGGAGCTATGCTAATACCGTTAAGGACCCCGTTTACCTAAACGTTTAAGCTATTACGCTGTAGCCAGCGCTAAAGAAAACGCTGTAGCAAGACCAACATGGTGTAGCTGCGCTCCTTTACTTTAGGTATTAGCTTCTACGTTTAGGGAATGAAAGAAAACCGTATAGGTTTTGGTAAACGCTTAAACGTTTAGGTATTAGTGCTTAGCTAATACCCTGGCTAAAGTTGACCGCTTCGCCCCTGTAGGTATTAGCTACACCTAAAGGTAAACGGTAAACGCATAGCACGATTAGGGTCGCTCCTTTAGGTAAACGCAAAACCGTTTACGTTTACAACTCAGTCAACTATCGTTTACAACTCAGTCAACTTTAGCTCCATAAGGTCAACTTTAGCCCCATAGGTAAATGTTTTCCCGTTTACTAACGGTATTAGCTTCATCGCCTTTAGGTAAACGCTTAATCCTTTAGGGGGAGTTTACCTAAAGGTTTTGGTATTAGCTAAGCACGTTGACTGTTAGTATTAGCTTGCATAGCACCTTTATGGTATTAGCTACGCACCTTTATGGTTTTCTAAACCGTTTACTAACGGTATTAGCTTCATCGCCTTTAGGTAAACACTTAATCCTTTAGGTCCTTAATTCGCACGTTGACTGTTAGTATTAGCTTGCATAGCACCTTTATGGTATTAGCACGCATAGCACCTGGGCTTACTGCTCCTCGAATAACCTAGACTGATGAGGCAGACTAGGGAAAACAGGATAGGATTGGGGGTTGGACCTAAAAGTTAGCTGACTCCATGGCCAAACTGTCGCCAAAGCGTAAGAGTCAAAGCAAGTACTTTCTTTAGCCCGCCGGCCACCTCGACAAAGGGGCTTGGAGAAAGAATTGGAATTTGGTTGGGGGAACGAACTTGGTAAGATCATGCCTCACTGCTTAGTGAGATGTTCCCATCTTGATCTCTTTTTTACTTTCCAGCGGTGTTTTACCACCAAACTTTTGCGACTGCTGAATGAGTAAGCACTCTTTGTTTTCGACTTACAGCCACTCCTTTATCTGTCTTCCCGTAACCGAATTAGCTCTTCCGGAAAAGGCAGTACCTTACGTGACATTTCGATCGGGCACTAGTAATTATTTCGTTTACTGTTTGTTTTCTAAACGTTTACTTGTTTTTTTGGGGTGAGATACTCTTTCCTTCGAAAACAACACGTATTAGCATAGCACCTTTCTCCGCCGTATCGGCCAGGCCCCAAGGCATATTATTAATGAATGATTGCCCGCAGCTGTATGTAACCCTCTCGGCATAGGCCTTACGCTTGAGAGAGAGCTTTGGTACATCTCTTTCGGGGGGGTGAGTCCGTAAACCTTAACGTAGTTAGTTGACCGTAAAGGTATAGGCGCTTAGTTTACTGTAACGGTATTAGTGCTAAAGAAAACCGTAACGCGCTAAAGATTAAGCTATTACGTTTACAACACGTAAACTTTAGCTCCATAAGGTAAACGGGTTAGAAAACTTTAGCGCAAAACAAAACAAGACCAACATCGCTAGCATAGCACCTTAACTTTAAGGTAAGTTGACTGAGTTGTAAACGTTTTCTAACGCGCAAAACCAATAGGGTGAAGCGTTTCCCGTAAAGGTATTAGTGCTATGCTAATACCCCGCTAACTAAAGGCGCTAAAGAAGACCGGGTGCGCTAATTCGCTGTAGATTCCAAGACCAACATGGTTTTGCTTAATTAACCAACATGGTCTTCTTTAGCGCATTCCCTACATGGTGTAGCTGTAGCTTCACCTACATGGTCTTCGCTGTAGCCTTCATGGTCTCTTTAGCGCAAGACCAACATGGTGTAGCTGTAGCTTCACCTACATGGTGTAGCTACGCGCAAGACAAGACCATGTTGGTCAAAGCTTCTACATGGTCTTCCCTCCTTAATGGTTTTCTTTAGCCGTTTCCCTTAACGGGCAAGGAGGGAAGACCAACATGGTCGCTAAAGTGTCCGTTTCCCTAACAACTTTAGCATTTAGGGAAACGGACACTTTATTTATTAAGGCTGCGTGCTAAACCCGTAAAGGTATTAGTGCGTTAGTTGACTGAGTTGTAAACGTTTTCTTTAGCGCTTAGTTTACCTTAACGGTATTTAGCGCCTTTTTTATTTAGGGAAACGCGCATTCCCTTCATGGTCGCTGCGCGCCTTGACTTTAAGGTGCTATGCTAATACCTATACGGTATTAGGGCTAAAGAAAACCGTAAAGGTAAACGTAGTTGACCGTATGGAGCGAAGCGTTTACGTTTACAACTCAGTCAACTTTCCAAAAGTAAACGTTTTCGAGCGCACGCAGCTAATACCGTAAAGGGTTAAGCGAAAACCTACCGGTCCTTTAGGTGTAGCTAATACCTATACCGTTACGGGTAAGCTAATACCAGGCTACAGCGTATTAGCTTAATCGTTTAGGCTTAAGCGTTTTCTTTAGGTTAGGCTTAATTTTCGATGAAGCGTTTACCGTATAGGGAATCGGGTTAGTTGACCGGTTAGGCGCTTAGCTAATACCCTTCAAGGAGGGAAGACCATTATGGTAAAGCTACAGCGAAAACTTTACTAACCGGTAAACGACCTAAAGGCTTAAGCTAATACCCTTGAAGGCTTAAGCTATTACCATTCAGTCAAGAAGGAGCGGCGATGTTGGGGCGAAGCAAAACCATGTTGGTGAAGCTAAAGAGACCATGTTGGTTTTGCTACAGCTACACCATGTTGGTTTTGCTACAGCTACACCATGTTGGCCCGGAGGTGCGTAGCAAGCCATTAAGGTCTTGTCTTGCTACAGCTACACCATGTTGGTCTTGTCTTGTTTTGTTTTACGCGAAAGTTGACCGTTAAGGCTTAAGGCCCGAAGGTGCGTAGCATGTTGGTCTTGTTTTGTTTTGCGGCGTTTTCTTGACTTTCCCTACCATAAGGTGGGAAACTTAAGCGCCTATAGGCCGGGGCGAACGCACCGTTAGGTCAACTCTCGTTTACCTAACGGTCAACTCTGCGCTTCGCCCCTTTCATTTTGCGCTAAAGTTTACGTTTACCGTAAAGGGAGCGGCGAACACACCTATTGGGAAAGCGCTTAGTTTACTGTAACGGTAAACGTAAACGGTATTAGCTCCGCCCGCCCCTTTTCGCGTGATTTTCATTCAAAAAATGAATGAAAAACTTTCTATCTACGTTGACTTTAGTTTTCTAACATAGTTTACCTTTACGGTATTAGCTTCGCCCCTAACAGTATTAGCATAGCACCTACGAAGGAAAGGGAAGGCACCGAGTAGGTCAGGGGATGGGAATGCAGAACCGGGGAAGAATGTTTGATTTGAGGCTTTAGCAGCAGCCAAAAGAAGACGTTTACTGTTTAACAGTTTTCGCTAATACGTTTACAACACTATAGCAGCTAATACGTGTTGTTTTCGGGCTATGCTAATACTGTTAGGTAAACGTAAAAAGTAAACGTTTACTTCACTTTTCGCTAGTTTACAACACGTAAACGCTTTTACGTTCACTGTTAGTATTAGCTTCGCCCTTTTATTTGCATATTATCGCGTGCGTATCTTCCTGATGGTCCTTCGAAAATCTATAGCATTCTGCTAGAATACATCCTGTCTCTTCACTTTAGTACTTTTATGTATAGTTAAGACTATAGCCCCGATCATGGCTACTAATGAGATCAGACTAGACACCAGGAACGGAACCGAATAGTTGGTATAAAGTAAATTGCCCAATGTTTCCAAATTAGTCCAACTTTAGATTCTTTCAGCATAAACCGTATATCTCAGAGAGGTTTTATTCAAATTAGTTGGTAGTATTGGAATGTAATCATTGTCTAGGATGACAAAGATTTCCAACCGGAAAATCAGTCCAATGATACCACCTACTGGGAAGTAGCGCAATATATTCTCATGAATTTCTGCTATTTTGGTATCTGGCATCATCACTACAAATGAAAGTGACACAGCAATCGCGCCTATATGAACTACTAAGAAGATCATAGCGAAGAAGTCAAGACCTGACAAGGGAAGTAAACCTGAAGTATTGCGGGGAACAGGGATGAAAAAAAGAACGGAATGGACGGGGTTTTTAGCACGTATGACCGTAACAGCAGAGACTAAAGCCATGCCTGGGGAAACATCAAAGAGTAGCATGGTTTTTTTGTTTCCCTCTCCTATTTATATTAGTGGCAGTTTGTTTTTTTTGGTCTAAAGTTTAGGTTTTTTCGTTAAGGCTCTCGATACGAGAACCGGTGCATATGGCCGGAGAACCAAAGGTTCGAGATGGATTCGGCCGGGGTGAGAACCGGCGTGTTGGCATTAACAATCATGCTCTCATCTTGAAAATCAGTCGTTACGGGGTCAGTGAGCTAGCTCGTAGCGTTGAGAGGGTTTACCTAACCTTTTAGAGGATGAAAGAATAAAGCAACGAGGAGCGGCTTAGCAGCTAAACTGCGGAGCTTAGCAGCTAAACTGCTCCGCTTAGGCGTTGCTAAACTGCGGAGCGCTTAGAAAACTAAAGTAAACGTTTACAACACAGTATTAGCTACGATTCACCGTTGACGCGAAAACTAAAGCTAAAGAAAACTAAAGTCAACGTAGATAGAAAACTAAAGTAAACGTTCAAGCGTGCGCCCCGCATGCCCCAAAGTAGTTCCAAAGGATACTCGATCGATCGACGGGAGTCCTAAATCCGTAGTGTTAGGACTACGCTTCTACTCGATTCCGCCGACCCGCTTTCTTTTTCGTTGAGGAATATTATTCTCCCTTTAGGCAGGGGGAGAAGCTTTCACGACTTCCCACGGTGTGGCCATTACTCCCAGAAACAGCTGGTTTCACCGTTATGAGCCAGTTATTGAAAAAGCGTTCGCACGCTTGTGGGGCGAAAGGCCGAAGCTCCTTTTCGCTGAACCGCCTGGTCCTTTTGGCGGAACAGAGTCGTAGCTCAAAGAGTCACCCCTAGCCACAAGTCATCCCCGTATTTTGCCACATACGTGAGTTCGGTCCTCATCGGCCTCTGTGGAGAGCTCGATTCAACCTGCTCGTGGCTAGATCAATCGGTTTCGGGTCAAATAGAAACAACGAAGATTCAACCTCATTGCGCCTACACCTAATGGCTTAAGCCGCTGTTCCCATTCACTCGCTGACCCATTATGCAAAAGGTACGCCGTTAGGGTAAAGTGCTAGAGCGAGAGCCGACAACGCGAAGCGGTTCGGTTCTATCGAACATTCGTGGCTTTGCCGTGAAGCGCTTTCTCAGCTTTGCTACAGCGCGTTCCATCGAACATTAGTGGCCCGTTTACAACACGTAAACGCTAATACGTTTACTAACGTCAAGTCCGTTTACTAACGTAAATGCTAGCTCAGCTTTCTCTTCCGACTGATGGTTTGCACCGGATTTCAGGTGTTCTATTGCACTCCCGATGACGGGGTCTTTTCACTTTTCCCTCACGGTACTTGTGGTACGCTATCGGTCATTGAGGAATACTTAGGCCGCGAGGGTGGTCCCCCGATCATTATTCAAACACGGTATTCGCGTTTTGCGATAGGTTTCAAACTTGTTAGGAAAGATCTACGGGGCTATCACCTTCTTTGGCCAGATCTTCCAACCTTTTCAGAATTCCCAAAGAGGAAGGAAGAAACCCTTCCCCCTACTGCAAGTTCTCCCCCGCACAGGGCCAGGGAAAGCGGCCTAAGCGCGCCTTCCCCTTTCTTTGCCTAATCCGCTTTCGCTCGCTGCTACTAACGGTGTCTCAGTTGATTTCCTTTCCTTTAGCTACAATGATGTTTCAGTTCGCTAAGTCTCTCAAGTCCGAGGCGGAGCCGCTGCACACGGCATGCCCGGCAAGCTTGGATACGGTTTCCCGATTGGAAACCCATGGATCACAGACGATATCTCCCCATGGCCTTTCGCCTTTGGAAGCGTCCTTCCTTCTCAATGCCCAGGCATCCATCCAATGCATTCTTTTCGATGCTGTAGGAATTGAACCTACCGAACACCGTACAAAATCTTCATGAGTGTTCGATCTGAAACTGAAACACTCAACCTGTGACTGCGTCTTCGCTGCTAATTACGTTTCTAACAAAGAAACTAAGCTTCGATGAACTAAGCAGAAAGGCTTAGCTTCGATGCTTCTAACTTGTTTAGCTTAGCTCCGATCGATTCACCCGCAGTTAAGCTTAGCTCCGCCTAATACGTTTACAACACTATAGCAGCTAATACGTGTTGTTTTCGATTAAGCGCCTAAGAGCTAAAGTTTACCGTTTACCTAACGATTAAGCTATTACGTTTACAACACGTATTAGCTCCTACCATAAGTAAACGTTTAAGCGAACGTAGTTAGGTAAACGTAAACGGTCAACGGGCTATGCTAATACGTTAGTAAACGGTGAATCGATTTTGCAAGTGAAGAGTTTCGAGCGATGATGACACCGCGTGCGAAGCTTGAGGAAGTACTTCCAGCCGAAAACTAGCGTAAACCGTAAACGCTTGAACGTAAAAGCTAATACTGAGTTGTAAACGTTTACAACACTATAGCAGCTAATACCTAACGGTAAACGTGCTTAGCTAATACCCTAACCTAACGTCGGGCTAAAGAAAACACTTTAGCCTGGCTAAAGAAAACCTAAAAGGCCGGAGGGAAGACCATTACCCGGAGCTTTGACCAACATGGTCTTGGAATCTACAGCGAATTAGCGCAAGACAAGACCATGTTGGTTTTGCTACAGCCTTCATGGTCAAGCTTCTTGACTGAATCGCCCCCTTCTTTACGGTCAAAGCTTAAGCCTATCGGTCAACTTTAGCACGATTCCCTAACCGACGCGGAGCCGTTTCCCTTTAGGACACTTTAGCACTGGTTTTGCGCTAAAGTTGTCTTTAGCCCTAATACCTATCGGTATTAGCTTAATCGCTTGCATAGCACCTAATCGTTTAAGCGAGCTTACATGTAGGCTTAAGCTAATACCTAAAACCCGAAGGGTTAAGCATTCCCTACATGGTGTAGCTGTAGCTTCACCTACATGGTCCTTCTTGACTGGTCTTGTTTTGCGCTAAAGTTTACCATGTAGGCTACAGCTACACCATGTTGGTCTTGTTTTGCTTAATAATACCTTGGGTTAATAATACCTTGGGTTAATAATACCTTGGGAATCTTAACGGGAATCTTAACCTTGGGAATCTTAATAATACCATGTTGGGCTACATAATACCATGTAGGGAATCTTAATAATACCATGTTGGGAATGCGCGAAAACCAGGCTTAAGCTTAAGCCTACATGGTCTTGTTTTGCTTAGTTGACCTGGGCCGAAGGCTAAAGCAAGCTACACCATGTTGGTCTTCCCTTCTTGACTGAATGGTGTAGCTGTAGCTTCACCTACATGGTCCTTCTTGACTGGTCTTGTTTTGCTTAGTTGACCTATACCAATAGGTATTAGCCCTAGGAGGGAAGACCATGTTGGCCCGGAGGTGCTATGCAAGCCATGTTGGTCTTGGAACAGCGAAGACCATAAAGCGGAGGGAAGACCATGTTGGGAATGCTTAAGCGAAGACGATTCCCAATAGGTATTAGCTACACCTAAAGTCAAGAAGGCGCGGCGATTCAAGAAGCTTGACCATTATTTATGGTCTTGTCTTGTCTTATTTTGCTTAACTTAAACGATAGGTAAACGGTTAAGCGAAAACCAAAACCTAAAGGCGACTTTAGCGTCAAACAAGACAAGACAAGACCAAGGCTTCGCCCCTTCGTCGTCGGTCGGGCCTTCATCGCCGCTCCTTCGGGCAAGGTCTTCGCTGTAGCAAGACAAGACCAACATGGTCAGCGCCAACATGGTCTTCCCTCCCCAATAGGTATTAGCTGTAGCCAATAGGTATTAGCCCGTTTAGGTTTTGTTTTCTTTAGCCGTTTCCCAAACACTTTAGCACCTAAAAGTTAAGCTATTACGCTGTAGCGAAAGTTGTCTTTAGCCGTTTCCCAAACACTTTAGCACCTATTGGTCCTATTGGATGAAGCTAATACCGTAAAGGAGCGATAGTTTACCGTTTACCTATAGGTATTAGCTTAAGCCTAAAGGTCGGGGCGAAGCCATTCAGTCAAGAAGGGTGAAGCGACGGGGAATCGGGCTAAAGAAACCCGTATAGGTTTTACGCTTAGCTAATACCCTAAAGCGAGGTGAAGCTAATACCTTTCGCTATGCGTGCTAAAGTTGACCGTAAACGGTTAGGTTAGGCGTTTACCTATACGGTAGGCTAAAGAAAACTAAGCCTTTTAGGCTACAGCGGTTTAGCTTAAGCCTATCGGTATTAGCTTAACTATTGGTTTTGTAAACTCCCGAAAACCTAAAGGTAAACTTAAGCTCGCTACGCGCCTTTAGGTTTTCTTTAGCTCGATAGGTAAACGTAGTTCGCTCGCTACGCGCCGTAAACGGTTTCGGGACCTTTTAGGTAATAGCAAAGCGCATTCCCTATACGGTCAACTAGCCTTCCGTTTCCGAAACAAACCGTTTTCGTTTCCCTAAAGGCGCTAAAGTGTCCGTTTCCCTCAAACAAAGGCGCTAAAGTGGTGCTAAAGTTGTTAGGGAAACGGTTTCGGACACGCTGTAGCCTGGGAAACGGACACTAAAGCACAAGACCAACATGGTGTAGCTGTAGCCAATAGGGTTTAGCACAAGACCAACATGGTGTAGCTGTAGCCAATAGGTATTAGCTGCGCGCAAGACAAGACAAGACCAGAATGGTGTAGCTGTAGCTTCACCTTCATGGTCTCTTTAGCGCATTCCCTACATGGTGTAGCTGTAGCTTTACCATGTAGGTGTAGCTGTAGCCTTCATCGTTCGCCCCTTCTTGACCTTTATGGTCTTCTTTAGCGGGTCTTCCCTCCACCATAATGGTGTAGCTAAGATAGCGCCTTTTAGGTGTAGCTAATACCTATACCTAAAGGTAAACGCTACACCTAAAGTAAAGGCTACAGCGAGACCATGTTGGTCTTGGTTTTCTTTAGCGCCTTATGGAGCTAAAGTTTACCGGGTAGGGAAACATTTTCTTTAGCGGGTTGTCTTTAGCACCCGGTTTTAGCGCAAAACCAATAGGTGCTATGCTAATACTGAGTTGTAAACGTTTTCTTTAGCGCCTTATGGAGCTAAAGTTTACCGTATAGGTCCTTTTCACTTAATCGAAAACAACACGTATTAGCTGCTATAGTGTTGTAAACGGGCTTCGTTTTCGCTTAAACGTTAGGTGCTATGCAAGCTAATACATTAAGTAAACGTAAACGTATTAGCTTTTACGTTGACTGTTTGTTTTCGCTGCTTAGTTGACCGGGTTTTCGAGCTATGCTAATACTGAGTTGTAAACGTAGTTAGTTGACTGAGTTGTAAACGTTTACAACACTATAGCAGCGAAACCCGTTAGGCTAAAGCGTTTAAGCTAAACCGCTGTAGCCTAAATAAAAGGGCGGCGGAGCGTTTACCTTTTAGGCTACAGCGTAATAGCCCCTAATACCTTTACGGTTTTCTTTAGCTCGATAGGTAGGCTAAACCCGTTTACCTATCGAGCGTAGCGTTTACCGTAAAGGTATTAGGGGCCGAAAACTCACGCGCCGGGCTAAAGAAAACCATGTTGGGCCGGACCATTCAGTCAAGAAGGTGCGTAGCAAGCGATTCAGTCAAGAAGGACCATGTTGGTCTTGTCTTGTCTTGCTACAGCTATTACCTAAAGGTTTTGCTTAATATTACCATTATGGTCAAGCTACAGCAAAACCAAGGTCAAGCTACAGCAAAACCAAGGTCAAGCTACAGCTACACCATGTAGGCTACAGCGAATGCTACACCAAGGTCAAGCTACAGCGGACCATGTTGGTCTTGAGCGCAGCTACACCATGTAGTAAAGAAGGACCATGTTGGTCTTGTCTTGCGCTAAAGAGACCATTATGGTCTTGGAATGCTACAGCTACACCATGTTGGTCAAGCTTAATATTACCTATTGGGAATGCAACATATTACCATGTTGGTTTTGCTACAGCTACACCATGTAGTAAAGAATCTTGACCATTCATGAAGGTCTTGTCTTGCTACAGCTACACCATGTAGGCTACAGCGAATGCTACAGCGTTTTCTTTAGCACCTTATGGGGCGAAGCGAGACCATAAAGGCTACAGCGAAGACCATGTCCCGAAGGGGCGAACGATGTTGGCCCGACGAAGGTGCGTAGCAAGCTATTACCAGTTTTCTTGAGAAGTGTTGGTCTTGTCTTGTCTTGCTACAGCGGTTTAGCTTAAGCAAAACAAGACCAACATGGTACCGGGCCAACATGGTCTTCCTTCCCTCCTAAACGGTATTAGCTTACCCGTGTTTTACGCTCAAGTTTTCGCTTCATCGAAAACTGTAAACGCTTCATCGAAAACGGTAAACTTTAGCCCGACGTAAGGGGCGAAGCTAAGCTCGATAGGTAAACGTAAACTAACCCGAAAACAACTCAGTCAACTAACTACGTTTACAACACTGTTTTCGCTACTATAGTATTGTAAACGGTTGAACGCGCGTTAGCGAAGCGAGCGTGATAGTCATACTGACCCAAATATCAGGGGCGAAAGAGGATAGCGGGGCGAAGCTAATACGTTCAGTTTTCGGTGAATCGAAGCTAATACGTTCAGTTTTCGTATTAGCGTTTACGTGTTGTAAACGTATTAGCGTTTACGTTCAGTTTTCGGTGATACTTTGCAGGAACGAACTTGCGAGTGTTCGAAATCGGTAGATGAAGAATTCATTGTCGCTGCTAACTTTTCGCCGACAAACCATGACTAACTATAATATACTGTCTTTCGTCAATAGAGATGTGTCGATCTATCTTAGACTCAATCCCGTATGTCTGGCATTCGTTCCCATCTTTTCATTCTGTTAGAATTTTAGTCTTGTCAGTGAGTGTTCTATGTAGTGAATGTGTACCGAAAACCTAAACGGTATTAGCCCGTTTACCTATCGAGCTAAAGAAATTCCGAAACCGTTTCCCACACACACAGGTGCTAAAGTGTCCTATTGGTGCTTTAGTGTCCCGTAACGGGAAATGGAAACGGACACTTTAGCGCCTTTAGGACACTTTAGCACCTAAAAGGTAAACTTTAGCTCCGGCGCGTAGCGATCTAAAGAAAACTTTAGCGCATTCCCAGGCTACAGCGTGTCCGTTTCCCAATAGGACACTTTAGCACCTGGGAAACTAAAGTGTCCCGCTCGCTAAAGAAGACCGGGTCTTGCGCTATGCAATTAGCTGTAGCCAATAGGTTAAGCTATTACGCTAAAAGCGGAGGGAAGACCATGAAGGTGAAGCTACAGCGAAAAGCAGGGCCGAAGTGAAGCAAGACCAACATGGTGTAGCTGTAGCCTACATGGTCTTGTTTTGCTACAGCTATTACCTAAAGGTTTTGTCAACTTTACGTTAGGCTACAGCGTTTTCTTTAGCCGTTTCCCTCAAACAAAGGCGCTAAAGTGGTGCTAAAGTTGTTAGGGAAACGGAAACGGACACGCTGTAGCCTAAAGGTTTTCGGTGACCGTAAAGGCTACAACGTTTTCTTTAGCACTAATACCTATCGGTATTAGCTCCGCCGCCCATTTTTCTATGCCAAGTTAGCAGCGTCGAAGCGTTGCCTTTCTGCTTGAATGAAACAAATTTTTCTGTAGTTTCTCAGATGGGAACCCGAAAACTTATCAGTAAACGCCGTTTACAACACTATAGCAGCTAACACGTGTTGTTTTCGATTAAGCTAATACGTTCAGTTTTCGGTGAATCGAAGCTAATACGTTCAGTTTTCGGGCTATGCTAATACGTTGAGTAAACTACGAAAACTAAAGTAAACTACGTTAGAAAACGAAAACAAAAACAACACGATTAAGCTAATACCTATACCTTTAGGGGCTATGCTATTACGCTGTAGCCAGGTATTAGCTTACCCGGTTTGGTAAACGCTTAAACGATTAGGAGCGTTGACTGAGTTGTAAACGTAAAGATTAAGCGAAAACTTTAGCGCAAACCTAATACCTTGAGGGGCGAAGCGAGCACGAAAACCTAAACGGTTAAGCGAAAACTTTAGCGCCTGGAGGGAAGACCATTACCCGATTTGACCAACATGGTCTTGGAATCTACAGCGTTTTGTAAACTAAGCCTATTGGCTACAGCGAAAACCTAAAACCCGAAGGGGCAGGCATTCCAAGACCATGTTGGCTAGCAGCGCTCAAGACCAACATGGTGTAGCTGTAGCTTGACCTTGGTTAAGCTGTAGCTTGACCATGTAGGTGTAGCTGTAGCATTCCCTACATGGTGTAGCTGTAGCTTAACCATGTAGGTGTAGCTGTAGCCTTTACCTCATGGTTAAGCTCAAGCTTCACCTACATGGTCCTTCTTGACTGGTCTTGTTTTGCTTAAGCTATTACGCTTAACCCTTCAAGGTAAACGCCGCGCCTTAACGTTTAAGCGTTTACGTTTACAACACGTATTAGCCCGAAACCGTTTACAACTCAGTATTAGTAAGCTCCTATCGGGAGTTGGGCGCTAAAGAAGACCGGGTCTTGTAAAGTTTACCTTAACGGGCAAGGAGGGAAGACCATTACCCGATTTGACCTGAATGGTCTTGTCTTGGAATGCGCTAAAGTTTTCTTACCCATAAGTAAACGCGAAAACTTTAGCGCAAAACAAGACCAGTCAAGAAGGTGCTATGCAAGCCATTAAGGTCTTGTCAAAGCTTAAGCTTCACCTACATGGTCTTCCCTCCCCAATAGGTATTAGCTTAAGCCTATCGGTCAACTTTAGCACCTTATGGGGCGAAGCTACACCATGTTGGCCCGGAGGGAAGACCATTCAGTCAAGAAGCAAAACCAACAAGGCCCGAAGCAAAACCATGTTGGTCTTGTCTTGTCTTGCGCTAAAGAGACCATGTTGGGGTGAAGCAAAACCATGTTGGGAATGCGCTAAAGAGACCATGAAGGCTACAGCGAAGACCATGTTGGTGAAGCTACAGCAAAACCATGTAGGTCTTGTCTTGCGCTAAAGAGACCATGAAGGTGAAGCTAAAGAGACCAACATGGTCTTGTCTTGCGCTAAAGAGACCATTCAGTCAAGAAGCTACACCATGAAGTCAAGAAGGGAAGACCAACATGGTCTTGTCTTGTCTTGTCTTGTCTTGCTTAAGTTTCGCTTAAACGATTAGGAGCGTTGACTGAGTTGTAAACGTAAACGATTAAGCTATTACGTTTACAACACGTACCCGAAAACCTATACGGGTTTCGCTGCGCCTAACCGTTTACTTAAGGGTATTAGCTAAGCACGTTTACCGTTAGGTATTAGCTTAACCGTTTACCGTAAAGGTTTTCTTTAGCGTAAAACCTTTAGGCGCGTAGCTACACCATGTTGGTCTTGTGCTAAACCCGTAAGGGAAACGGCTAAAGAAAACCTTAAGGGTTTGGGCGATAGAAAACCATTCTCGAATGGTAAACGCTTACTTTTAGGTTTTCGGGTACCGTAAAGGCTAAAGCGTTTTCTAACCGATTCCCAATAGGTTTTCTTTAGCCCTAATACCTTTACGGGTTTCGCTTCACCCTTCGGGCAAGACCAACATGGTTTTGCTTCACTTTAGTTAGTTGAAGTTTACAACTCAGTCAACTTTAGCACCTATTGGTTTTGCGCTTAGCTAATACCCTTAAAGTCAAGGCGCGCAGCGACCATGTAGAAGGGAAGACCATGAAGGTGAAGCTACACCGAATGCGCTAAAGTTGACCGGTTAGGTCCGAAGGGGCGAAGCCATTAAGGTCCCGAAGGGTTAAGCGACGGTTAGGGAATCGTAGTTAGTTGACCGGTTAGGGAATCGTGCTATCGCTTGCATAGCACCTTCGGGTTTTCGGGCTAATACGTTTACAACACGTTCGCTGCGCCCCATAAGTAAACGTTTTCGTAAACGTAAACTAACCGAAAACAACATACATGTAAACTATCTACGTTTACCTTTACGGTCAACTATCGCACCTGACGGTATTAGCGAAAACATGTTGTAAACTACGTTAGAAAACAAACAGTAAACGTAAAAGCGAAAACGTTTACTTATGGAGCTAAAGAAAGCCGTTAAGGTGCTAAAGAAAACCTTAAGGGGCGAAGCGAGCTAAACCCGGTTAGGCGCTATGCGAGGTATTAGCTTAATCCTAAAAGGTATAGGTATTAGCTTAAACGTGCTGTAAACGGTGAATCGAAGCTAATACCGTAACGATTAAGCGTTTACCGGGTGAACGGTTTAGAAAACGTTTACCTAAACGTAGAAGCTAATACTGAGTTGTAAACGGTATTAGCTCCGATGAACCGTTTACAACACGTATTAGCGTTTACCCATACGGTGCGTAGCTAATACCATAAAGGTAAACGTAAACGATTAAGCTAAACCGCTGTAGCTTCACCTTAATGGCTTGCTACGCACCTCCGGGCCAACATGGTGTAGCGTTTACCATTCATTCCCTTTTAGGGGCTTTTCCTAAATAAAGGTGCTAAAGTTTACCTTAAGTAAACGGTTTCGGCTAAAGAAAAGCTAAAGAAAACGCTGTAGCGAAGACTAAAGAAAATAAAGGCGCTATGCGTTTTCTATCGCCCAAACCCGTTAAGGTGCTAAAGAAAACCTTAAGGGAAACGGACACTTTAGCGCCTTAACGGCTTAAGCTATTACCATGAAGTCAAGAAGGCGCGATTACGCTTTAGCCAATAGGTATTAGCTACACCATGTTGGTCTTGCTTAATAATACCATGAAGGCTACAGCTACACCATGTAGGCTACAGCGAATGCTTAAGCGTATTAGCTACACCTAAAGGGCCACCCGGAGGGAAGACCATGTAGGTCTTGCTTAAGCGAAAACTAAAAGCTTTCCCTACCATAAGGTGGGAAACGGCGCCTAAAGGTCCGGTAGGATTAAGCGAAAACTAAGCGCGTAAAACAAGACCATGTTGGTCTTCTTTAGCGCCTAACCGGTATTAGCTTAAGCAAGACAAGACAAGACCAGAATGGTGTAGCTTCTTGACTGAATCGCTTCTCAAGAAAACTGGTAATAGCTTCCCTTCTTGACTGAATGGCTCTTTAGCTCCTTTACTTTAGGTGTAGCTAATACCGTTACGGTATAGGTATTAGCTTAACCCTTCGGGTCCTAAAGGATTAAGCTAATAGTAAACGATTAAGCTAATAGTAAACGATTAATCTAATACCTATACCTAACGTAGAAGCGTTTACTGTTAGGTATAGGTTTTCTATCTACGTTTACGTTCACTGTTAGTTTTCTATCGTTTACCTATCGGTAAACTATTGCTCCATAAGGCCCGATTAGGCTTAAGCGAAGAGAAAGTAAAGAAAACGCTGTAGCCTAAAAGTTAAGCGAGCTGTAGCAAGACAAGACAAGACAAGACAAGACCAACATGGTCCTTCTTTACTACATGGTTTTGCTTAAGCCTTCATGGTCAAGCTTCTTGGCTGAATGGTGTAGCTTCTTGACTACATGGTGTAGCTTCACCCCAATAGGTATTAGCCCGTTTAGGTTTTGTTTTCTTTAGCCGTTTCCCTAAGAAACGCTACGCACCTATTGGTTTTGCACGTTAGAAAACAAAACAAGACCAACATCGCTGGCATAGCACCTTAACTTTAAGGGGCTTTTCCTAAGCTTTAGTGTCCTATTGGTGCTTTAGTTTCCTATTGGTGCTAAAGAAAACCTATTGGGAAACGGAAACGGTTTCAGTTTCTAAAGAAAATGCCGTAACGGGAAACGCTGTAGCCTAAAGGACCGGTTTCCCACCTATTGGTTTTGCGCTAAAGAAAACGCTTAACTTAAAGGGCCGGAGGGAAGACCATTAAGGTCTTGCTTAAGCTAATACCGTTAGGTATTAGGTTTGCGCTTTGCTATTACCTAAAAGGTTCCGAAACCTAATACCTAAACGGTAAACTATCGCTCCTAATCGGGTTAGCGCTTAGAAAACTGTAACGGTATAGGTATTAGCTTAATCCAATAGGTCCAATAGGAGCTAAAGTTTACGTGTTGTAAACGTATTAGCTTAATCGATTAGGCCCGAAGGGAACGGTAAACGTAAACGTTCGTAGTTTAAGCTAATACCTAACCGGTAAACTAACCCGAAAACCGGTTACCGGTATTAGCTTAAACGAAAACGAAAACAACACGATTAAGCGTTTACTGTTAGGTAAACGTAAACTAACCTATACCTAACGTAGAAGCGTTTACTGTTAGGTATAGGTTTTCTATCTACGTTTACTTTAGTTTTCTAACCGAAAACGTTTACTTTAGGTGCTATGCAAGCTTAATCGCTCCGTTACCGACTTTAGCCGATTCCCTAACCGGTATTAGCATAGCACCAATAGGAGCTAAAGAAAACTGAGTTGTAAACGTATTAGCTTAATCGTTCACCCGGTATTAGCACGTTTAAGCTAATACCATTAAGTAAACGTATTAGCGTAAACGTTTACTGAACGTATTAGCTCTATCTACGTTTACAACACTATAGCAGCTTCTACGTTAAGTAAACGATTAAGCGTTTACCTAAAGGCTAAAGCGTAAACGCTTCTACGTTGACTAACGTAAACGCTTAAACGAAAACAACACGTAAACGCGGAGCACGTTGACTAACGTAAACGCTTCGCGGAGCAGTTTAGCTTAGCTCCGCGGATCCGCAGTTTAGCAACGCTCCGCTCCGCAGTTTAGCTGCTAAGCCGCTCCTTTTGTCTATTTTCTCGTGCTTATCGTGGTTTAGCTGTAGAGAAAAAACAAAAAAGACAAGTTTGAAGCGCTTAGGCCTTAGGCGGGTGGCCTAAGCAGCTACCTACATATAATGAAATCCACCTTACGGGTTTACCATTAAGAATTATTAACTAACAGCGGTGCGTGGGGAATAAATTTCCAGCATCTCCCACGCCAAAGAACACGCTTCCAAAGAGAAAGCGCGGGTATTCGAGTCTAAATTAGAAAGTTTGGGAATAGTTATGGTACTCTTCTTTCTCAGAAAATGTCGAAACCCGTGAAAGGGGCTAAAGTTTACCCGTAAACGTGCGTTTAGAAAACTTTAGCGCGTTTACGTTTACTTTAGGGTATTAGCTTAGCTCCTAATCGTTTAAGCTATTACGCTTACATGTAGGCTTAAGCTAATACCAGGTCCGAAGGGGCAGGCATTCCAAGACCATGTTGGCTAGCAGCGCTCAAGACCTTGTTGGTGTAGCTGTAGCAACCCTTCTTTACTACATGGTCTCTTTAGCGCCTACATGGTGTAGCTGTAGCTTAACCAACATGGTGTAGCTTAAGCATTCCCTACATGGTGTAGCTGTAGCTTAACCATGTAGGTGTAGCTTAAGCCTTTACTTCATGGTCTTCTTTAGCGCATTCCCAACATGGTCTTCGCTGTAGCCTACATGGTCTTGTTTTGCTTAGTTGACCTATACCAATAGGTATTAGCCCTACCGTTAGGTATTAGCTTCTACGTTTAGGGAATGAAAGAAAACCGTTTACCTAAAGGCCCGAAGGGAAGACCATTATGGTCTTGCTACAGCGTTTCCCGTTTAGGTTTTGTTTTCTTTAGCCGAAACCGTTTCCGTTTCCCTTAAGGTGCTTTAGTGTCCTAAAGGCGCTAAAGTGTTACGGGAAACGGTTTCAGACACGCTGTAGCCTTTAGGACACTTTAGCGCCTGAAAAGCACCTAAAAGTTAAGCTATTACGCTGTAGCGAAAGTTGTCTTTAGCCTACTGTATAGGTTTTCTTTAGCTCGATAGGTTTTCGGTGACCGTAAAGGCCTGAAGGGAAGACCATTATGGTCTTGCTACAGCGACACCATTACTTAAGCGAAAGTTGTCTTTAGCCCGTTGACCGGTATTAGCTTAATCCTACCGGACCTAACGTTTAAGCTAATACCTATGGACCGGTAGGTTTTTGCTTAAACGTTTACGTTTACTGTTAGTATTAGCTAATACCCTTAAAGGCTAGAAAGTTTCCCGTTACGGTATTAGAGCTATGCTAATACCTAAAGTAAATGTAAACTATCGCTCCTTTACGGTATTAGCTTAAACGTTGACCGGGTGAACGTTTACGTTAGTTTTCGCTTAAACGTAGTTTACCGGTTAGGTTTTCGAAAACCCGGTATTAGCATAGCTCGTGCGTTAGTTTACGTGTTGTAAACGTAGCATTTCAATTTACGATCTCGTATTCATTCATAGCTTTCTAAACGTAAAAGCTAATACAGTAAACGTTTAGAAAACAAACAGTAAACGGAAAACTTAACCCGGTCGGGGCGGCTGGGGCGTAGCGTTTACGTTCAGTTTTCGGAAAAGCTGCTTTCATTGATTGAACGCGGATTGTGTGTGAAACTAAAGCAGCAAGAAAAGAACAGCCGGAACAGATTCATTAATAATATGTGGCGGGCCTTCGTTCGGCGGAAGAACTCATATCACGTAGAGCCTATGGTGGGTGGGGGGCATACATACCCCCACCTCGAAGAGATTCAATGAGACCACTCAAATACAACATAGACAACGTGCCATTTCTTTACTCACTAGGAAAAGCGGGGAAAGATAGAAAAAGAGGAAACTAATCGGCGAGGAACTAATGGCTGGCAGCAACAACTTTTCGGGATCCATTGGGTTAGATAGAATCCATCTAGGTGGCGTATCGAAATACATTATTTTCACTAGGCGTATGTAATAAAATAGAGTTAACCTGGTGCGGACACCCAGATGAACCCCCAGAACCGCGAGAGACAGTCGCCCATCATACGGCTCACCCACTCAACTTCTTCGAACGGCGTAAGTTCTGAATCGTAACGGTTCAGAGAACTTCGTAGGCTTGACGAACTTAGAGCGGAGAATAAAGTGCCAAGCGCTCACTGCGCTTTCTCAGCGAGTTGAGGATTGGTACCTCATTCTCTCGTTTGTCTCTCCCATCCGGCGGGTCTAATGTCTCCTTCTTCTTAATACGCGGAGGGATAGGGGGATACTGGGATACTGTTGGCCCATCTATCCTCCCTGTTTTTTGATCTCCTTCTTTCCCCTGTTTGACAACAAAGATTCGATTCACAAGGATCGAATCTCTGTCTGAACTCTGTCAAACGCATCCAATGGACATGTGGGGGGTTAAGCAGAATGAATACGTAAGGTATAACTCACCAAGGCTTTAAGCTATTTAGGCCCCTTCCCGGATCACTGCTCTTGTGCAGCTTTCTTTCCCCCAAACCCCCGCCCGCAGAGTCAGTCCTCTGCTTCGCTCCTTCGAGACAAGAGGGAAGGAAGGAGGCGGGTACTATGGACCTTCTGCCGTCCATCACCCTGATAAGAGAAGAGCACACACAGTAAATAAATATCGAGAAAGGCACATTTCTATACGATTGATAGAGAAAGAAACAGATACGTATAGATAGATGGATGTCTCTCTATCTATCTACCTCTCTATAGCAATGCCTTAAATGCCCCGCCCCTTCTTCCGAAGACCAGCCGTGCCGGACTGTCGGGAAACATCTGCGCTTTGCTAATCTCTTGGCATGGCACTTCGTCACGTGCTTTTCGGATGGGATGGACTTCGCCGTTATTCCCTAAGGGCTGTATTATCGTATCGAGATGCCGATTTGTTCCCTGTCCCCAGTGATATGGGTAATCTGCTCCGTCCGTCTTTGTCCGGCTTGCGTTGTTCCGATCACCGTAAGGGGGCACTTCGGCAACCGCGCGCTGTAACTGGGAGTCCTACCACACTGATGAGGGGTACTTTGATTTACGGCAACTTAGGTTCATCTCGTGTAGTGATAGCGGCGGACTCGTACAAGGATCTTGGGTAGGTTTCTGCCTAGCGGTACCCCCTCACTTGCCCTTTCGTAGATGCGTTCTCTCCATCTGTCCTGCGACGTTTTGGTAAGCTACGCGTCTGGTGCACGACCCCGACCAAGGCCTGGCCTCCCACACCAACTCTAGGCAACCCCTTCCGGCCGCCCAACGACTGATGACGCTAGTAACTATCCCTATGAAAGCTAATAAGTAAGCCCCACAGCTCAGGGCGGCGAAGAACAAATAAAATTTGCTACGAAAGCCGGCTAACGGGGGTATTCCAGCGTATGAAGACATAGTAACAGACAGGGTAATAGCTGAAATAGGATTAGTTTTGGCTAAAGCGCCTGAATCCGTTATATATTTGACACAGGGTTAACGTAATGCTGAAACTGTAGCAAATGCATTAAGGGTCATTGATATATAAATAGAGATACCAATTAGTAGTGATTAAATTCCTTCTATGGTTCCACGTGAAAACCCAATTGAGAGATAACCTACATGTCCAATAGAACTATAAGCTGAAAGTCTTTTTACTTCTTTTTAGGCCATAGCGGCCAGTGCTCCTGGGATCATGAAAGCGATGCTGCGGAAAAAGAAGAGTTGTTACCATGTTAGATCGTGAAAACTGTAGAAAAAAACACGTAACATATTGGCAGGAATAGAGATTTTAGGTGCAATGGGAAAAAATGCTGTAACCAGAGTAGGTAAACCCTCGTATACATCAGGTGCCCACACATATAGGGTCGAAAGTAAATCATTGACCGAGCCATGCAGCAAAGCCGTCGTTCACTCGCTGTTCACCCAGCGAAGAGTTCAGAGAATTCTCGAATGGCCTACTACGGTGCTCCCCGAACCGTACGCTATAGTCGCCCATCATACGGCTCTCTAACCCTACAACACTTGGATTAGATATACCCAAGGTCCGCCGCCTTAGCTTTCGGCCATTCCACACGCTGTCGGATACACCTAGTCACCGCGGGAACGATTTCAGTGGATTTTGGACGGTAGAAGCAGTTCTTAGATAGACCCCTTCCCCTTTTTGTTGTTGCCAGTATCGAGTTGAGGCGCATAGATAGCTAAACCTATGCGCGCAGCGTTTTCTCTGCAGGTGAGGATGGTGTACTACCCTCCCATCCGGTTGGTTGGTTTCCAGAAGAAATTTGTTCAGTTTTAGCCAAAGGCTTCCTTCCTTCGGGGTCTACAACCCGCGTGCTCCGCTCCCCTTTGTTTGCCTGCCCCTATCCCGAACCGGCGCTTGCCGTGCCGGATGAACCCGTTACCCGGTTGGTTCTCGAGTTCTCTTCTTGCCTGATTGATTCCGTGAGACAAAGGCCAAAGTGGCACGGAATGCTGAGTAGGTACTAAAGGTCCTATGAATTCCAGCCGGCTCACCGCCGTTGGATCTCGCCGATACAGCCTATGGGTTTGGTGTCTCGGGATCTCGTTTCGTTCATTGTATCCAACCAAGTTGGTTGGTTGGGTTGAATAATCGGCCTTCATGCAGCTGTTTCCAGCTCCTCCAATCTAGACCTTGTCGCTGCTTAGGCAGGAAGCATACCAGCGTGTGTTCGCCGTGCTGCTTGTGACACATACGGTAGGCGGGTGGCCAGTTGACTGGAACTTCGATTCGCCATAGGCGGGCTTATCTCATTGACACTATAGAGTTCGCGCGGTGCCCTTCACCTCCTAGCCTCTAACCGCGCTTTTGTAACATGCTATGGTCTCACGCTCTTACGAGGTAGTGATAGGTTCCACGCTCCAGCATAATGCTTACGGTAGTACTGAGATTGGCCGCAATCTGCCGGTATCCATAGGCCGTCTTACGGCCGCTCGAAAAGAAACTGTAGTGATCTTGAATAAGAAACCTACAGCAATGAATGAGATCCCCATAAAGATACCGCTAGATTGAGCACCAAGCTTTGTGAGTTCATATCCAGTGAAAGTCTTGGCCGATTCTTCGAAGTTAGTGATTCCAGTAGACCCATAGATCATAGAACGAATAGGGCGACAGAAGCTTCCATCCATACTCCACGTATAGACGCGACCCCCCTCGTAACCGTACGTGCGACTTCCACTGCTGCATACGGCTTGCACGGACACTCTTGAATCTATCCCATTACGAGATCCCCACCCATTTCGAAAAGACAAATGGCTTGCTTGCGGTCCGTTAAAGGAGTGGCGGAAAACTCGACTTTTTCTCACTTTCGACGGAACGCGCGGGTTGGCCTTGCCGGGACTTAGTTAGACCAAACCCGTTATTGGCTTGGTTATTCTACGTCTCTATTAGAGACGGGGTCCACCCATTTTGTTGGTTGGCTGAGACTCCGTCCAGTGTTTGGCTTACAGTGGCAGCTGGGGGCTGGGTGTGATTGATCCTCGGATCGCTCGCTAAAGCAGTAAACAGCAAATCGGCCATTCGGTAAAGGTGGTTACGTGATCGGGTTCATCCAAACGAAGGCCTGAGTCGTTTGATAGAGTTGGTCGAGGAGCCAGCCCTGCCTGGAGCGATCTGTAAGTGGTGTAGGAAGTGCCTACGAGTGTTCCTAGCCCCTGTGAACATTTCGATGAATGTCTTAAAGAGGGCCTCTCTAACCGGTAAAGTGGGTGTCCACCTATTTCGGCCATTCCTGGCTTGTCTTCGATAACGCCTATCCTGGGAGAAGTCGGGACAAGGGCACTTGAGGGATCCGTCCGGTTTTGGATCCGGGAGAACATGTAGCGCTGGGTTGGGGTTTAGTGAACCAACGAAAGTCGCTCCTCTAGTTGAAGTATTGGGCTTCTTTGCACCCTTCCGTTGCCCTTCTAGGTTACGCCGCCTTCAGGACCCTCCTCCAAGTATATTTATTTCGCTCTACTTTTTCTAATCTTAACTTCACGCCTAGGGCTGGCTCTTTCCGCCATGGAATGAGACCGGGAGACTCGCTATCCCAACCAGGGTTTGTTTGTTTGAGATGCCACACATAGGAGATTAAGGCATAGCGACAAGCTACCTCGCTCGCGGACAGACGGCGAGGTGAGGTGTGTCCGATGAAGAGATGTATATTCATATATCGGTGGTTGGCCAGTCGTACCCGAACAATAATATTCCAGAGGAGAATGCACCTGAAATGGAATATTTTAGGCCGGCTTCCGTGGAAAATTCAGAGTCTCTCTTCAAGGCTGCGATCACATGAAAGCATGAACTTTAAGGCTCGATAGCTAAATACATGGCAATTGAATCACAGGCCAAGACCGTGAAAAGCATACTGCGAGTGGAAGGTAAAATTAATACAATAGATTCAAAAGCATTCAACCTCTCCCGTTTGAAATACTCTAAGCACGTAACAAGAGTACTGGCCGTACTTAATAGTGGCAATATCTCGCGAAAATATGTCGAATTGTCTTTCATACCATTATTATATAGTAGATTAGCAAACGCTATGGGTGCGCCAGCGGCGACCGGTGCGATGGTTATTAGAACCCGATGGGGCAGCGCCCCTTCTCTGGTCAGAACCACACGTGCAAGTTTCCCCGCATGTGGCTCGTTCGTGATGACTTCTGCTGGAGATTCTATTTACGCTGCCGGGCAACCGTGCTGCCTGGGTGGTGCGTTAGTTTACTTTAGTAAACGTATTAGCGAAAACGTATGCGAAATAAAGGTAAACGGTAAACGGTTGGACGAGTTTACTATGGAAGTGTAAACCGCGACTTTGGGTTTGTTATTATAGGACTTATGGTGAGGTCTAACCCCGTAACCACGAAGGAGGGTTACGCTACGATCTTGCTCAGCAAGTAAAGATAGCCATCCACTTGGGGGAAGTCTAGAATGTCTACTGCACTGCTGTGTGTCTAGGGCTTATGCCTAGCCTAGGAGAATCCAATCAATCCGGAGTTGTTTTGTTCGCCGCGGCTAATAGTCTGACTACAAGAGAAGAGTGACCTATTTCCCATCACTGTATAGGCGGGGAGCGCAAGCAAGTTTCATTTCGCGTATATTCTCCATGGCTGGCTCACAGGAGCAGGTATCTTTATTCTGCTTTCCGAAAGCTAAGCATTGTCCGGAAAACCCACGCACGCGGATTGACTACAAGAAAAAGTAGCCTAGCCTGCCCTAAACTCCAGTTGTCTCATATGATATTCGGTCGGGAGGAAACTTCTCCCAAGTCGCTTCACGCTTTTGGCGCCTTTCTTCTGGGTGCCGGGCGGCTTCCCCGCCAACAAAAAAAGTTTCCATGGCGATAGTGGCTGATTTGCGGACAGACACTTTGTCGTCGTGGCGTTCCTCCATCCCAGTATGCCTGTAGCATGAATTGGATCGGCGCCAGCACCCGGCTCACGCCCCACCCGGTTCATTCATTGTCCGACATCGATGGCTTGGCGACTTGGACTTGGACTTGGACTTGGGTGTCGGGATGTAAACACGCGGCGGCGAGGCAGAGGAGGCAGCATACATAGAAAGCTGCCGCCGTGGACTAGGAGATTACTGAAGTAATTAATCTTGCGGAGGACGACGACAGGGGGAAGCCCAAGAGAAGTAAGTAAGGAAACCCGCTAGACGAAGAAGAAGACTCGCCGTGTGCTAAGTCGTGTGTGAACGAGGCGAAAGCCCAACCAACAAGAGTGGACTGACTGGTGGAGTGAGACAACAAGTAGAAATCAACACCATAATTGGATTAAGTACCATCTGGCCACGACACGAGCAACGGGTTAACATAACGAAGGGCCGCACGCGAAAGACAGAACCCGAAAACGATTACTACTATCATGGCCAGGCGACTCTCAGTTCTTAAACAGCCTTTTTTTTCTATACTCAACCAGCATTTGATAGATCATCTAATTCTGAGCAATCTAAGTTATCGGTGGGGGTTTGGTTCGTTAGCCGGTCCTCGTTTAGTCATTTAGATTCTTACTGGCGTCTTTTTGGCTATGCATTATACACCTCATGTCAATTTGGCTTTCAACAGCGTTGAACACATTATGAGAGATGTGAAGGGAGGCTGGTTGCTTCGTTATCTGTATGCCAATGGGGCCAGTATGTTCTTCACTGCAGTTCATATTTATATTTTCCGCGGTCCGTATTATGGAAGCTATACCAGTCCTAGAGAATTCCTTCGGTGTATCGGAGTGGTCATCCTTTTACCAACGATTGTTACTGTTTTCATAGGCTATGTACTTCCTTCGGGTTAAATGAGCTTTCGGGGAGCTATAGTAATTACCAGCCCAGCAAGTGCCGTACCTAAAGTTGGAAACACCATAGTAACTTGGCTTTGGGGTGGTTTTTCCGTAGACAATGCCACTTTAAATCGTTTCTCCAGTCTTTATTACTTATTCCCTTTCGCAATTGCAGGCGTTAGTCTTATCCATTCGGCTGCGTTGTATTAATACGGATTCAATAATCCATTGGGCATAAATTCTTATGTGGATAAACTCGCCTTTTATCCCTATTTCTACGCTAAAGATTTAGTAGGTCGGGTAGCATTTGCCATCTTTTTTTCCATCTGGCTCTTCTATGCACCTAATGTCTTAGGACACCCTGACAATTATATGCCAGCGAATCCGATGTTCATTCCGGCTCATATTGTACTAGAATGGTATCCCTTATCAATTCATGCTGTTCTGTGAAGTATCCCCAACAAATTAGGAGGAGTAGCCGCTACAGGACCAGTCTTTGTGTCATCACTGGCCCCACCTTTCCTTAACATTTCTGCAGTACGGAGTTTAAGTTTTTGACCAATTTACTAAAGAATGTTCTGCTGTCCTTTGCCTGATCGCTTACTTCTAGGGTGGATTGGATGTTAACCAGTGGAGGCACCACACGTTATTACTGGATAAATGGCTCCAGCAGTGTTTTTTCTTTATTCTACTATCACGTTTCTTTTTGAAAAAATAGAAAAAGTCTTAACGAACAAATAAAGTCTCCCAAAAAGTCTTAACGAACCTGCATCATCATATAAAACCTGCAAAGGTTGAGAAGTTGCCTCATTAGGACCAGCACTAGAGTGTCCACCTGTAAAAAGAGGCATCAAAGTATCATACATGTCTTTGGAGCTAACAAATGTCTCCTTGGTACATGAAAGCAATGGCTGAATAGCATCTTCCACAAAGACAACATCACCGCTAACCAGAATGCGTTTAGTCTGTGGATGATACAGACGATAGCCTTTACTTTCAGAACTGTACCCAACAAAAATACATTTTACTGCCTTATCATCCAATTTTCTACGATGTTGTTCAGGCACTAGTGCATATGCCAAACAACCAAAAACACGTAGATGAGCAACAGATGGCTTGCGGTCATGCCAAGCCTCATATGGAGTGATAGACTACAACGCTTTAGTGGGACACCTGTTCAGTACATATGCTGCACACATGACAGCCTCAAGCCAGAAACTATGTGGTAAAGCCTGACTCCTCACCATGCACCTCGCCATCTCCATGAGTGACCTGTTCTTTCGTTCAACAACTCCATTCTGTTGAGGTGTATACGGAACTGTACACTGGTGTTTTATCCCACGTTCAGCCAAAAATGCATTAAAATCAGAAGACATATATTCCCCCCCTCGAGCAGAACGGAGGGTGCCCATTTTACATGCTGACAGATTTTCAACCAAAACCAAAAACTGTTTAAAGCACATGAACACTTCGGACTTTACTTTGAGTGGATATACCCATGCATGCCTGAAAAATCATCAGGTAATTTCCAAAAGAGGGTGTTTGCATAAGACCACAGACATCACTATGTACAAGCAGCAATTTGTGTGTAGCTTGAACTGAACCATCTTTTGGAAAGCAGGAACGTTGCATTTTGCCCAAAATACAGCCTTCACAAACATGTTTTCCAAGTGCCTCAAGTTTGGGCAAAGAGGACACCATTTCAGATTTCTGCAGGTGTAGCAAACTAGCAAAATTCAGATGACCAAAGCGTGGATGCCAAAGCTTTGCATCTGATATAGCTTGAGAATCATTTACTGCACATGCCAAATCATTTTCAGATCTTTCATAGTCTATGAGTTTATACAACCCACGACATAAAATGCCAGAAGCAATAATAACATCACCATTTGATAGATCATGAACTGTACATCTGTCATCAACAAATTTCACAACCAAGCCAATCTTGGCTAATGCAGAAACTGATAACAGATTCTTCTTGATCCCTGGCACAAATAAAGCATCTGACAAAGTGAAAGAACTACCATCAGTAGTAGTCAAAATGATCTTACCAACTCCCATAACAGGATAAAAGGAGTTGTTGGCGCATGTAACAGTATTCCCTGTAGGGGCAGGCTCGAGTGAAGAGAAGAAACTACGCTGCAAGGTAATATGTTTGGTCGCCCCACTGTCAAAGTACTGGCAAACATCTGAGTCTACTGCAGACATGCATTGATCATGAGAAGATGGGTCAAAACTGCAGACAGTAGTAAACGCCCATTCTTCTTCTTGCACAAGATTTGCAGACTTTGTTTTTGGTGTAGAGGCCTCTGTAACAACCATTCCAGCCTCTTTCTTCTTTGCCTCTTTAGTAGCCAGTTTTGGACAGTTCTTTATGATATGATCATTCCCTTTACAGTACTTACAAAACAATTTCTGCTTTTTTGATTTCTTCTCATCTTTATCTTCCTTCTTCGAATATGCAGAATTAGCAGATTTCTGCTTACTAGTTGAAGAGCTCCATTTTCCTTTGCCCTTCTGACTAGCCAGGAAAGCTTGATCTGCAACTCGCATAATGGACCTGTTTTTCCTGGACTGATCTTCCTGCAACAGAACAGAGACTAACTCCTCAAATGACAAGGCACTTGGATTGCCTTTCATCATCAACCGAAGAGTAGAAGCAAAACTCTGATATGAATCAGGAAGACCATTGAGAACGGTCTGCACAAGTGAGCTATCGGGTATAAACTCATCAGCAGAAATCAACTGTTCCTTCAAGTCTTTGATCTTTGTTAGGAAACTGTCCATTGAATCACCTTCATTCATGTGCTCACTCTCCAACTGTTTTTGGAGGTAAGCAACATGAGCCTCATTCCTAGCTTGGTACAATGTGGTAAGTGTATCCCAAGCATCCTTAGCTGTTTTGCAAGAGCGAATATCAAGAATAATGGCACGTTGACAGACAAAGCTATCAATGCATGTGCCTGGGCATCTCTGCCATCCCAACGAATCTGCTCTGCAGTAGGTGCAGCAGAAACAGTAGCACGAACAGGAATCTGTGGAATATCATCTTCGACACCATCTTCATCAGCTCTAGCACATGTATTTGCAGTACCTGTTGTTACAAGTGTAACATGACGTCTTTCAACACCCTCCACAATGTTCCATAATCCTTTTGCAATCAATACATGTCGCATCATATAAGCCCATAATGGGTAGTTGGTACCATCCAACTTATCCTCAACAGCCAACATACGAAATAAATCACTGCTTTCAGCCATGGCCGTTGATAAAATACCTTGATGCAAAAATATGATTGTATCTCAAAAAGTTGAACAAAACTTCCCAGACAAATTCTGCTAGACTTGTCGCAGACTTCAAGACGCTTATACTGGCGAACAGAAACTGGTATATATCTTTGGCACAAAAAGACAAAATAGCTTGCACAAGCATTGCGATAGTGCATTCGGAGGCCGAAACGAGCTCAGACTGCGATTTTGGCACCACAAAGCGAAGCCGTTTTGATCTCTGAAACACCCTGAGTATGCTCACCAAATTTCGTGCGAATCTGAGACTGCAAACGGAGGAGTGTCGACGGCACCCTAGATGAAGCGACGACCTGCTCTGATACCAATTGTTGGAGATAGATGTCTGCGGAAGCACGCGAATAGAAAAAGGAAGAAGAAGAAGCTTGAAGCACAAACACACAATACTGAACGTATTACTAGAGAATGTACAAAGATAAGTAGCCCATTAGGGCAATAGGCGTATATACAAGCCAGGGGAAAAATACCTCCTAAAGAGGGAAAAAAATGCCCGGGCGGTCCTAGTGTGTTCACGCACATCACTACCTAAATATATCAACAGAAATCACTTAGATTTCCTCATACAAGGAGAATATGCTCAGATCTTTCCACATAAGTATGTGTTTTCTATTAGAGAAGATGTGTACAGAATGGCTTGGCCTCACTTCGCTCATAGCCATGGAAAACTCTCCTATATTGAGTAGTTCTTCCTTACCATCTCTCTCCAATGAATACCCGACATTTTAGGTTCTATTATTCATCTCTACATATGCACACTTGCGTCTACTACAAGCGCTTCTACATCCACTATTTCTTATCTCTCTACTAAGCACTCTCTCAACTCTCTTATATACATTTTTGATCCGAGATTCAAAACTCGTAATTTTGGAAGTTTCTGTGAACTATGTTACAGTCGTGAATTTGTCCCTTCACTAAGGCTTTGATTTTTATGAATGCTTTGTTTCTGCTTCTCTTCGTCTTTCTTCAACCTTCATACATCTTCAGGTCTTTATGTCTAATTAGTGAGTGAATCTCCAACAGCTCCCCCTCAATCACTAATTAGCATCTTTTGATTTTTCATATATTCTTCTTTTCTTTTATTCCTTCCATTTCTTTGAATTTTCTTGTCGTTACTCCATCCAAGCTCTTTGTCAGAATATCTGCAATCTGATCTTTCGTAGGAGTGTATACTATTTCAATCTCCTTCTCCATTACCTTTTCCCTCAGGAAATGATATTGAATGTCTATGTGCTTTGTTCTTGCATGAAATAGTGGATTTGCTGCAAGATACAACGAACTCATACTATCTCCATGTATGATAGGTATACCTTGATCAATACCCATGCTTTTGAACAAGGTCTACATCCATATCACTTCTTTAGCTGCTTCCACAAGTCCTTTATATTCTGCTTCTGTTGACGATAAAGCCACTGTATGCTGCTTCTTTGAACACCAACTTACAAGCTTATCTCCTATGTATATCATATACCCATGTGCTGACCTTCTGTCATCTTGACTCCTGCCTAGTCTGAGTCACTGTATGCTCTCAGCTTTATATCTGATGTAAAAGGATAATATAATCCTTCCTTTATAGTTCTTTTGATATATCTAAGAACTCTTTGTCCTGCAACCCAATGTTGATCCTTCGGACAATGCATAAACTGTGAGAGAACTCCTACTGCATAACTAAGATCTGGTCTTGTCAGTGTAGCATAAATCAAGCTTCCCACTAAAGATTGATACTTTCTCATATCTTTAAACTCTACACCATCATATTTGCTGAGTTTATGATTTACCTCAAGTGGTGTTGAGGCTTCTCTGCAATTCTCCATGTTAAACTTCTTCAATAAGTTTAGGAGATACCTTTCTTGTGAAACATATACACCATGTTCTGTATATGTAACTTCCATTCCAAGAAAGTATGATAACTTTCCTAGATCACTGATCTTGAATTCTTTTTCAAGCAATCTCTTTATCTCCTTGATTCCTTCATCTGAGGTACCTGTGATTATAATGTCATCTACATAAACAAAAATGTAGATCATACCTTCTTCTATTCTCTTAATGAGTAGACTTGCATCTGCTTTTGAGCTTTGGTATCCAAGGTCATTGAGATACTTCACAAGTCTGTAATTCCAAGCTCTTGGAGCTTGCTTCAATCCATAGAGTGCTCTTCTTAATATGCAAACATGATTTGGGTAACAGGAACTTACAAACCCTTCAGGTTGTTCCATGTAGACTTCATCTGATATATATCCATTTATGCATTCTTTATATCCAATTGACTTGGCTTCCATCCTTTTGATGCTGCTATAGCAATCAATGTCCTTATGGTTGACATCTTTGCCACCGGACTAAGTGTCTCATCATAATCTATGCCATGCGTTTGAGCATAGCCTTTGACTACCAGTCTAGCTTTGTATATGGCTATTCTTCCATCTTCAAGTTTCTTAACTTTGTAAACCCATTTATTTCCAATCACTTTCTTAACATTTGGTTTTGGAACAAGTTCCCAAGTCTTGTTCTCTTCCAGCACATTGAACCCCTCCTTCATTGCTTCTTCCCATTGTTCCTTACCTTTTGCTTCACTGTAATTCTAAGGCTCTTCATCCTCCTTAACTAAGTAAGCATAGTTTTTTTGAGTCAAATAAGAAGTATCATAGGAATACCTTGTTGGTTGTTTCCTTACTCTGTTTGACCTTCTTGGTTCATACTCTTCATGTGTATCTGAATACACTTCTTCATCAAATCTTGGTGCATCTTCATTTTTCATAGTTGATCCGATCCTGGATGTACTTGCCTGCATATGATCTTCATCTCCATTCACCTGCATATGTGATTTACCTTTTTCATTTCTTCTTATCTCTTCTTCAATTGTTTCATCATTATACTCTTTATCTGCATACCAGATCTTTCCTTCATCAAATGTTACATCTCTGGAAACAATAAATTGTTTAATTAAAGGACTCCATAACCTATAACCCATCTACTTTTCATCATATCCGATGAACACGTATTTTTCAGCTTTTGGTTCAAGCTTATGTCTCAGTTGTGATGGTACATAAGCATAAGCAACTGATCCAAACACTTTACAATGATCAAGTGTTGGTTTCTTACCCCACCAAGCTTCATAATGGGTCATTCCATTTAAATCTATACATGGTAATCTGTTTACAAGATATGTGGCTCTATTTACAACCTCAGCCCAAAGATAGTTTGGACAATTTTTCTCCTTTAACATTGCTCTGGCAAACTCAACTAAAGTTCGGTTTCTCCTTTCTGCTACTCCATTTTGTTGTGGTGTATACCTGCAAGTTATTTCTCTTTTGATACCTGCATTCCATAATCATTGAACTCTTGTGAAAAATATTCTCCTCCTCCATCTGACCTTAGTCTTTTGAGTTTTTGTCTTGTAAGTCTTTCAGCATATGCATGAAAATGCTTGAAAGCTCCAAACACTTCTGACTTCTCTTTCAAAACATAAAGAGTTATCCATCTTGTTGCATCATCAATAAAAATAACATAATACCTTGAGGTCCACCCATACATCTGTATGTGTAAGTTCTAGCAAACCATCGTGTTTGTAACCCTTCTTCTGAAATGGTAGCCTGTGTGCTTTTCCCATCTGACAGGCTTCACATTTGTGAATCATATGTTGATTCTTCATATTTGGTAATCCCTTTACGGATTGTTTTTCCACCATCATTTTGATTCCTTTTTCATTAAAGTGGCCTAAACTCTTATGCCAGAGGTCCAATTCTGTAAACACTTCATCACCATGTGTGATTAAAGCTTGACCAACATTCCCTTGCACTTTAAGAGTAAAAAGTCTACCTTCCTTTTTACCATGGACAATTTGATTGTATCCATTTTCTGGATCTTCAACAAATACTCCTTCATTTGTAAACGTGACTTGAAAACCTTTTTCTACTATCTATCCCACGCTGATCAGATTCTTCGAGATTGTTGGAACATACAAAACATTTGTTAGTAGGTCAGCTCCATTCTTGCACTTTACTTTTCCAATTGACCTTACATTATGTTTTGTATTATCACCTGTTCTGTATGATTTGAAATTCCTCCTTCCAGTTCTGATAACAATTCTATATTTCCTGACAAATGATTTGAACAACCAGAGTCAATATAGAATACCTTGAGATCTTCATTCTCTGACATGCTTATCGAATTCATCATCAATGTTGTATGATTGTCATTCTACGTATCCTTCGCATAGCTGTAGTAGGTAGTGTTGTGAGACTGATTCTGTCCCCAACTTCTTGCTCCACCTCTACCATATCTGCCTCTTTGTCTACCTCTTTGATATCTTCCGCTTTTGCCTCTGCTATTCTGATTTTGACTTGATCCTTGAGAATTATGCCAGCAATCATGAGCCAAATGATTTTTTAATCCACACATCCAACAAGACTTCTTGTTGTTATTATGATTACCTCTTCCTTTTGTATTACCTCTACTTTTGACATTACCTCTTCTTCTTGCATAATTTGCTTGAGCAGTCACTTATTCTTCATCTTTTTCTTTACCTTTATCACCTTTCTTCTTATTATTTGCGTACATAGCAGAACTTTGTCCTTTATCTCCATCTGTCTTTAAATCTTGCTCAAATGTTAGCATTAATCCAAGTAACTGATTTAAATCTGATACAAAATGATTTAATGAAAGTTCAGTTGAGAGTACGAAAGGTTTCCACCTTTCATCTCCTCTCAGTCCTGCAAGTAATTGCGCTATTAACCTGTGGTCTTTGATATGTTCATCAATAGATCCAAGACTGTTTGCTAGATCCTTCATCTTAGTGACATAATCACTAATGCTTTGACTTTGTTTTTTCTTGAACGTTGTAAATTCTGACCATAAGCTAGCCTTCCTAGCTTTAGTAGTGTTTTGGAAATGATCTTCCAATGCACTCCATATGTCTTCCGCTTTCTCCAGACCTCTAATGTGTGGCAGTAGATGATCTATAACGGTATTGTAGATATATGCTCTTGCCATTGCATCTTTCTTCTGCCATAGCTTCAAGGCTTCTAACTCTTCTTTCTTTGGTTGACTGTCGTCTTCAAAAGTAGGCTTCTTTTCTTCTCCTGTCACATATATCATTAAGTCCTTACTCATACGTAAGGCTTCCATTTGCATTACCCATGCGGGATAGTTATCTCTGTCCAATTTGTCAATAGAAATGTGATCTGCCATAATCTTTTTGTTTCTGTTACTGCCGGTGAGTATAACGTTAAAAATTTTTACCTTTCATAAACCTTTACCCTTGAGATTGACTTCGGAATGCTTCTCTGATGCCGTTTGTTGTTGATCTCCTCAGCTTTCACCTTTCTTGTGAAGAATTCTTCACTTTCTCTTGTATCTTTACTTCCGTTTACTCTTGAGAACCTTTTCTGCTCTGCAGAATCTTTCAGCTCTGATACCACTTGTTGACGTCGAATGTCAAGAAGCTTGACAAGTTAAGCTGCAGAATTTTGCCACACTACAACAAGAACTAAGCTAGAGTGATATTAGAACACCTCTATAATCATGAGTAGCTTAGCAAACTTCCTGAAACTGAAAACTTTATAACTGTGTTTAGTGAAATCCGAAACTTCACTTTACAGAAACCTTTGCCTTTCTTTCCAGGCTTCAATTCTAGTCTGATTTACTTGAGTCTTTACAATTCTTCATTTGCTTACTGTTAGAAATTCTTTCTGTAACTTGAATATATCAAAACTCTGTTTTGAGTTCACCAAAATATCACTGGAACTTCACCGGACTGTCACCGTAATCTCACCGTAATTATACCGGAATGTTACCGGAATCAACTGCAACTTTGTTTATAGTTACTTCAAATGTGTGTGTATGAAGTAAGGAAGTAATACCTGAGCTTCCTTCACTGAATGAACTTTATCTGAAGTTTGAATAAAAAACTTCGCCAGTTCAGGATGCCTTTACGGTCAGACTTAGTACTGTGTGTACATGTCCCGTTTACAAAATTCTTTGATCAGTTTATAGTTGAGACTACTAGCTTCACGTTAAGCTATCATTCATGAAAAACTTTATACTGTACTGCGAGATCTAGCTTGTAGAAGTACTGTAAAACGTGTACTGAGATAATTGTGACTGTTAACTAACTTTCACAGTAACATGAAATCACGTAGATTTCTTCATACAAGGAGAATGCACTCAGATCTTTCCACATAAGTATGTGTTTTCTATTAGAGAAGATGTGTACAGAATGGCTTGGCCTCACTTCGCTCATAGCCATGGAAAACTCTCCTATATTGAGTAGTTCTTCCTTACCATCTCTCTCAGATGAATACTCGACATTTCAGGTTCTATTATTCATCTCTACATATGCACACTTGCATCTACTACAAGCGCTTCTACATCCACTATTTCTTATCTCTCTACTAAGCACTCTCTCAACTCTCTTATATACATTTTTGATCCGAGATTCAAAACTCATAATTCTGGAAGTTTCTATGAACTATGTTATAGTCATGAATTTGTCCCTTCACTAAGGCTTTGATTTCTCTGAATGCTTTGTTTTTGCTTCTCTTCATCTTTCTTGAACCTTCATACATCTTCATGTCTTTATGTCTAATTAGTGGGTGAATCTCCAACACCAACCACAAAAAATGATGCACAAAATACCACCAAATTCTTGTTTGAAAATGTTTTCACACGATCTTGACTACCCATCAAAATTTTTAGTGATCAAGGGACACATTCTGTTGAAGAAACAATTGAGTGCTTGCTAGCAGATTTTTTGGTGGTTCATAAGAAATCAGCATTATATCACGGACAAGTGAAGGAGAGAGTTCCAATAAAGTTATGTGCATTGTACTTACTAACATTGTTAATAGTGGAAGGTATGATTGGGATAAGAAAATCCACCATGCTATTTGGGCATATCATGTGTCTTACAAAAGAGCGATAGGTGCCACACCCTTGAATGTAGTCCACGTATAGAATGCCATACTTTCCATCAACTTTGTTGTTCCAACATTAAGAGTTGCACGATATTACCAATGGATTGTTCACGAACTCTCTCTATTAGTGCATGATCTAGAAAAACTTCAAGGGACTCAGCTCAATGGAGATGCATGCATCTATGCTGGGAAGAAGCGACACAAAGCCTACTATAATGTGCACATAAGTGACAAAGATCTGCAGCTAGGATATTTTGTTCTTGTATACATATTAAAACAAAATGTAAAAAAGCTGCAAAAGAGTGGCTATGCACCTCTCATAGTCCATCATGTATCTTCAAGTGGATCAATAATTTTGGACACCCTCAATGGAGATGTGTTGCAAAAGTACATGAGTGGTTGGAGAATAAAACTTTACCAAGAGCCTCTTACACAAGAAGTGTTAGCCCAACAAAGAGGCACAATAATAAGCAATGAAATGTTTAGTTAAGAGAAAAGCTTCGATATGCATAAGAGATGATCAAACAAGAACACAAATGTTTAATGAGATCTATTGAGTGGGTGCATACCGTTAGTGTGATCCATATGCTAATCATGCCCCTTCATTAAAGTTTAGTTGAGCTTCCACATTACCAACATGTTCAAATCATTGATTACAGGGGCTTCATGTAAGACTATCAAACAATCACTATTTACTAATTGGATGCCCCTTATTCAAGAGACCCAAGCTTCAATCAAAGGTGTTGGGGAACACAAATTCAATCTATGGGCAAAGTTGGCATTTGGATACTTGTTGATAAACTCCCAATATGGACTACACTCTTAGTTTTTCATGATCATGACTTACCACAAGATAAAATTTGGGAAATCACAAAGAATTAAGGTCAAACATCCGTAGCTCATTCACATTTGGATTCAAAAAGGCACATCCAATCACTCAAATCTATAGGAGTCCAAAAAGGAAGATAGATCTAACAGATGAAAACTAAGAAATCCACCACAAGGGTCACGTAAAACAGGAAAATCTCCACATGTTAAGCCTTATAAGTTTTTCAATGAAAAAATTTCAATCTTTCCCTTGATTAGAATATTTAATAATCTTCAAAGTCCAAGGACCTATATATCCACTTGCATCCAGGTCAATAACCATTTTTATAGGGCACAATATTTCGAAGACCTCCTTCAAATTCGACAGGACAATAGGTTTCCTAATCAATATTGGGGAATTTTTTTATATGATATTTACCACCCCATAAGAATCATCTTGTGAGAGCACACACATATTGCTTTTTTTTTGAAGTTACACAAGACGTAAAGGATAAGTAAGGAAAGGTAACATAAAATGATTAACTGCAAATACTATTTTAACTAAAGAAGCTTGTAAACCATAATTTTAGATTAAATTCATTTCTCCTCCACTTGTTTTTTTTGTGAAGGATTCCAACATGACATAAAGCAAATGAAATTGGGTAGGAAGAAATGACTAAGGCAAATAATCTGTTTGAGAGAGATTTTGTAGAGCATAGAATTTGGAAACCTATTGTCTAAATCTATTCAACACTCATCCCTACCTCTGAATTAAAGATACATTAAAGCCCATGGGAATGCCCCACTATCTAAATACTTCACAATCTCTAATGATGTCACAACCCAAATTAAAAAGTAAGGCGGATAACGTGATGATGAAGGTGGTGAAAGATGCGGCAAGATACTACAGAGAGACAAGACATAGAGTAGGGAGCTTCGAGGCTGATAAAAAGGGGGCATGCAATGAACATGCCATCGCCAACCGCTTTGTTTTGCAGGGGTTCAGGCTTTGAGCCCCCTCGCCATTTCTGAAAACAACGCACCGGATTTCATGAAATGTTGTGTTATCTCATTCCGTCTCGATGCTCGCAATAACGAGATGTCCCCTCCCCTTGCAAACCCCGTGATTTTGCTTGCAAGAAAACGATGGGAATCATGTGATGTGTGGCTGTTGAGCTGAAAGAGGAAAAGCAGCATGTGAAGTCGACTCATCAGCTTCATGGCTAGGGGCAATGGAGGCCCGTGCTGGTATGTCTGTGCTTTTATCTCCTAAAATAACGGCGTACTTGTGAGCTATTTTGTAGCTCAAACTGAAACGTATCCTGCTCGGGTATCCATTTGGTGGAGGAGATGGTGGATAGTCATAAGAGATGAATTGGTCTAGCTAAAACTTGCTTCACATCTGCTAGAAGTGATGACTGTAGAGTGTTATGGGCCTCTTTAGCTAGCTAATAAGCATAAATAATTACATATGTTGCTTGGAAGATGATCCACTAATGGTAGGATCAAAACAGATAGGTAGGAATATAATTTAAGGTCCAAAACTTGTTATTTCGGTCCACACACCTGTTCAGTGTTTTGAACCATTCTCTGAGCACATAACAATTGATTAAATTCCTTTTGGGGAACTCTAACTAGCTTAACAAGCTACCAATAATGAGTGATATCATCAAAAAAGATGAACTATATGTAAAGAAATATGTTTAGTGAATCAACCAAGCATCCTGACATTTACGAGTCTTGAGAGTCAACAGACCAGTGAGCAAAGATGGATTAATATCTCACAATCGCGAGAAGCATTACTACAGAAACTTTGTAGGATTAAAATAGACTGTATGCTAGATCTATCATGCTTTAAATCATAGGAAATGATCGACTATATAGTGAGAACAAGATCTGGCAAGTTTACTGTTCTGATGGAGTTATGATAGAGAAATGAGAATAAGAAGTAATGATCATGTATGTATTAAATTATGTAAAATTACAATGTCATTGGCAATAAATCATTGCTCAATGAGTGAGAACTGAGTGAGCTATGAGGTGAGCTCCTCTTCTCAATGAAAGTACATCAAAATGATCTCTGAATCTCAAGATAGGCATGGGCCTTTCATATCCTCTTTTTATAGTTATTGTTGGAGCCAAAGATTAGAATTTAAATTCAAATCTCTACCTAAAAGTGAATGCTAAAGTTTAGGACTGATTCTCTCTTGACTCAACTACCAAATGATAAGAGATTTTGTGCTTCCTAACTCCTCGTGAGTATATTCCAGTTTTACAAAAGTAAATGTGAAGTAGAATTACAAGACGTTGAACAAATGAAGCCTTCCAAGTGTTATGTCAATAAATCAAGCTTATGTGAGGTGATCAAGTATGTAGGCTTGTGCTTAATTACACCAACACCATTAAGGATCTCTAGTATTTCTCTCTCATTGCTAGTCTCGCTCTCTCTCATTGATAAAGGGGACACCAAACGGGAAGAGAATCTCTCATAATTTTTCATGTATAGCCTTTTAACCTAGTGAGGGTAGGCCTTGTAGCCTAGTGCAGTGTAGGCCTTTTAACCTAGTGGAGTGTTGGCCATCACATTCCGCCTCGTGAATATGGCGGGCTCTATTTTTTATATACAAACCTACTATCGACATGCATACCGACCTCTATGAGGATGCACGTAGTGCTACATATATATTCACACACGCATACACAATAATACCAAACATCCACATATCGATGAATATCAAGATGCAAACTCAATGTGTCACCAACACCTTCCAAGTTATACGGCCTCAAAATTCAATGTTCACACATTATAGGTCCTCCTTCCTTATGTCCATGTAGTCCATCGCATCATCAGGTGAAACTCTTCCATCAAAAGATTAGGATCCTTCATTGATAGTTAACCCTGGAGCACCCTACTCTAGATCTTTTTAGCCCATGCAATGCACTAACTATTATGACCATATTATTGCCAAAAACAAAGAAATGTCACTTGAAATGTCTGTATAAATTCTGTCTTGTAGGAAGTCTCCAACCCCGATAAGTTTTAACACCTACACTCCTCGAATCCCAATAGAGCTACTGATTTTCTACAATGGATTAGAGGTTTTAGGAGGGGTTTAGTGTTAAATATAGAGACACAATAAAAATTTTTTGAAATCCAAAGAGAGAAAAGATGGTTATGGTTGTGAAGAACTAGATAAAAAAGCATCAAGGATGCACTCAAGCATTGCAACATGCTAATGCCAACCTCAAAAATATAGAATTACCCCTCAAATTAGCCATATTTATGTAAAATTTCACCTTCAATAATATATTTGAAATCCATTTTTTGCAATTTAGTTAACATTTGTACAAGTCGATGAGTTCTTAAGCTTCAAGATGATTCCCTAACCTCTAAGATTTGAAGGATCTTTTTGCATTCAAATCGGACCTCAAACGAAAGTTTAGGGCCTATTTTTAATGAGGATGGACACTAAAGTGTGGCGAGGAATACTTTTTAAAGCTCACCTATAAAAGTGAGCTAAACCCGCATTTTTACTTCTCTTTGTTTTTTCATACTCTCTTTTAATCAAGTGTGAGTTTCTTGGGAGCTCTAGTGTTTTGTCCATGAGTGAGGCTTGCTTGCAATTGTATGTGTATGCTTATGTGCTTGTGTGACACTCCTTGTGTGTATGTTCTTCACTCCAAGTGTTGTGAAGGTCTTCATTCCTCCAACTAGTCTCTTGGATTAACATTTAGAGTGGTCAAGGATCCACTACTTGATGTTAGTTGGTATGTGTGTCAAGCGAACAAGTCTACATTTGAATCTTCCCTATTTAATCTTCCCTTTGAAGGTTGTTTTCACATGTCTTGCGATCCAAGGGCTTCATACCAAGGTTTGCACGCATCTCTCTCCTTCGTCTTGTCCCTCATACAAACGTCTCTTCTCATGAAAAAAAAAACTCGCACTCCTCGCATAGGAAGCTCTTCTCTTGATGGTTGAAATCCAACTCTTTTCATGCATTTCCAAGTGTTCCGTATGCCTAAAAGGCAGTGCATGCATATTTCTTCTAATCATTCATTGCTTTCTACTCCATAAAGATAACATCACGATAGCTTTAACACAATAAATCTTCAAATTTTTTGTGAATTTATTGTATTGAAGAGTAGATCAAAAGATCAAAACACTAAAAGTTTGTAAGGAAGACTAAAAGTTTGTAAGATCATTAAATACAAACACTAGAAGTTTGTAAGGGACCATTGGAAGTACAAAAACTGCTTCATGAATGACCATGCATTTACCATACATAGACTATGATAAGCATCTTGGATTGAAACCATCTGAGAGCCATTCATAAAGGTGAATGAAATATTATGACACCCAACCCCTCCAAAATTGTGCAGCCTCAGGATGCCCTGGCAGCTCGGTCGGGCGACCCTGTGCCTATTCAGATGGTCCCCGGACTTTACTCCCGACAAATCGAAATCACTTCGGTACCCTCTTTGGGTTGAGCTCCCCAACCTCCCATACTTCTTGTACAACTTCGTGTGGGACATTGTCTCTCCTATCGGCAAGCCGTTGGCATCACGCGAAGACATTGGTGGCCTCATCTATGAAGGTGCGAGACACTCGTTCAATGCCAGGTGGCACCCACAAATCTGCGTCGAGGCCGACCTCAGTTCGCCGCTTCCATCAACGATCAAAGTGGACATGGGCGAAGGAGAAGTTTGGGAGCAGGACATCACCTACAAAAACCTCCCCAACGCGTGCTTTCGTTGTGGTCAACAAGGTCACAGGATTAAAGATTGCCCTCTCAGGCAAAAAAACAAGCGATTTCAAGAAGCCTCCAAAATCGCTCAAGACAACTTTGGCGACTTGACCCACTCGACCAAGGAAAGGGAAAGCAAGGGCCTCCTCAATCCGCAAACTGACGCTGATGGCTTTACTGAAGTTAGAAGAAGAAGGAAAAGAAGTCAGAGGGCCAACGGCGAGAGAAACAACCTGCCAACTACCCCACACAGCAATTTGTATTGCAATCTTGGAAAGGAGATCAACGAGCTCGACTACCCAGGCGGGAAGCTACCCGAGGTTAGCAGCTACGACGAAGCCCAAGAGATCCCTGACAACAAAGAAACCCCCCAGGAGGGTTACACCACAAGCAAAGAAGATGGTTTCACCACTAGTAATGAAGACAACATGGATAGCGAAAGCTCCATCATCGGATCGACGATCCCGGAAACGGTGCCGAGTACGGGGCCCAATTCTCCCCAGCAAGGTGCATCCCGCAAAGGAAAGCAGCCTATGGAGCTACCCTGGAAAAGCCCCCACAAGAACCGTTTTCTAAGTCGGGATCTGATCCCAGCGAAAAAGAAAGATGAAGCCAAGAGAAGAAAGGACAAGGCTCCCTCCCGCAAAGAGGGATCAACACAAAAATGATTGTTATCTCGCTAAATGCTAGAGGGCTTACCGACCCCTCAAGAGCGACCATCATTGGTCAATGGCTCCGCGACATTAGCTTAAACCCAGACATTATATGTATTCAAGAGATTAAAATTGACGGAGAAGACCTCCAGAAACGGCTCAGACAGGTCTCCTCGGCCCATGTGTGGATCCCGACGAAGCACCAGCGGGGGTCCGGAGGGACGGCTATCGGGGTTAAACAGCTCTGGCTTGAAAAGCTTGAGAACACCATTGAAGATGTAAGTCACCGTTGGATTGCGGTTTCTTTTGGTGCTCCTCTTTGTGTTACTATGGTTTCTTTGTACGCCCCTAACGGGGATTTGGAGAGACTGAACACTTGGGCTTCATTAGACTCGCTTCCCCATAACGCGTTTATATGTGGAGACTTCAACATGGTGGAGGATCCTATGGACAGATGGATGGGCAAGGGCAGGGTCATCGACAATCGGGAGAAAGAAACGTGGGACTTGACCAAACTCCACTTGGATCTGGTTGAGTTCAAAGACTCGAATGGCTTTTCTTGGTCGAATCTCCAAGCGGGCGAGGACCTGAGGAAAGCTAGACTCGATAGATGCTACATCTCTCAGAGGTTTACTCAACAGTGGGGCCACCCTACCATCACGCAACGCACTGACCTCACTATCTCTGATCACTACCCGATCGTTATCACTTTTCAACCTTCCAACAAAATCCGCAAAGCTCCGTGGTTCCATGCCAACGCTTCCACCTTCTCTCTCCCTTCTGTCCACCAAGAAATTGCCGATGTGTGGAAAGTGGCGTTCGCCTCTGGCTTGGCCCCTGCCAAGTGCTGGAGAAGTGCGGTCGACAAGTCGCGTAAGATCATGATCAGAACTAAGAAGATGCTCGAGACTGCGAGGCGGGCTCGTAGGGAGGCTCTTTACCACAGACTCTGGCGGCTCGAGGAGGAAGTGAACAAAGGGAAACAACAAGCACAGAAAGGCTTCAGAAAAATCAGAGCAGTGTTGAGATACGAGGAAGAAATACAAAGGAAAAACTTGCAAATCTTCTTCAAAGAGTGGTGGGCTGGCAAAGCCGACAAACCCACCAAAGAGATGTGTAGTATCCTTAAAAGGAAACACAACAGAGAGTCGATCCCCCTACTGCTTGACCCTCATGGCAATGTATGTAATTCGGAAGAAGATAATTTCGGCATCATCGAGGGGCACTTCACGAGACTCCTGGGAACCTCGAACCCCCTTTCCCTCCATAGAAGGGACTGTATGGCTGCCATTTCTAGGGTCTCCCCCCGGAGGATACCAACCAACCTCCACTCCCTGCTTCATGCCCCTATCTCGGAATCAGAAATCATTGAGGTCATTGATGCCCTCCCCCTAGGTAAAAGCCCGGGACCCGACGGACTCACTAACGAGTTCTTTAAATCCTTCAAGCTGGTGGTTGCCACCCCTCTCCGGATGGTTTGGCAAGAAGCGCTAAAATTTGGTGCTCTTCCTTCTTGTCTAAATAATGGAATTATCAAGTTGGTACACAAGAAGGGGGAAAAGAACAGAATCGAGAACTGGCGGCCTATTACGATGCTCCAAACAGGATACAAGATCATCGCCAAAGTCATTGCCAACAGACTTTCGTGCCACCTGAGATCTTGGCTTAGTGAGGACCAAAAAGGTTTCATCAAAGGTAGGTCTATCCTGGAAACCATTATGGATATTTGGGAAGGTATTCAATTCGCAAATGAATCCAATCAAGATGTGGTTTTCCTCAAAATCGACTTTGACAAAGCCTACGACAGGCTAGAATGGGACTATATTCTGCAGTCGCTCCAAGATCTCGGGCTCAGTCAGAAATTCACCAAGATGATCGCGACCCTTCTCGGAAACGCAACGACCCAAATCAACGTCAACGGCAAACTTTCGAAAGCAATCCATCTTAGAAGATCGATTAGACAAGGGTGCCCTCTGGCCCCCCTTCTTTTTGCCATCGCCACTGAGGGGTTGAGCAGACTTGTGGCTCATCATGTGGAGGCTGGCAATATCAAAGGCCTCCGGCTGCCTCACGACCACAATCAAATCATCATGAGACTGTTTGCTGATGATATGAACGCGTTCGTCCACAATGATAATACCAGCCTGGAGACTTTCTGGAGGTGTCTTGCTACCTTTTGTGATGCCTCTGGATCTAAAATCAACCACTCCAAGACCGCCTTTAGGGCTATCGTGGGACAGCATCCTGACCTTCTCATTGATCATGGCTGTCAAATCATTCCGCAGGGCCAAATCTTTCGGCTTCTAGGAATCCCCCTGGGGTTTGGCGTCTCCATGGAGCAGCGATGGAACTGGGTATTGGCTAAACTCGAAAACAAGCTCAACTATTGGAGAGGTATGCAAATCAATCTCGCTGGGCGTGCGATGGTTATCAACACGTTCCTCCTCTCTTCTACAATCTATTTCCTTTCTTGTTGGAGACCGAACGAGCAAGGCCTGTCCAAACTAAACAGTATTTGTAGAAATTTCCTTTGGACGGGCGACCATAACAGAAGGGGGGTGCCTAAAATCAAATGGGCCATCTGCACCAGCGACAGAGACTGCGGGGGGCTTGGTATCCTGGACATTGGGTGTATGGCTAACAAACTGGCGGCCAAATGGATGATTAGGGCTTGGTGCAATAGGGAGGCCTCGTGGGCTAAGCTGATCTTTAGAAACAAGAATGAGTTGGCCCTCACGGGGTTCCCGAACTGGAAGAATCTTGACATCATGACCCTGCTTTTCTCCCCGATCCCCGTCTTCCCGAAAGGCTCCAATCTCGTGTGCTCCCTTTGGAAGGGCTGGAATAAAGTCAAAAGCTTCACAAGAGTTAGTGAGGACTGGAAGTGGGCGGCCGGAATCAGACAAAACGACTCTATCTGGTTTCCGATTCACGGCATCCGGAGTGTGGAGTCGTGGAACATTCAAAATGCCAAGAAGCTATGGAACAAAGGATTCAAAAAATGGAAACACCTCTGGAAACATGACACCAACAACTGGATCAACTTCGAGGATATTGACCCTCGCATAAACATCTCCTACGCAGAATGGAACACCTTGCAAAGTAGATGCCTCGCTTGGGATCGCCACAAGACGCGCCTTCTCATGGGACACGATTCACCGAACTCGTTTGGTCTCAAATGGCACAACGGAAATAGCCTTCTCAAAATCCCGAACATCAAAGAAACGGCCGACCTCCAGTTCAGCCTCAACAAGAAGTGGTGCCTGTCTTGGACGCGGCTTCGGTGGGACATGAAATTCATGAGTATCTGGCACCCCCTTATTGAGATTAAGAAGTCTGTCCTCTTATGGCAAATTCTTCATCGAGGAATTTGGACCAACCACAAGGCTAACAAACTTTGTGGGATCCCTCCTTGGTGCAAACGCTGTCACCGTGCTATCGAAGACGTCCCACACATCTTCCTTACTTGCCCCAACTCCTACAGAATCTGGCAGACGGTTGGAATGAAAATCAGACTTCAAAAACAGCTTAATTGGAAACAAGTCCTTTTGGGAGAAGCGATCAGCTGCTCTGCGACACTCTGGAACGCCATCAGAGGGGAAGTCCTGTGGAAAATTTGGCGGGAGAGGTGTGCTCTCAACTTCGGCGACTCCCCCAGGGAGTGGTCGATTGAGAAATCACTCTTCCTCTTGGGCAAAAGGATTGTCAACAGCAAGAAGTCCCCCCCCTTCAGACACCATCAAGTTCTCCAGCTGATCAACAACAAGCTTAAACCCAAGTGGGCCCCGCACGAGGGCGACGAGAGGGTGATTAACCTTCTCTGTAATGCAACCTAGGATTCAATCAAGCTTCCCCTGCTTTGTGGGATTTGGGGGGTCCCGTGGGCACTAGTCCCCTTCTATTGTACCTTTGTTTCTTAATTTAATTCAAGTCCGGGAGAGTAGGCTATTGCCGAACTTCCTTTACAGTGAAAAAAAAAAGTCTAATGTAAATCAAAGTGCAATGTGAAGAAACATGTTCATGGAAACTAAGAAAAACTCTGATGAAAAGTATTTTTACTCGTTACTCAATATTCAGATTCCATGTTTAATCGTGCTATATACAAATTATTTAATGTGAAAATGGACATTTTCATATGAAAATCAAAATCTCATGTGTACTAAATTCACACCATGCATAGTTTCGATGCAAATAATGTCAGTCACGGTGCAATTAAGGAAGAGTTTCTCAAGGTTTCTAATCAAATAAGCTTTCTCCACACATTCAAATTCTTATTTTATTCATGGTATTGGCAAATCATTTGATGTGCATATAGCATGCATAAATGGGAATCAAAATCCTATGCACTTCACAAATTCAAACATGCATACTTTGAGATGCATTGAAGCTCAAAATTGTTTAGATAAAACTTTTTACTTAGGGTTTTCTAAACAAAAAAGCTTTTGATCTCGATCTTCATCTCCCTTTTTAAACATTGATCAGTCTTTTTCAATCATCACCATCTTTTTCAATCTTCAACACATCTAAAATTGGAAAAATCATGAGAAACATTAAAATTTTATGACACAAAACATGAAATCCTTATCTCACTTTGATTTTGCATATCCATTGCAGCCCATGGAAAAAAAACTCTATAATCATTTTTGCAAAGATAATAAAGCCAAATGAGACTTTGGTTTCTTCATTACAATCCATCCAAACGCAAAGTCAACAATTGGCTCTTACTCAACACGTGCATTCAAAAGCTCATATCCAAGATTAGTATTATTGTAATCAAGGAACATACTTTCAACTGATTTTTTCACTAAAGAGTGCATTCGTTTCAAATGTGGTGTTTACAAAATGATCTTCAAATTTAAACACATCATGTGAATGTGAATAAATCAAGTACTCTACTTTTGGGATATCATGCTCATGCTGTTGTTATGAATCAATCATATTCTCTTCTTTTTAATCATCAAATTCATGTAGTCCAAAAACTTCCAAAAATCAGATCAACAATGGTTGCATGAGATACGAAATTTCAATTGACACTCATAGAAATGAGATTTGTGCAGTCTACGAAAATCAAACACTCGTCATGCAATTCATCCTTGAATACTCCATGGCATATCATAAACTCATCATCATCCTTTGAAAGATCATGCTTGGAAAATTCATCATGATTTTCATTCTAAATAGAACAAGTCTCATCCGTCTCACCACCTCCTTGTTCTTAAGGGGTATTTGTAAGAATGTCCGCAACTCGATAAGTGTTAGTGGTCAATATCCCATCCTCTACATTTTAAAATCCTTAACACCTGCTTCGATTTCTTCTTCTAAATTTGCATAAATCGGATTATGAATCTCATTGAAAGCTAAATCATCAACTGAAATATTTGAATTCTCTTCCCAAACACTTTCGTTCAGCATCCTCACGTTGTATCACATTATTATGACACCCAACCCCTCCAAAATAGAAATTCAACATCCTCACGTTGTATCACATTGCTTCGTTATCAACTCAAAGGTATCTTTAGGGGAATCTCCTCGAAACCTATTGTCTTCCACACTCATGGTCCATGGACTCTTGTTTATCTCTGAATTTCTTTTCCTACTTTAGTGAAACAAAATCAAGTTTGAGGTGTTCTATACCCTTCATAATCTCTTCCATACAAGCTAATGATCTCAAAGTAGTCATTGATCTTACATTACATGTGACTTCCATCTCTTTTGTTTCACAATCATGGATACTTCCTTGTACACTTTATCCCACTCACTAATGAATCCCATTGGTTAGATCAAGTGTTCCAAATGACTTGCTAGCTCTAGAGCCAAATCACGCTATGCACTCTGGACATATATCTCTACTTTCTCATGTGCTAAAATTTCCTACTCACTTTAGTCTAACTCTTATAATTCCTCTTGAAACTCTCGTTCTAACTTAGTTATCTCAAGGCCCTTATTTGGAGTGGGCCACCGACTGTCTAAATGAATGTTCTATGGTAATGCATAGATCCTCAAGGGAATATTGTTCTCTTAACTCATTCTTAAATTCACTCCATGTTCCCATTGACACTTGAAGAGTATGATATCTATGTTTGAATCTAGGCATACCATTTCTTGCAAAATCACTAAGTTTCATAGATGTAAACACACCATAAAATTCCATTTTTTAATAATTATGTGGAATGTGTGGATATTGGTTAAGCATGATTATTCAGCTCACCCAAAAGTGATTGGTAATATTTCCTTCATGTTGAAAAATTCAAAATTGTGCATTTGGAGTAAGTCTAGAGAGTGATTGCAGGTGTATGAGACTTGTTTTTGAGTTATAGAAGTATCATCTATCATGTTTTCCTCATTTTGAAGCATTTGAATGTGATAACTTGATGGGAAGAAATTTCGTAGGTTTTTTAGCTCTATACATGGATTTAGACCTCCTCTTTTGCATTTACTCCTCTTGTACTTTGTAGAGCTTGTTAAGAGCTTCAAGAGAAGCTAAGGCACACATCAATTGGACATGTATTGAGGGAGTTACAAGCTTTTTAGTGATTCAACCCTATTTGAAGCATCCGATAGTAGTGGACATATGGAACATTGGATAGCATGCATCCTCTAATGCATCTATTAGCAAGGGCTTGGAAGCATCATATAGCTTGTACCCAACTCCTTCAAACATGAAAAACCTTGATGTTGGATAAGAACATGCTTGTGTACCTTCAAGGAGGCTACCCATGCCACCACAAAAGAATGATAGTAGCAAGCATGTGCATAGTCCATTTGGTCACTAAAGGCCATATTCTATATGGAAAGGGGTATTCAAAAGAGATATTGGACTACTAACATAATCACACTTGCTAAAAAAGTTGTAGCCTATGCACATTAAATAGTACACTTCTACTCTCTTGCCTGAAATAAGCGAGAAGATAGATAACTCTTATTGGGACATCATAGAGCATGAATGTTCTTTCGCAAGACCTAATCCTCAAACTTTGTGAGGAAATATTCTAAAGGATCTTTTACACAAGCCACATGTCTAAGATCCACAATAATTACAGATCCTTTTGACATTCGATCAGAAAATCTTGATTAGGAAGTCAAATCTAGATTTGTGAGGGCACCTCCATATAGATTTTGTTGATATATTTAGGTATTGATGTGCGTGAACACGCTAGGACCTCAGGGGCACTTTTTTCCCTCTTTAGGAGGTCTTTTTTCCCTGGCTTGTATATATGCCTATAGCCATAAAGGGTTACTTATCTTTGTACATTCTAGTGGTAGTACATTCAGTATTGTGTGTTGTGCTCCAAGATTCTTCTTCTTCCTTGTGCTCTTCATGTGCTCCCACACATGTCTAACTCCAACAATTGGTATCAAAGCAGGTGGCCGATTCATCTAGGGTGTCGTCGACACCCCTTGGATCACAATCTCACAAATCACATGAAATTTGGTGAGCATACTCGAGCTGATTATGAGATCAACACAGCTTTGCTGTGTGGTGCCAAAATCACGATTTGAGCGCATTTCAGCCTCGGAATGCACTATCACATCACTTGTGTAGGCTATTTCATCTTTTTGTTCCAAAGATATATATACAAGTTTCGGTTCACCAGTATAAGCATCTCAAAGTCTGCTATAGGTTTAGCAAAACTCGGCAAGGTATTTCTGTTCAACTTTTTCAAATACAATCATTTTTCTGCATCAGGATAGTTTAGTCAGTGGCCATGGCTGAAAGCAGTGATGTATTCCGTATGTTGGCTATTGAGGATAAGTTGGATGGTACCAATTACCCATTGTGGGCTTATATGATGCGATATGTATTGGTTGCAAAAGGACTATGGAACATTGTGTAGGGTGTTGAAAAACATCCTATTACACCTACAAATACAGATATTGAAGTTGATGTAGATGGCATTGAAGATGCTAATATTCCTTAGATTCCTATTCATGCCATGATTTTTGCTGCACCTATTGTAGAGCAAATTTGTTGGGATGGCAAAGATGCTCAGGCACATGCATTGATACCTTGTCTGTCAAACGTTCCATTATTCCTCACATTCGCTCTTGTAGAATAGCTAAGGATGCTTGGGATACACTTACCACATTGTACCAGGCTAGGAATGAGGCTCGTGTTGCTTACCTCCGAAAATAGTTGGACAATGCGCATATGAATGAAGGTGATTCTATGGATAGTTTTCTAACAAAGATCAAAGACTTGAAGGAACAGTTGATTTTTTGTTCATGAAGATATACTTGATAGCTCACTTATGCAGACGGTTGTGAATGATCTTCCTGATTCATATCGGAGTTTTGCTTCTACTCTTTTTTTTATGGAAAAAGGCAATCCAAATGCCTTGACATTTGAGGAGTTAGTCTTTGTTATGTTGCAAGAAGATCAGTCTAGGCAGAAGAGCTCCATTATGCATGTTGCCGACCAAGATTTCTCACTATTCAGAATGGCAAAGGTAAATGGAGCTCATCTACTAGTCAGCAGAAATCTACAAATGTTGCACATTTGAAGAAGGAAGACAAAGATGAGAAGAATGAGAAAAGCAAAATTTCTTTTGTAAGTACTATAAAGGAAACGATCATATCATAAAGAACTATCCAAAGTTTCCTGCAAAAGAGGCAAAGAAAAAAGAGGTTGGAATGGTTGTTGTAGAGGCCTTTACACTGAAAACAGAGTCTCCAAATATTGTGTAGAATGAAGAAGGGGTGTTTACTACTATTTGCACTTTCGATTGCACTTCACTTGAGCCTGCCCCTAGAGGGAATACTGTCACATGCACCAACAACTCCTCATATCTTGTCATGGGAGTTGGTAAGATCATTTTGAATAGTGCTGATGGTAGTTCTTTCACTTTGTCAGATGCTTTATTTGTGACACGGATCAAGAACAATTTGTTATCAAATTTTGTGTTAGCCAAGATTCTCTTGGTTGAGAAATTTGTTCATGACAGATGTACAGTTCATGATCTCTCAAATGGCAACATGATTATTGCTTCTGGCATTTTATGTCATGGGCTGTATAAGTTCATAAACTATGAAAAAGCTATGAATGATTCAGCATGGGTAGTACATAATTCTCAGGCTATGTCAGATGCAAAGCTTTGGCATGCATGCTTTGGTCATCCGAATTTTTCTTGTTTGCTACGTTTGTAGAAATCTGAAATGGTGTCCTCTTTGCCCAAACTTGAGGCACGTGGAATACATGTCTGTGAAGGTTGTATTTTGGGCAAAATGCAGTGTTCCTCCTTTCCAAAAGATGGATCAGTTCGAGCTACTCAAGAATTGCAGTTTGTTCATAGTGATGTCTATGGTCCTATGTAGACACCCTCTTTTGGAAACTATCTTTACTTCATGATTTTCATTGATGATTTTTCTAGGCATGCATGGGTATGTCCATTGTAAGCAAAGTTCGAAGTGTTCATGTGCTTCAAACAGTTTTTGGTTTTGGCTGAAAATCTCTCAGCGTGTAAAATGGGCATGCTCCGTTTCTGATCGAGGTGGGGAAATATATGTCTTTTGACTTTAATGCATTTTGGCTAGACGTGGGATAAAACATTAGTGTAAAATTCCGTAAACACCTCAAGTGAATGGAGTTCCTAAACAGAAGAGCAGGTCACTCATGGAGATGGTGAGGTGTATGGTCAAGAGTCAGGCTTGAGCACATAGTTTCTAGCTTGAGGTTGTCATGTGTGCAACATATATACCTAACGGGTGTCCCACTATATATTCTATCACTCCATATGAGGCTTGGCATGGTTGCAAGCCATATGTTGCTCATCTTCGTGTTCTTGGTTTTTTTGCATATGCATCAATGCTTGAACAACATCGCAGGAAATTGGATGATAAAGCAATAAAATGCATTTTTGTTGGGTACAATTCTTAAAGCAAAGGTGATCATCTGTATCATCCACAGACTAAACACATTTTCATTAGCCGTGATGTTGTTTTTGTGGAAGATGCTATTCAGCCTTTACTTTCATATATGAAGGAGACACCTGTTAGCTCCAAAGACATGTATGATACTTTGCTGCCTCCTTTTATAGGTGGAGAGACTAGTGCTGGTCCCAATGAGGTAACTTCTCAGCCATTGTAGGTTTCATGTGATGATGTGGATCATTCCATTTCTGATGCAAATTTTCATGATGCACTTGTTGATGAGAGAGATAATATTGACGAGGCAAAAACAATGCCAAAATGGCTAGTGGAGACTTTTCATGATAAAAAATTAGATGCACCTCTATCATAACGTACTCATTCAAGCTCTCATAGTCCCTCTTTTGCATGAGATTGCTATGCTATGGCTGCCTCTAGTCTCTATGATGGGTCTGAGCCTGTTTTGTTTGATGAAGCATAAAATTATGAACATTGGATGGCTACAACGCAATCTGAATATGATGCTATCATGAAACATGGGACCTGGACTTTATTGGACTTGCCTCCTAGCAAGAAGGCCACTGGCACTAAGTGGGTATACAAGCGGAAGCATAAACTTGATGGAACAGTTGACAGGTATAAGGTTAGGCTTGTTGCAAAGGGTTAAGCACAAAAAAGAGGCATTGATTTTGATGAAACCTTTGCACCTATATGTTGAATGACTACTATTCGTAGCATCTGTGTGCATCTAATCATGGTTGGAATGTACACCAATTGGACATTCAAAAAACATTTCTGAATGGTGCTTGCATGAAGAAGTGTATGTTTTTCAGTCCCGTGGCTTTATGCAAAAAGGGCATTAAAATCAGGTGTGCAGGTTAAAAAAGGCATTATTTGGTTTAAAGCAAGCACCGCATGCTTGGTATGAAAAGATACATGCCTATGTGATTGCACATGGTTTTGAGAACATTCCAACTCAAAGCACCTTAAGGTTAAGCTTGCTAATGATGTACTTCTGAACATTGTTGTGTACGTTGATGGCATGCTGCTCACTGGTCCTCCTGAGAAGAATATTGCTGATTTCAAGGCTGATTTGCATGCCTCATTTGAGATGTCTGATTTGGGGCATTAGCATTATTATTTAGGCATTGAATTTATGCAAGTTGATGGTGGAATAGCTTTGTGTTTGAAATCATCAATAAATGACACATAGTACCTTGAGCCTGAAATTGAAGGATCCTTGCTTGGTCCCCACACATCTGTGTGGACAAGTTCCAAATAATCCTCATGCATATAACCTTTCTTTGTAAGAGTTAACTAGTGTGAATTACCAAACTGACATGCACCACATTTATAGATCATATGTTGCTTGGATACATTAGGTATCCCAAGTACACATTGATCTCTACATATCTGCTTCAATGTTCTCTCACCAATGTGCCCTAATCTTTTGTGCCATATCTCTAACTCAGACAAAGCTTGATCCTTATAATTGTAAAGTGCAATGTTTCTAGTGTCCTCAAGCTCAAATGTAAACAATCTACCTATTTTCTCTCCCTTGGCAATTCTCCTGAATCCATGTTGGGGATCCTACACAAAAGCTCCAAATTTATTGAACCTAATCTGCAAACCCTTTTCCACTCTCTGTCCAGCACTCATCAAATTCTTTGTGATAGTAGATACATAAAGAACTCTCCTCAACAGATTCCTATTCCCATCAAAATTTTTGACATTTCCTACCTTGACCAATGAATGCTTGGTATCATCACCAGTCTGCACTTGGTGCTTTCCCTTGGGCTCCTCAAGATACAAAAGGAGAGCTACATTGCCTGCTACATGGTTTGAATAACCTTAGTCAATATAGAAGAGGTGCTCATCATTCATACCTTGTTTTGAAGTCATGTTGATAATGAGAAGAGAATCCTCTTGATCCTTTGTATAGTTTTTGAAGTCTTTTCTTGATTTGTATCCTCCTTGATAATTCTTGTTGTTGTTGTTGTAACCATGATTGTATCTTTGATTAGGATTGAATCTTCATCTTGATTGTGAGTAGCCACCTCTTTGAAATCCTCTTCCTCTTTGGTTCTTGAAGTTCCTATAGCACTCATCTGTTGTGTGATTAGAGAGTCCACATATACTGCATGGGGAAGGGTTGAAAGATCTCCCCCTACCTAGCTTACCTCTTCTACCCCTTCCTCTTGAATTCCTACCTCTTCTTGCAAAGTTAGCTTGAGAAGTAGTACCTTCATCTTCAGCTTTCTTGCTCTTTCCTTTATCCTTAGACTTTCCTTTATCTGTATAGAGGGTAGAAGAATTGTTACCTCTTGATGGTTCTCCATTTTTTTTGAGCTTTGCTTCATGGGTAAAGAGTTGCCCCATGAGAGTGGTAATATCAGGGATTTGCATATCCATATAAAGATCCATAGGAGTTGTGAAAGCTTCCCACTTATCATTTGCCTTGATGCCATTGATTATTTGTCTCACTATTTGCTTCTCTTCAGTCTCTTCTCCCATGCTTGCCAATTGATCAGCCACATCTTTTATCTTGGTCACATACTCTTAAAAATTCTGCTTAGGTTGCTTCCTTTGAGTAGTAAACTCAATCCACAATTGATTTTTTCTAGCTTTTATATTGGAAGAAAATTATGAAGATGGTGTATCCCAAGTCTCTTGGGAATTTTGCAATTCCTAATGTGAGGAAGAAGGAAGTCAGAAATAGAGTTAAGTAGAAATGACATGGCTAAGGCATCTTTGGCACACCATGAGTTGAATCTTTCTAGCTCTTCTCTTGTAGGTTGACCTTTTCTTCTGAATATGGGCATCTCCTCATCTCCTGATATGTATCCATAAAGACTCCTTCCTTGTAGATAGGTCTTCATCCTTAAGGACCATGCTGGGTAATTATTACTGTCCAATTTATCAATGAAAGAAGGGAAACCATCTCCCATTTTACCTCAACTTGCTCTGATACCACTGTTGGAAGAGATGGATGGATACCTTAAGGAAGTGAGGTGGTACTGCTAAAACCTGCTTTGTACCTACCCTAAATCCCTTCAGAGTTTGATAGTAGGCCCTATTATCTTGAAAATGAAACCAAGAAAGTACCTATGTACTTTGAAGTTGATGTTTGAAACAATTGAATCAAAACAGACTACTTCATGAATAGCTAGTGTCACAAAACTTGCTATTTTGGTCTATACACCTGCTGGTTCTTTTGCTCAGTGCTCATAGTACAATAACAATTGATGAAATTCCTTTTAAGCGAATTCAGTTAGCTTAGATAGCTAATGATTGCAAGTGAAATCATCTAAAATGATGAACTATGCACTAAGAAAGAATTTTAGCAATTTAAAGCTCACCCCCGATTTTTTAGGGACTTACTAGTAGATGACTAGTGAGCACTTCGACGACTATTTCTCGTAGATGGCTGAACCACATACTTTGAAATTTAGATATCATAAAGTCGAATTGAAGCTGGTTCCAAAAAGCTATAGATCATGCAAAATGGTTGAGAATTCACAGTGATATGACCAGAGAAAGTTCACTGTTTTGAGTAGTCATAGCAGAGAAGTATACAGAGATGATCAATGAAATATGTCTATTATAAAACATGATTTTACAAGGTCATTGGCATTTTAATGATGCTCAGTGATGGTTTAAGTGAGCTATGATGTAAAACACAGCTTCTACAAATGATCAAGCTTCTACAATGTCCCTTTTATAAGGCGTTCTCCTCCAAGTTTGAATTTGAATACAAACTTGGCTCCACCTAAAAATGACTCCCTTGATCTAGGAGTTATTCCCTCATTGAAACTTGTAGCTATTGTTCTTCTTAACTCCATGAGATTTTTGTCTTTTACAAGATTCTCTCAAGGTATAAACCTTTTACAATGGTAAATGATCAAACAATTATAGGCTATGGTTCACATGAGTTATGAAATGCTTCTGCATATAGTCTTCCATGCTAAGACAAATGTGAAGGCTTGTTCATTTGCACCAACAAACTACCTAATCAGAGTCAAAAAAAGCAAGAAAATTCGGTGGTAGTGATCCCTCCTTGGGATAAAACAACCCAAGTACAAGATTGGCTTAACTGCATGCCAATGCTTGACACCTAGGATATGCATAAATGTGCTCATCTGTGAGACAGAAAATAGAATATATGGCTGAGTAATGCATAAGTAAATCAAGCATCCAATAGCATGCTGATAGAGAACAACATCAAATGCATCTCCAGCATCATGAAGACTCAATCATAAACCTATCTCCCTAGGAGTGGCAATAGGTTAATAGCCTTCAAGGCAGAAATGCTTCAATAATGTGTCAATATATTTCACTATCAATGCTTAATGAAAAGAAGTTGCCTAATTACTTGTGGGCAAGAGTGTTTCTACTACCACCTATCTTATTAACAGGTTACCTTCTAAGTCCCTAGATGGGATGACCCCCTATGAGGCATGATATGGTAGGATACCATCACCTAGCATTGCAAAATATTTGGTTGTGTTTCTTATGTTCATGTTCCATCTCAAATCAGAGGTAAGTTAGACCCTAAGGCAGAGAAATGCATCTCCATAGGGTATGATATAAGTAAAAAAGGATATAGGTTTTATAATCCATCCAACAAAGGATTTATGGTCAGTAGAGATGTTGTGTTTGATGAAAATGATTCTTGGTTTGAAAGTGAATGCAGGAAGGTCGAATTACCATATGACTTGGAACAAGAATTTCCAAGCCTCACCAAGGAGGAGCCAAGCACAATGGAAGACATCAAATGAGATGATGTGGACACCATCAACTTAGAAGAATTTAAAGCATGGAAATCGAAAGGCAAGACCAAGATGAAGATTTTGGAGGACATACCTGAGTCATCCAACTAAGCCATAAGGAGATCACAGAGAGAGAGTAAGAAGCCAATCAGATACAGGTATGATACTTCATTAGTCACTAAGCATTCTATTTATGTTGCTAAGGATTCATCTTTTGAAGAACCTATTTATCTTGCTAAGGATTCATATGAAGAAGCAAGTACTAGAGCAAAATGGAAAGAAGCTATGGATGAAGAAATAAAAGCACTCCAAGAGAATGACACTTAGGAGCTAGTACCCAAGAAAGCATCAATGAAGGTAACAGTTCTAGGTGGATTTACAAAATCAAAAGGAACTCAGATGGATCCATAAACAGGTATAAAGCAAGGCTTGTGGCTAAGGGTTTTGCACAAACCCAAGGATTAGATTATGAAGAAACTTTCTCACCTGTGGCTAAGATGCCAACCATTAGAGTATTGGTAAGTGTGGCTACATCTAGAAATTTGAACATGTATCAATTAGATGCGAAAAATGCTTTTCTCAATGGCTGGATTTTAGAGGAGGTTTACATGGCTCAACCTCCCGGCTATGAAGACCCAAACAAGGTAAATCATGTATGCAAATCGAACAAAGCTCTTTACGGTTTGAAGCAGGTACCTAGGGCATGGAATCATAGGTTAACAACCTATCTTCAAGACTAAGGATTCATGATGAGCAAGGCATATCCTTCTCTATTTGTCGAGAAGAATTCACAAATGATATATTTATGTGTATATGTTGATGACATCATCCTTAGAGGTAGTGATGCTAATGGCATCAAACAAATAAAAAACGAGATAATGCAAGAGTTCAAAATCAATGACCTAGGGTTTCTAAAGTACTTTCTTAGACTTGAGTTAGTGTACACTAACTCTCGAATCTATATCACTCAAAAGAAATATGTGCAAGACATGTTGAAGAAGTTTCACTTGGAGAACACAAAAGCAGCTAGCACCCCGATGGAGGTAAACCATAAATTGAGTGCTCATGAAGGTGGTTTGCTTGAAGACATTGTAGGTTACCAAAGTATATTTGGAAGTTTAAACTATGCAACATTAACTAGGATTGACATATGTTATGGAGTAAGTATTCTGAGTCAATTCATGCATAAACCTAGAGCACCTCACTTGGAAGCTGCTAAAAGAATTTTGAAGTATCTCAAAGGTATTGAAAACCAAGGACTTTACTTTCCATACACATCACATTTGGATATAAAGTTGTACTCAGATGCAGATTGGGCAGGATGTGAGGATGACAGAAGAAGTACTTCTGGATATTTGTCTGTTGCAGGTGATAAGCCCATCTCATGGTCTTCTAAGAAGCAACCAAGTATTTCTCTATCTTCAACAGAGGCTGAATACAGGGGATTAGCAAATTCTACACAAGAAGCTATTTGGATTAGATTTCTCTACTGAGATTTGGGACGTCACACTCATTCACCTATGATCTTTGGTGATAATACTAGTTCTTTACACCTTGTAGCCAATCCCATTTACCATGCAAGAACCAAGCATATAGAAAGTGCACTATCACTATGTTAAAGAGAAACTCTTGAGCAAAGAGATTCAATTATCATATGTATCTACAAATATGCAATGTGTTGTTTTGTTAACCAAAGCACTTGATGGTACTAAGCTTTGCAGGTTTAAAACTATGATTGGATTGCAAGATATTCAAGAAGATTGATGAAGATGTGCAAGTCAAGATGTTTGGCTTGAGGGGGAGTTGTTGGTGCAAATGAACAAGTCTTCACATTTGGCTTAGAATGGAAGACTATATGTGGAAGCATTTGATAACTCATGTGAACCATAGCTTGTAATTGTTTGATCATTTACCATTGCAAAAGGTTTTTACCTTGAGAGAATCTTATAAAAGCCAAAAATCTTGTGGATTTAAGAAGAAAAATAGCTACGAGATTCAATGAGAGAATAACTCCTAGATTAAGGGGAGTCATTTTTAGGTGGAGCTAAGTTTGAATTCAAATTCAAACTTGGAGGAATACTCCTTATAAAAGGGACAGACATTGAAAACCTCACAGCTATGATGCCTCTTTCTGAGCTTATTGCTTGATCATTTGTAGAAGCTAAGTGTTTTACATCATAGCTCACTTAGACCACCATCACTGAGCATCATTATAATGCCAATGACCTTGCACAATCATGTTTTATAATAGATATACTTCATTGATCATCTCTATCTACTTCTCTACTATGACTACTCAGAATAGTGAACTTTCCTTGGTCATATTGCACTCAATTCTCAACAATTTTGCATGATCTATAACTTGTTGGAACCAGCATGAAGTCTGTTTTATGCTGTAATAAGTTCAAAGTATTCGATTCAGCCATCTGGGAGAAATCTTCCTCGAAGTGCTCATTGGTCATCTACTAGTTAGTCCCTAAAAAATCGAGGGTAAGCTTTAGATTGCTAAACTTCTTTCTCATTACATAGTTATCATTTTAGATTATTTCACTTGCAATCATTAGCTATCTAAGCTAATTGAATTCCCTCAAAAGGAATTTCATCAATTGTTACTGTACTATGAGCACAGAGCAAAAGAACCAGCATGTGTATAGACCAAAATAGCAAGTTTTGTGACACTAGCTATTCATGAAGTAGTCTCTTTTGATTCAATTATTTCAAGCACCAACTCCAAAGTACATAGGTACTTTTGTGGTGTCATTTGCAAGATAATAGGGCCAAATATCAAAATCTGAAGTGATTTAGGGTAGGGTAGGTAGCAGTACCACCTCACTTCCTTAAGGTATCCATCCATCTCTTCCAACAGATGTTGCTATGGCACTTATGTCTCCACTAGTGGTTTTCGCTTCATGATTGGTAGCTCATGCATATCTTGGCTGAGCAAGAAGAAGCCTATTTTGGCCACTTCTAGTTGTGAGGTTGAGTATAGGGAAGCTTTCATAACGACTGTTGAGTGTGTGTGGCTCAGATACCTTATGCCTCATTTGGGTGTTGGTCAATCTTCTGCCACCATCAACTTCACTCACAGTTAGAGTGCATTGCCAGTTGTGAGGAACCTTGTGTTCCATGCTCACACTAAGCACATTGATTTGCATTATCATTATGTCAAGAAGAGGTTCTCCGCTAGAGAGATTAGCTTGGCATATGTGCCCACACAGGAGAACATTGTAGACCTTTTCACAAACGCTTTGCCTTGTGATAAGTTTGAAGCTTTTCGCAAATCTTTGGGCTTACTTCCTTTTGTGGATTGATTCCACATAGCTTGGCACTTCCTTATACATGAGTTTGAGCTCGTTGTTCAACACGTCACTGCCAGGGGGATTCGTTGATATATGTAGTTAGTGATGTGTGTGAACACACTAAGACCTCCGGGGCACTTTTTTCCCTCTTTAGGAGGTTTTTTCCCCCAACTTGTATATATGCCTATAGCCCTATTGGGTTACTTATCTTTGTACATTCTAGTGGTAATACATTCATTATTGTGTGTTGTGCTCCAAGCTTCTTCTTCTTCCTTGTGCTATTTGAGTACTTCCATAGACGACTAACTCCCACAGATTTCAATTTAGAGTTCCATCGCAAGAGCAACATGCCTACGCAACACCACCTTACAAGAAGGTTAATCTTAAGTTAGCAAACCTTGTGACTAGAATGCAAGATGTAGAATGTCATCTTTGACCATCCCAAGTGGTGAAGTGCATGAAAAATTGTTATGATTGGTCTATTGATCCTTATGATCATGTAGCAACGTTCAAGAAAAACGTGAGAGCTAAACAAGTAACTAAGTTCATCACTCAATATGAGGCATTTGGATTAACTTTGATTATTACCATGTTGTCATGGTTTCATCCATTGATAGCTCAAAGATTTTGGAAGCTCTTGTGGAATATTTCATCAGAATTTTCCAAACAAGGAGTGAAGCATGATTTGAATTATTTAATCTTTAGCTCCAAGAAAGATAGTCACAAATCTGTGAAAGTAGAAGAAAGGAACTTCAAGCAATATGTAAAAAGATGTTTAATTGACAAAACTCCACCAAAGAAGAAGTTGATCCCTCTATTTTTAGAGGGATCGAACAACAAAGAATTAGGCTCATTAGTGTACATCGGAAGGCTCAATATCTTGAACCAATGTATCAAAGAGTATGTGGACTTAGAAGACAATTTAGTTATAGATTTTAAGATTTCACCAAGCATCAACTTCCTCTAGCTCAAGAAAATATTCATATGGAATAGGAAGAAGCTCAACATAAAGTTCCATATGGACAAAGAACACAACCACTTAGGATGTCAACACCCTAATGGGAATCATACTACTTACATGTGCAATAAACTACTCAAGTACAAACCACTAGAGTAACAAAGCACCTCAACATCAATAGTAGCAAGAAAAATATCAATAGAGACTACAATATCAACCTAAGCATATTTATTCTAACATGGTCTATAGAGAACCTTATTACAGACAAGCTAGCTAGTATAATCAAGTCAACCAAGATTCCACAAAGCAATTCTTGGATAAAAAACGACCTCCACCCCCTAAGACTGTTCTAGTCAAGTTTGTAGAAGAAAACATAGAGAGGGCCATTGTCCCAATAGAACCCTTAATTGTAGAGACAAGCCGTAGATATATTGAGATGTACTCACAAAATAGAAATGATTATCTTGAAGATACATATCTAAATGGTACTTGGTATCACAAAGATGCTTAGTATCTTGCAAGAAAATTCTAATCTGGCTGATTAGTGCATGAATTTGTTATGTTGAGAAAAGGGATATTGAGACAACAACACACAAAGGGTGCACTTGCTCCTTAAGGTATATGCTATAGATGTGGATCATGAATTGCATTTGTTTCAAATGGAACCTAGCATAGGAAAAGATCCAAAAGAAAACCCCATCAAGACTAGGATTGTTCTGCATTCTATCGAACCTTTATCTTTGCATCCTATTACTTATGAGTTAAAATATTGAAACAACGATGAGGTAGAGAGTAGCTCTATGATCGCTAAAGTAGAGGAGAAGTGGTCAGGGTACTTATGGGATCATATGCAAGAAGAAATAGGCGAGATAGAGAGGAAACATTGAGAAGAACCACCGCTAAAAAACGTTCATGATTTTGATGAGTCTCAATTCTTGAATTGTCCCTTAAATGTGAGCACATCAATAATTGATGTATGCAATCATTTCTAGAACACTATATGATCTGATTACAAATTTTGAATGGTCTAAAGATTATGATAAAGCTTTCAATGAATTGAAACACAAAGTTTCCACAGCCCCTATGTATGTATATGTGTATGTGTGTGTATATGTATGTGTATGCATGTGTATGTGTGTATGCATGCATATGTGTATATGCATGTCTGTATATGTGTGTATCTATATGTGTGCATGTATATATATGTATATATATGTGTGTGTATGTGTGTGTATGTGTATGTAGGTGTATATGTGAGTGTATGTATGTGTGTATATGTAAGTGTATCTATATGTGTGTATGTATATGTAAGTACATATATGTAAGTGTATGCGTATGTAAGTGTATATGTGAATTTGTGTATGTGTGTATATGTTGTAGTTGTGTATGTGTGTGTATGCATGTATGTACGCATGTATGTATGCATGAATGTATGTATGTATGTATGTATATATGTATGTATGTATATATGTATGTATGTATGCATATGCATGTGCATTATGTATGTGTGTTTTCATATGTGTGTATGTATATGTGTATGCATGTGCATGTGTGTATGCATGCATATGTGTATATGCATGTGTGTGTGTATGCGTGTGTATATGCATGTATGTATATGTGTGTATGTATATGTAAGTATGTATATATGTGTGTATGTGTATGTAGATGTATATGCGAAGTGTGTATGTGTGTGTATGTGTATGTGTGTGTATGCATGTAAGTATGTATGTATGCATATGCATGTACAATATGTATGCACATGTATGCATGTGTGTGTGTGTATGTGTGTGTGTATGTGTGTGTCTATGTGTGTGTATGCATGTAACTATGTATGTATGCATATGCATATGCATTATGTATGCATATGCATATGCATTATGTATGCATGTGTGTGTATGTATATCTCTATGTGTGTGTATGCATATATGTGTGTGTATGTGTCTATGCGTGTGTATGTGTGTGTGTATCTATGTGTGTATGTGTGTGTGTTTCTATGTGTGTATGTGTGTGTCTATGTGTGTATATACGTGTGTATGTGTATATACGTGTTTGTATGCATGTGTATCTATTTGTGTGTAAATATGTGTGTATGTGTGTGCATATGTGTGTGTCTATGTGTATGTATGTGTCTTTGTGTGTATGTGTGTGTGCATATGTGTCTATCTATGTGTGTATGTGTGTATATATGTGTGTGTGTATGTGTGTCTGTAAATCTGTGTGTGTGTATGCATGTATATGTGTGTGTATGTGTGTATGTGTGTGTATGTGTCTCTGTGTATGTGTCTCTGTGTATGTGTGTGTGTGTCTATGTGTGTATTTGTGTGTGTCTATATGTGTATGTGTGTGTGTGTGTCTGTATGTGTGTGTCTATGTCTGTATATACACGTGTATGTGCATATATGTGTGTGTATACATGTATATGTGTGTGTGTGTGTAAATATGTGTGTATGTGTGTGTATGTATGTGTCTATGTGTGTATGTATGTGTGTATGTGTGTGTGTATGTATGTGTGTGTGTCTATGTCTGTATGTGTTTGTGTCTATGTGTATATGTGTGTGTCTATGTTTCTATGCACGTGTGTATGTGTATATATTTGTGTGTATGCATGTGTATGTGTGTGTGTATGTGTGTATATGTCTATGTCTGTATGTGTGTGTATGTGTGTGTGTATCTATCTGTGTGTGTGTGTATCTTTGTGTGTATATGCATGTGTATGTGTATATATGTGTGTGTATTGATGTGTATGGGTGTGTGTAAATGTGTGTGGATGTGTGTATGTGTGTGTGTATGTGTGTATGTGTGCATGTGTGTATGTGTGTGTGTATGTGTGTGTGTATGTGTGTGTGTGTGTCTATGTGTGTGTGTGCGTCTATGTGTGTATGTGTGTGTTTATGTGTGTATATATGTGTGTGTGTATGCATGTGTATGTGTGTGTGTGTAAATCTGTATGTGTGTGTATGTGTCTATGTGTGCATGTGTGTGTTTCTATGTGTGTATGTTTGTGTGGCTATGTGTGTATCTGTGTGTCTATGTGTGTATATACATGTGTATGTGTATATATGTGTGTGTATGCATGTGTATGTGTGTGTGTAAATCTATGTGTATGTGTGTGTCTATGTTTGTGTGTATGTGTGTGTCTATGAGTGTCTATGTATGTATATACATGTGTATGTGTATACATGTGTGTGTATGCATGTGTATGTGTGTGTGTGTAAATGTGTGTGTATTTGTGTATATGTGTGTGTATGTGTGTATAGGTGTGTGTATGTGTGTATGTGTTTATATGTGTATGTATGTGTGTATGTGTGTATGTGTGTATGTGTGTGTATGTGTATGTATGTGTGTTTGTCTATGTGTGTATGTATGTGTGTCTATGTGTGTATATGTGTGTCTATGTGTGTATATATGTGTGTGTGTGTATGCATGTGTATGTGTGTGTTAATATGCATGTATGTGTGTATGTGCGTATATGTGTGTGTATTTGTCTATGTGTGCATGTGTGTATGTGTGTGTGTGTATTTGTGTATGTATGTGTGTCTATGTATGCTTGTGTGTGTCTATGTGTGTATATACGTGTGTATGTGTTTATATGTGTGTGTATGCATGTGTATGTGTGTGTGTAAATCTATGTGTATGTGTGTGTATGTTTCTATGTGCATATGTGTGTGTATGTGTTGTGTGTATGTGTGTGTATGTGTGTGAGTCTATGTGTATATGTGTGTGTCTATGTGTGTATATACTTTTGTATGTGTATATATGTGTGGGTATGCATGTGTATTTGTGTGTGTAAATGTGTGTGTATATGTTTATATGTGTGTGTGTGTATGTGTGTATGTGCATATGTGTGTGTGTATGTGTGTGTCTACATGTCTGTGTGTCTATGTGTGTATGTGTGTGTGTGTGTCTATGTGTCTACGTGTGTATATATGTGTGTGTATGCATGTGTATGTGTGTATAAATCTATGTGTATGTGTGTGTGTATGTGTGTGTGTATGTGTGTGTGTATGTGTGTGTGTATGTGTGTGTGTATGTGTATGTGTGTGTGTATGTGTGTGTGTATGTGTCTATGTGTCTATGTGTCTATGTGTCTATGTGTCTATGTGTCTATGTGTCTATGTGTCTATGTGTGTGTGTGTCTATGTGTGTATGTGTGTGTGTGTGTCTATGTGTGTATATACATGTGTATGTGTATATATGTGTGTGTATGCATGTGTATGTGTGTCTTTAAATTTGTGTGTATGTGTGTTTATATGTGTGTGTATGTTTCTATGTGTTTATGTGTGTGTATGCATGTGTATGTGTGTATGTGTGTATGTGTGTATGTGTGTATGTGTGTATATAAATGTGTGTGTGTATGTGTCTATGTGTGTATGTGCATGTATGTGTGTGTGTCTATGTGTCTATGTGTCCATGTGTGTATGTGTGTGTGTATATGTGTGTATTGTGTGTATATGTGTGTATATATGTGTGTGTGTATGCATGTGTATGTGTGTGTGTAAATATGTGTGTGTATGTGTGAGTGTGTGTACCTTTGCCTCTCTCTTCAACCGTGTTGCTCGATGTGCATGCTTGCATGTGCTCTCTCTCTCTCTCTCTCTCTCTCTCTCTCTCTCTCTCTCTCTCTCTCTCTCTCTCTCTCTCTCTCTCTCTCTCTCTCTCTCTCTCTCTCTCTCTCTCTTTCTCTCTCTCTCTCTCTCATCTCAATCACCGCACAAATGTGCCCAGAGAAATCGATTTTTTTTTCAACATTCCAAAGCGTCGCTTATGCGATGCTCAAGCATCGCAGGCAATGTGCCAATGTCACTTATAGCTTCGTTGATTTGTGATGCTGTTTGTGACGGTGCCAAATATCATCACATAAGAGCCACTTATGCATCACTTATGCAATGGCCGTTCCCTTTTTTTAAGTGAAAATAGTCCCATCACTTATGCGACGCTTTGTGGAGTAAGTTCCTCATAAGCGACGGGTTTCACTTTTTTTTTCAATGGGGGGCATCGCTAACCCCTTCCCCCCCTTGGTGCAGGACAATCATCAATTGATGACTTGAACAAAGATTTGAAGTCAAAGGATGAAGTAAAGATCAACATATGAGGCTTGAAGGTAGTGCATGGTCAGAAGTTGAAGACTTGTATATACATATACTCTAATTCTGAAATTAGTTTATAGAAACTTTGTATCTTTGATAAGTCAAGATGTAAACATCTATATATACATGATATAGATGTATTAGGAGTAGAGGAGATCATGTATGACATGAATTAGAAGTCGTTAGAAGACTTAGAGAGTAAGAAGAATGTAATCCATCCATCAGATGTACATTTTCTCATAATAGAAGAAAATTAGAAAAAGTTGCACCTCGATCATTTCAGTGGCCCTTCTATATTTATCCTCTTGAGGAATTCTTTTGTACAACTCTAAATCTATAGTATAGTGACCTATTGTTTTTTTTAATGAGTTTTGAGAGCCTAATCCTAATCAGGCTGAGATTATTGTGAGTAGGAACATTTACATATGTAAATGTAGAAAGTGAAGATAGAAATAGGTGCAATCTTGGTGGTCAATATTTTGATCAGATCTCCCTCCATAGTGTAACATTTTGAGCAGCTAATCACTCATTCTTTAAGTTGGAAGGTAAGCTACTTGTGGCTAAAAGCATTTGAATAAACGGGGTCTAGTTTGGGAGAATCATGCATTAGAAGTTACACATGTCAAAGTGGACTACATAGTGAAGTAGTTTCAAACATAAGTACAATGTTTGAATCAAATATCAAGATATACTCAATCTTTTGAAGACCTTTAACTTGGAGAAGGTGTGCAACCTTTAGGAGACAAATTATATAAAGTTTCATTGAAAACTTTACACATTTGAGTAGTCAAAGAGTGAGTTGAGTGTAGCAGACTTTCCTGAATAATTAGTTTCTTCACAGCTCGTGCAAAGATTAATAATTTGGCATAAGTCTTCCAAAATTGGTTGAGATTTTGAGTTTTTATTGATATAAAGGTGCTCTAACATCAAGGATAACATGTTCTTATGGAGGTTAACACTCTCCATTAGTGATATCAGAGCAAGAATCATCAAAATTGAAGAAAGGAGGACCTTGAGTGTTGCACTTGTACAGAAATCAACCTTTGAAGATTCAAAAGGTGAAAGTTTGAAGTGAAAGCTAGAGAAGGAGGCCTGAAGATATCAAGAAGGTGAAAAAGAACTACATTCAAAGTAAAGGTACATTTATTATTCACAAAGCTTGAAAAATTTAATACAGAGGTTAAGAAAGGATGGGAGATTCTCTTCAGGTAGAGAAATTGGATAGAGAAAACTATCCTGCTTGGTCTATGAGGGTGGAAGCTCATCTTATGAGCAATGATTTGATAGGATACATCAAATGTGAAGAAGAAAAACCAGAATTAAAGATCCTAGTGTTCCAACTAGGGAAGAACTCTCAGATTTGAAGAAATGGATGAAGAAGAATAAATCAAGCAAGGTGCACTATCTACACGGGAGTCAATGATTACTTGCTACCTCACATTAGAGGACTTTAAAGTGCAAGTGAGATATGGAATGCTTTGGAGGAGCATTTCCAGAACACTAAAAAGTCAAGGAAGGCATCTTTATGGGCAAAGTTTACCACATTCAAGAAGAAGGCTTCTCAATCCATTTCTGGTTATACAGCAAGGATGAAGGATATTGCAGATGCATTAGGAGCAATTGATGAGGATATTGAAGAGGACAAATTGATAAGGCAAATCCTCACAGGTTTGAGAGGAGATGAGAAATGGAAGCCATTCATTTTATCTATTGAATTGTTACTAGATCATTTCACTCCCGATTTGAATCAATTGCTAGGACATATGCTAACCTTTGAGCACGATATCAAAGGTCATGTTGATAAGAGTACAGGTCAAGCAATGTATTCAAAGGACAAGAAGAAGACTAACAAAGCAAAGCAGCAATTGAATGAAGATGAAGGCAGTACTAGTCAAGCTAACTTCCTAAGAGGAAGAGGAGGTGGGAAAGGAAGAGGAAGAGGCAGAAGCAATAAAGATGGTGTCAAAGCTTTGCTGGATTTGTGGTAGGACTAATCATTTAGCTCATGAATGTTGGCATAATAATCTGAATGGTGAAGGATATAATCAGAATTTTAACTCAAGAGGAAGAGGTGGTAGAAACCAAAGAGGTAATTCCATAGGAAGAGGTAGAGGTAGGAGAGGTTTCTTTGGAAGAAATGCAGGTAGAGGCTTTCAAACTCAATCCTACAATAATACCTACTACAAGTATGCTTCAGATCAGAAAGAGGATTCAACCTTAATCATGAATGCAACTTATGAAAGACAAAGTGAAGATCAAAGATTCTTCTACTTTGACTTAGGGTGTAGCAATCACCTTAGTGGCAACATAGCTTTGATGACTGATTTGGAGAATAAAGTAAGTAATCATGTGGTTCAAAGAGGTGATAACACAAAGCACATTGTGGAGTCCATTGGATCAGTGAAGGCTAAGGATGGAATCACTCTTCTGAGTAAGGTTTTGTATGTTCCTACAATTCCAAAGAATCTAATAAGTGTAGGGCAAATTGTAGAGAAAGGTTATGAAGTAAGGTTCACTAATGATGGAGTTTTTGTGGAAGACCCTAGCAATGGGTATAAACAAATTGTTTTAGGGAAGAAAGAAGGAAGGCTCTCCACATTGAAGATTCAAGGCAATGTTGGTCATGCCTTGTTCACTTATGGAGGACATAAGATCTCTAAGTTATATCTTTGTCATAAAAGGCTTGGACACTTCAATGAAAGAGGTATTAAGGATATGGTTAACAATGGTTCAGTGCTTGGATTACCTAATGTTGTAGGTCAACATATGACATACAGATGTGAAGAATGTCAATTAGGTAAGGCTCATACGCTATGATATGATAAGCATGGTTCCATGAATTCAGAGAAGCTTGAATTGGTACACACAGATGTGTGGGGACCATCAAAGGACTTTGGCATTATTGGTTCAAGATATTATGTGATTGATGTTGATTATGCTACCATATATGTGATCAAAGATAAATTAGAGGTGTTCAACACATTTAAAGATTATCATGTGTATGCAGAGAGAATCACAGGGCAAAAATTGAAGAGACTAAGGTCAGATGGAGGGGGAGAGTATTTCTCTAATGAGTTCAGTGATTAGTTATGGAATGCAGGTATAAAAACGGAAGTTACTTGTAGGTACTCTCCTCAACAAAATAGTGTAGCAGAAAGGAGAGATAGAACTCTTGTTGAGTTTGTAAGATCAATGATGAATGAAAACAATTTCCCCAATTATTTGGGGGCTGAGGCTATAAATACAGCCACATACTTGGTTAATAGGCTACCATGTAAAGCTTAGTAGGGTATGACACCATATGAAGCTTGATGGGGTAAGAGACCTACCTTAGATCATTGCAAAGTGTTTGGAGGTTTGGCTTATGCATATTTGCCATCTCAGTTGAGGCATAAATTGGAACCTAAAGCTGAAAACTATGTGATCATTGGCTATGATGATAAACAGATGGGTTATAGGTTGTGGAGTCCATCCAAAAACCAATTCCTTGTGTCAAACAATGTTACATTCGATGACCAAGGTACTTGGTATGCAGGTACAATTAATATTCATGCAGGTGATGAAGAAACTTTGAATCAAAAGAAAGGTAAATCAAAGGTTCAAATATGTGATGAAGAAGAGAATAATGAAGCACAAGTTGAAGTTGAAGAATGCCAAGGTTTGATCCAGAATGTGATGAACCAGAAACTTCAAGAAGTGGAGAACTGAGAAGGTCATCAAGGCACAAATGGCAACCTACAAGGTATAGCTATGATACTTCATTTTTTACGATTAAAGATTATGCTTATATGGTGAAAGTAGAGGAAGACCCTTCTACATATGAAGAGGCAAAAGGTAAGGAAAATTGGGAGAATCTATGTAGGAAGAGTATGATGCATTGATGGAGAATGAGACATGGGATTTGGTTCCTAAACCAAATAGTCAGAAGATCATTGGATGCAAATGGGTGTACAAGACAAAAAGGTATGTAGATGGAAATGTGTCTAGATATAAAGCTAGAGTTGTTGTGAAAGGTTATGCTCAGACATATGGTATAGATTATGATGAGACTTATAGTCCTATGGCAAAGATGAAAACCATAAGGACAATCATAGCTATTGCTGCATGTAAAGGTTGGAAGCTATGTCAATTAGATGTGAAGAACGCTTTTCTTAATTGTTACATTTCAAATGATGTTTTCATGGAGCAACCAGAAGGTTTCAAAGATAAAAGGTATTTAGAGTATGTATATAATCTCAAGAGAGCTTTGTATGGTTTGAAGCAGGCCCCAAGGGCATGCAATTATAGACTTGTGAAGTTCTTGAAGGAACTTGGTTTCCAAGTGTCTAAAGCAGATAGTAGCTTGCTTGTTAAAGAAAGTGATGATGGGTTCATTTACATGTGCATATATTTTGATGACATAATTCTTACAGGTATAGATGAGAAGGGCATACAAAGTCTTAAGAAGCAAATGGATAAACAGTTCAAGATTAGTGACTTGGGAGACTTGTCATATTTCTTGGGCATGGAGATCTCTTATACTCAACATGGAGTATATGTGAATCAAGAAAGGTACCTCAAGAACTTGCTAATCAAGTTTAAAATGGAAGATTGCATGGTAGCACCTACTCCAATGGAGGTGGATCACAAATTGAGCAGATATGGAGGAGAAGAACTCAAGGACATGAAGTTATATCAAAGTCTTGTTGGTAGTTTAATCTATGCCATATTAACTAGGCCTAATTTATCATATGTAGTTGGACTAATATTGTCTCAATTCATGCATCGTCCTAGGAGAGAAGATTGGGTTGCAGGACAAAGGGTGTTAAGACACATTAAGGTTACACTCATAGAAGGTTTGTATTATGGTTTCACATCAGATACAAACATCAAGATATATAGTGACACAGATTGGGCAGGTAATCTTGATGATAGGAGATGAACCTATGGGTATCTATGCTATGTGGGAGATAAGTTAATCTCTTGGTGTTCTGAGAAGCAACATACAGTTGCTTTCTCATCTACAAAAGCAGAAACCTCTAAAATTAATATTAAACCCTTAATTATCCTTAAAATTTAACTAGAACCCTATAAATCATGCTCAAAACATTTATTTGACCCTTAATTACCCTTGTAATTTAGCTAAAATCCTATAAAACATGATCAGAACCTATAGTTGACCCTTAATTACCCTTACATTACTTTCAAAACATAGAAAACCCCTTAACTAACCCTTGAATTTTCATCTATACCCTTAATTATATTAAGAAAACACTTAGATAAATACTTCCCATCCTGATAATATTCAGCAAACTTCTTTTCCTGTAGAAATTAAAATCAAACATTAGTAAAAAATTTCATAATTTAACCAAACTTATGAAATTAAAATCAAATAATATTTTAATTTTTGAAATATTTTAAGAGTAATAAATTCTCTCCGACATCCGCCCCCACTAAACCTGCACATCGTCCCGATGGGCCAACCTGCAGATTCAAGTGGAACAGATCAAAATTCTTTTGAAAATAAGTTTTATTTTTTTCAAAATCTTATTTCATCATGCATTCAAACTTTATGCAATCAAAAAGATTAGTACAAATCATTAAAAAAAACACAAAGTAGATATAAGTTATAAAAATATCATATCATATTTTTGAATCCACATTTAAACAAGCATTTATAATAATAAATCATAAGTTTTATAGTCCTGTTCATGTTACTTGCTTAGAATAAGTAATTTATCTTGTATAACAGCATATAAAAAAAAAAATTCTCATCAGATAATAGAATTATATGCCTCCTACTTTTATTTCCTATGGTCTGACTCTCTTTTCATTGCTTTTTTTTTTCATATCATTTTTCTTTTACTTTTTTACTTCATCCCAACTTAGCTTTTTCTTTAATTTTCACAAATCGGCCTATACCGAAATTGGGTGCGACGCCTGGACTTGTCCACCCGGCCAAGTTTATTCCACTTGTCTACCAACCCGGCATAGCGCACGATAAAACTATGTCAGTCCTACATGAAATCGACGTCAGCTTGTGGCTCTGATTGCCCGACCAGAGTAACTCCACCTGCCTATCGACCCATGCAGGCGCATGACAACATATAGGCTGAGCCTATGATGAAACTAGCGTCAGCTCGTGGCCTTGATCACCCGACCAAGGTTGGTCCACCCGCCTACTAGCCCAACATAGCGCACCAACAACGAACACATACATATATGCTAATTGGGTATGAAGTTTTATTTATTTCATTTAGAGGTGAGATCTCATAAGGAATAAATAGCAGAATACAAAATCCCATATACTAATGGATAAAATTTTAAGCATATACATGTATTCAAAATAAAGCTACCTTTTCGTCTACAAGCTTCCAATTCCAAAATTTCTATTTAATTTTCTGATTCAGTTCATATAAATACAAGTTTTTATGTTTCAATCATAAATATTTCAGATATTTCTACATCTTAATTCTATTTGAGTTTTTTAAATAAATTCGAACATATCCTTTTAATCCATGCAGTAATGCTATGCATATACACAAAATATCAAAGAATCTTTAATCAAAACTGTTTCACCTGATATTTTAATCATCATCTTCATTTTCATCAACATCATCATCATCATCAATTTCTTCAATTTCATATTCTTTGTTATTTCTCTTTTTAAATAGTTTAACTCTTTTCCCTGCAATCAAATTCTTCAACAAAGAACCATCAAATTCTCTAAGTTTAAATGTACCATTTTCAAATACAGTCATAACTACATAAGGAAGAATTAAATCATATTTATTTAATGTAATAATTTTTCATCATGTAAGGTTTCGTCAATTTCATCAAATAAAGTAGAGGAAAAAGAAGTTTCAATTATATTTTCAATATTTTCATTTTTAGACATATATCCTTTATCTTTAAAATATTTTTCATATATTTTCATTGTTTTTCTAGGAATATCTTTATTATTTAGAATTTGTAATTTTGAAGATGAAAAAAATAAACAGAAACATTCTCTATTTTATTTACACATTTATGCGAGATATCAAACCAGTTACCACTGTTGTCTCGCTCAACAATGGTATCTAGTAAAAATTTTGATCAAAGTATGTTCCAGAATCACTAAGAGGTAGATGACTCTCGTGCATTTTCTCTTGTGATCTGATAGGTGTTTTCCTAATTTGTTCTCTATTTCTAATATGATTCGGGTTAACAGTCATTACTTGTAAGGATTGTAAGTCATCTTTTGATCTAAATCTAGCATACACGGATCCATCGTCCCTTATTTTTGTTTCCATACGAGTTTCACATAAAAAAGGTTGTCCTAAGATAATTTCATAAGAACAGTTATCTTGTATGAAAAAGTGAAATGTTTCACTTATTCCACCTATTGAAATTGGAATATTGGCACATGCTCCTAGAAGTGCACCACATCCGTTGTCTGTTGTTCTCATAATCCACCCATGCTGTTTATCTATAGGCCATCTAAATTTATCATATAATTCTTTTGATATTACGTTTATTTCTGAGCCTGAATCTAGTAAAGCTAAAGCTGTACAAGAATTTTTTCTATCTCCTAAATTTACTTTGATCTCTGGTGTTCCCCTGGCCCAAAAACTCTTTTTGTAATTGCTTTCAGATTTTTCTTGTATATTATTTGGAAGTATAGGTCCTAAAAAATTTTTATTAACGTATCCTTCACTTTCTTCTTCATCATCAGAATCAGAAGAAAAGGAATCTTTAGAAATATGAGTTACATCTACATTGTCATGCATTTCAGTATCAGTATTTAAGGGAAATCTTTTTCTTTTAATCATTTTAATAAAGTTATCTTTAAATTCTAATTTAGCTATAGTAAATAATTGTTCAAGTGACATAGTCACTTGACTTTTTAAAAGAATATCATACAGTATTTCCTTTGTGTCATTTTTTTGTTCAAGTTCTGAAGTTAAAATAGCTTTTGGAATCTTTTGGGTTTCTTGGTTTTTTCCTCATTTTTTTCTATTTCTTCATTAGTCTTTGATTCTAATTCATTAGGTTTGTTTGATGTCTCTCGTTGTTTACCCTCCCTTATATCTCTTCTTTTTTGCTCAATTGGATCTAAATTTGTATTTTCATTAAATTGTACATTTTTAGGTTCTTTTCTTAATTGTTTTCTAGTTACTCTTTGATTAGACTCATCTAAATCTTGTGTTTCATCCCTTTTTCTCTTTTCTTCCACATTTGCAATATGTGAGAAGATAGAGAAATTATCTATAGGTGAGTTCCATGCAGTTTTGTTCATTATATCATCTCTAGCTTTTATCAATGCTTCTATTGAATAATTTTTGGTTTCTTTTGATGTATCATCATCTAAATCACTTTCATCGCATTCTAATCTAACCCCAGATGAGCTTCTTTGTGCTTCTGATATATTTTCATATAGTTTTTGCATTCCACCTTTTCCCCAATTTATAGCTAGAGGGAGGTGGGTGCGATAGTCACATAGTTTTTTATCAATATCAATAACTAGTTTTCTTTATTTTGCCTCTTTTAATGATTCACAAGCATAAGACATATGTTCAGTGGAGTCACACCAAACACATCGTCGGGTGGGTGCGCTTCTTCATTCATTATTATGAGCTACTGGTTGGTTCTGAGCTACTGGTTGATTCATGACAGGTGCTATAGGTATAGGATTCATTTGTGGGGCATGAGTAAACTGAGGACCTAGAATTGTTCTATCTTGACTAAGGAATGAATTGTGTTTTGAAGTGTTGCCACTTCCTTAGATATGTTCGTATGCATTTGCATCATATTATCTAGTTTATTAAATAGTATTTCAAACTGTAACTCACTAGGCACTTTAGATGTTGATGCTTGTTCAGTTAAACTAGAGTTTATATTAATTTTAGGATTTTGAGTAGTTGGTCCTACTGTTGGAAAGCTTAAATTCATATCATATAATAATGATTGCCTCTGTTTCATTTGTGCTACAACTTCAACTACTTGTTTAAGTACCCCCCAGTCCTCTGTTAAACCATATCTTTTTCCATGTTCCTCTAGTCTTCTTTCTACTTCACTTCTAATGTCTGTAGGCAAAACTTTTAAGAAATAAAGTACTATATCTGGAGTAAGTGGAGTCCTATCTTGTTCAGGTAATTATGAAAATCTCTTCATAAATTCCCCATGTAATTGTGTAAGAGATATTTGGGTTTTAGGAGTGCTAAGCCACTTCATAAATCCCTCCCTATTGTGTTGACTAAAATCTTCTAAGTAAAATTCTTTATGCATTTGTTTTTTAAATTCTTCCCATGCAAGTGCTTTATGAGGTTCTATAACACTAATGGTTGAACCTATTTGTTGGAAGCAGCCAGAGGCACAGACGACGCGGAAGCATGTAACGACGGAGCAGTGAGCCAGTGGAATCTCTTTTCAAAGAATCATGTTCTAAAAATACTTTTCAAAAACCTCCAACAGTGATTTTCATCACTATTGTAACATATGTAACATAGAAAACCCCATTTTGTAATCCATAGCTCCATTTTGTGCAAGCCGAGGAGTCCTCGAGCTTGAGGAGCTTAGGTAGAACAAGCGTATCAATTTTCGTTATTTTTAGACATCGTTTACCCTTCCAAATAGCATCTAGGACCTAATTTTTAACTATGCCGGTCACTAGATGTGAAACCGGTCAAAACTAGTCTAGAAACTATAAAAAGAGCTAGAGAGCTCATTTTTGAGGTTGGTTAGTGTTGGCTAGTGTGAGCTTAGAGTTCTTTTGAGCTTGTAATAGTGTTCTTGAGTAATAGAGCTAATTTCCCACCTTCCATTGTGTCTTGCTTGTCTCTTCATTGTGTGTGTATATGTGTGTGTGCATCTTGGTGCTTCTCACCTTCACTCTCACATCATCTCACATTCACGATCTTCATATCACTCCTATCTCTTCCGCGGATTGACAATTAAGGAGGTGAAGCTTCTTAACGTGGTTCTCACCATTGTGCTAGAGCAACACTATTGCAAGTCTTACTAAAAATGTTACCCATTTATCAATTGGCAAACCGTGTAGTTTTGCTAGGTCTTCAAAAGTGTCTAAGTAATTAGTTGTGTTAACTCCAGTAAATTTACCTTTTTCTTTTAGCATAGCTTCTACTACTTTTTGGCCTTGGGTTTCAGACATCATATTTTTAAATAACTTATCCATTTTGATATGTATGTTAGAGCTAGACCTAAGTTTCTTAATATAATCCTTAACTTCTTCTTGAACTTTAGATTTCTGTTCCCTTACCAAACTAACTAAGTTACCTGATTCCAGCTTTACTTAAATTTTAAACTTTTAAACAAATCTTGAAAAATAAATGCTAACTTTCCAATTGAAAATTCTTAATGAATTTTCAGGCTAAATTATGCTATTCTAACAATCCTTAATAATTAAATCTAGATACTAACTTTTCAAATAAATTTCTTTTTGATTGTTTTAATTGTACTAATCAAACAATCTTAAATAAATACTATCTTTTAAATAAGATTCTTTTTGAGTCTAACAATTCCTACTATTTTAATGAAAATAAATTCTAACTTTCAAATAAAATTTAAATCTAGCAATTCCTACTATCTTAATGAAAATAAATTCTAACTTTCAAATGAAATGAAATTTAAATCTAGCAATTCCTACTATCTTAAACTTTCCTAAAATCCTACTTAAATAGTCACAAACAGATGCAAGTTAAGAAAATATACCTGACACCTGACAGTTGAAGCAGAAGCTAGAGTGCATGTGAAATTTTCAAGTTACATTTATTGAGCAATAAATGCTAATACAAAAATCTAAGTGCTGTGAGTGCAAACGTTTTTCTTCAAAATCTTGATGGTAAGGGTGTAGAGATGAGGTTTACTACTTGCCTATTCCCGTGGAGGCGCTCAGAGCATAAGCTCAGCCCTCAACAACCAGGGAATTACAAGGTTTGTATTATCTGCCTCTGCACGATGACCACCTCAAGCTGCCGCAACCACGTCGTCTAAACCAAGCTAATGCATATGCAAGGAAAGGAAAAGTTTTATACCTGTTCCACTGTGCCGTTGTTCACGTCGGGTTCAAAATGTGGGAGCGATTTCTGACGACTGGCAGATCAATTCAGTCGTCTCGCTAACGGCGCACGCTGGGTGACTATGCAGAACAAGTATAACTTTTCCTAAGATCCGTAGGGCAAAGCGTTCCTATATCTTTCTATAGCGTCAAAATAAGATGGTGAGATAAGTTTTTCACTAACTACTTGATCTTTAATGCTTTCAGTTTCGTTTGAATCTTCTTGAAAATTATCGTCATTTCTATCTACAGTTGGTGGGAAAAGTTCTTCACTGTTCTCAATGCTAGGTGGAACACTGGAAAGTAAATGTAAAGTTCTATTAGGATCATGTAAAGTTTCTTTAACTATCTTATTTTTAACTAACTCTTCAACTTCCTCAACTGGTTTAGGAAATAATAAATCAAATGTAACTGGAGGTAGAAAGGAACTACTTGAAGAAGCCTCTTTAGACATAAGATGAAAATGACACTAGATTAATGATCAAATTCCTATACACACTTAAGATAATGTCATAAAATGATAACCTATCCAAGCTTAATGAATAACCTATACAAGCTAATCAATAGTTTAAACTAAGTAATTCTTTTCGCTGTAAATCTTCAATTCATTAACAGGGCTGCAATTCTTCAGAAAATCACATCTGAAAATCACATGAATCTCCAGTTCGCCAATAGCTCTCTAAAAATCACATCTGAAAATCCCATGAATCTCCAGTTCACCAATAGCTCTCTGAAAATCACATATGAAAATCACATGAATCTCCAGTTCAGCAACAGGGCTCTGAAAATCACATCAATCTACATCAATCTCCAGTTCACCAACAGGGCTCTGAAAATCACATCTGAAAATCACATGAATCTCCAGTTCACCAACAGGGCTCTGAAAATCACATGAGAAATATTAGTATGTATTTAGAAAATAATTACACTCATTTAAAACTTAAACCAATTAATTCATTTATTTAAACATACATATTACAATAAAATAATACATTCATACAATTACTTTAGCATACATAAATCATTCATATAAGTACATTGTTTCATTTACTTATACATATTTAAACATATTATATAAGCTAACATGCATTACATGCATATACATACACTTAACATAAATGACACGCATACCACACATAATCATACATTCACAAACACACATGCAAAACATACATGCATTACCATAACTCTCATGCAAACATGCACATGCATTAATGATCATGCATACATGCACACTATGACATAAATGAACATGCATATATACATGATACACACATGCATAATTGAATTACACTAACACACATATGCATATCATACATATACATGCATACATACCTAATACTAACACACACATGTATGAACATACATGCACATGCATAAACACACACATGCATGAACTTACACTAACATATACATAAATGATCATGCATACATGCACATGCACTAGCAATCATGCATGAACATACATGCACAAACATGCATCAAGCAACATGCATGATATGTATACATACATGCAAACACTATCCTACATGCATAACATAAATCAACATGCATGCTTACACATGATATACACATAACATCTAGAGTATATACATTAATTGACATGCATGAACTAACATGGATAAATTTCTAACATGCATTAGCTAAATATACATTTACATGCAAAACAATATTCATGCACTTAATATACTTCTAACATTCATAAACTTACCTTTCATTTACATGCATATCCTAACATCTAACATGCACTTTCTTAACTAACATGCATTAACATTCCTAACTTCTAACATCTAGCATGCATTGCTTAAGATTTAACATGTATTACCATTTACTAACATGCATCAACATTAACTAACATACCTAACATGCACTAACATACTTATTATGCACTAACATGCACTAATATTAACTAACATACCCTACATGCACTAATATCAAACATGGTTCATGCACTAACAACTAACATAGGTTCAAGCACTAACATGGGTACAATCAATGACTAAACATGTTTAACATAATACATGGGTATAAGAACTTAGGTATCTATCAAAGCTAAGGGTTGAAGAAGCTTGGGTTAAGGGTAAGAAAAGAAATGGAAAGGATAAAAGAAGATAGAATAGGGTAAATATTTGGTTAGGGTAATCCTTCTTGTCTCTTACCTGTGAACATAAAAAAAACATTAGGATAATCAAATCATACATTAAGCAATCAATCTAATTAAAAACACACACTCACTCATACATAAATAGATACATAAACATATATACTTATATTAAAACAAATACATTTAAGTTATAAATAATCATATGCACACACATACATAAATAAATACATGCACATATACATAGGAAACATATACATATATTAAATTATACATATTCAAATATTAATATATAAACATACACCTTTATATTCCATATTTTCATTTTTTAAGTGTTTATTTAATAAATATATTTAAACATAAATATTAAAGATAATATTAAAATATAAACATAAAATATTTAATATATCTAAACTATAAAGTAAATACATAATTGTGAAAACCGTTCTTTGAAATGGAGAAGCCAACAGCTAACTGCGTGGAGTGACTGGGGCGAGTGGGCGAGTTAAGTCGTGCATGTTCTCTAGGGTTTCTCCTCCCGCGTGGCCTGCCCGCCGGGGGCTTCTCTGGGTTTAGTCTGTCTGGCCTAGGGCCTGGCGTGTCGCTGTGGGGGGCTCCCCTCTCCTTTCCTCCCCTCGCAGGGGGCATCATGTCCCTCCAAGACGTCGTCAACAAAGGTTTGTCTTCTCGCTCCTTCGCAGATGCTACAAGATCACCGGAACGCGCTTTGCAACAACATTCACAGGTCAACATCACTTTCCCTTGTGACACTGATACAGGTATGCTTCTCTCCCCCCGCTCCCACACGACCACGAAAAAAGGTAAGGGACCTGTGGAAGGTTCTCCTCACTTTCTAAACATAGGAAACCAAGAAACTTTTGATGAGGAGGAGTTCATCATTGATAGGAACTCCCTGTCTAACTGGCATGCACAGCTTACGGAGAAAGTGGTTATTGGTCTTTGCCACGGGCCGAGACCTGCCCAGGATATCCTTAGGAACTGGATGAAAATGAATTGGGAGCCTAGGGGACTATTCGTTAAACAAGTTCAATACCTACCCAATAAGTACTATTTGTTTTTCTTCGATGATTCTACCAGTGCTTTCAAGGTTATCTCTGAAGATCAATGGCTTATCAAGAATATCCCTATTTCCTTCTTTAGGTGGCATGTTGGGTTCAATCCAAAAGGACCCAAGCCTACTAAACTCCCTATTTGGGTGGATTTTCCTGATCTTCCAGTTGATTTCTATCCTTGGCTAAATAAACTAGGAGCTATGCTTGGTAAAGTTCTTGGTCAGAAATCTAGGTCTGGGGGAATAAACCCCAAATGGGACCCCCAGTTGATGATAGAAATAGATGTTTCAAAACCTATCAAACAGAATATTCGTATCAAGGATTCTGACGGCTTTTTTCTCCATGAACAACAAGTTCTATATAGGAATCTTCCTAATGCTTTCTTTAAGTGTTTTAAACAGGGGCACCTCATCAAGGACTGTCCTATTCTTAATATACCCCCTCGGGTTCTAATAATGTTTCTGCAGCACCTGAGACAGATGTTCGGGGTGTTCCTCCCAATAAGACCAACTCAAATAGTCAAACAACGTCAAATACCAAAAAGCCCAACCCTAAAAATCCAAGGAAAAAGTCAGGGAAGTTATCTAATCCTTTCAGTGTTCTCCTTGAGGTTACTAATCCTTCGTTCTTGGAGGTAGATGAATCGAACAAGGAAAATCTTCCAGAAAATCACCCCTCAGAAGGTAACAAGTTGGAAGCCACAGGTAAACAAGTTCTTGAAGACCCTATCAATGCTAATGAATGGAAGGTTGTAGGGAGAAAAAAGTTTCATAATAACAGGTATTCAGACCTTAATGAAGATGTGTTAATGGATGAGATAAATAAAGCTGACGATGAAATCATGACCCAAATGTCTAACGATGTTCCTGTTGATTTTGAACTCCCTGCTGCTCTTAATAAAGTGAATGACATTGTGGTGAAAATACAAGGTAAATCTAAAAGGAAAGATGGGATTAGAACATCTAACTCTAATCTCCAACCTAGTAAAACATCTAAATGTTAAGTCCCTTTGTCTTTTTCTTTCTTACTGTTTGTTTTATGGATTCTCTGAACATTGTTTCTTTCAACAGCAAAGGATTGTCTGATCCTGTCAGAGCTAAAGTCATTAACATCTGGAAAAGAAATCTTTCCAAGCCCCCTGATGTGGTTTGTCTTCAGGAGATGAAGATTGGTGGTAATAAGTTAGTCCACCAGCTGAATATCATTGATAGACACTTCAACTGGTTTTTCACTGATCATAATCAAGGTAAAGGAGGTGCTGCCATAGGAGTTAACCCGAAGATTTGTCATCTCATTAAAGGAGTGTATAAAAGCCCTTCCTTGCAATGGGTAGCTGTTTCTTTTGATCTCCCGATGGATGTTTGTATTGTCAGTCTTTATGCCTCTAATTGCAGGAATACGAGAAGCTCTTGCTGGGAAGAATTAAAAAATCTTCAAGGTAATATACGCATTATTGGAGACTTTAATATGGTTACCAACATCAATGATAGGCTGAACAAGAAGGGGGCTTGCATCTACGGCTCTGAAAAGTCTAGTTGGTACTCTCTTTGCCACTTTCACGATCTGATTGATCACTCTGAACACACCGGTATCACTTGGTATAATAAGCAGTCTAATGATAATGCTCTTGGTGCCAGACTTGACAGATGTTATGTTAATTCTTCGTATGGAAAAAACTTTTGGGAAATAAGTGCTAATACTGATCATTCTATGATGTTGTCTGATCATGTTCCCCTTTGTCTTTGTTTTAAGAGGAATCATATGCCCTTTAGAGCAGGATGGCCCCACCTTGATTCTAGATTGCTCAAGATCCCGTCGATTATCAATCAACTTAAGATGGCCATTAGTTGGCACTTTTCCCAGAACACCCCTGCTTTCAAAAGTTGGGAAAATGCTGTGAAGGATATCCAAAAGATTTTTACCTTTTATAAAGCTAAAGTGTCCAAGGCTAGAGCTCTCAGGAAAGAGAAAATCCTTGAAGCTCTCAAGGTGTATGATTCTAATAACCCCTGTAAGGACTTCATTGAGTTACAACACAAGCTCAGATGTGAGGAATACCTGGATGCTAGCTGGTCCCTTTCTAACTCCAGAAGGTTCTGGGAGAGGAACATTGACAGACCTAACATACATATGTATGAGATGCTCAAGCAAAAGAAAAATAAGGATTTCATTCCTCTTCTTGCTAAAAGTAATGGGGGCATTGCTAAAAACATGGAAGAATGCTTACATGAAGCTTCTAGTTTCTTTATGAATGTCTTCTCTAGTCCTCCCAAGAGGGGGGAAGAAATCTAGAGAGCCAGGGCCCATATTGCTTCTGTCAGGGTGAAAACTCTCCCTCAAGGTCTGGCTGCTCTCCTGGACTTGCCCCTCTCTGCTGGTGAGATTAAAGAAGCCATTGATAAAATGAAACTATGTAAATCACCTGGTATTGATGGTATTCCTAATGAACTATTCAAAGAGCTTAAAGACTTCATTACTCCCTACCTTCTGGAGTTTGGAATGAGGCCACTAGGAAAGGTTCCTTGTCATCTGACATGAATATGGGGGTTATTAGACTCATCCACAAAAGGGGCCCTAAGGAAGATCTCAATAATTGGAGACCTATAACTTGTCTCAATTCTGTATATAAAATCTTTGCTTTTGCCCTTGCTAGAAGGCTTAGCCCTATCATGAACACTATCATTCTCCCCATGCAGAAAGGGTTTATTAAGGGCAGATACATTTTGGATGCCATTATTTCTCTGTGGGAAGGTTTTGATTTTGCTAATGAAGCTGAGCTTGACTACTATTTCTTCAAGGTTGACTTTGACAAGGCTTATGATAGAATAGAATGGGACTTTATCCTTCAATCTCTCCATGATATTGGCATGGGTAAAAATTTCATCAAGTATGTTAGTACCCTCTTTGGAAATGCTTGGTCCAGAGTTTCTCTTAATGGTCATCTTTCCCCCCCTTTTAAGATTGCTAGATCCATTAGGCAGGGTTGTCCCCTGGCCCCCCTTCTGTTTGCTATTTCTAGTGATGCCCTTGGTTGGCTTGTGAAAAATGAAATGGAAAATGGAAAAATCAAAGGTATCCCCATTCCCAATTCCAATCATCAACTTGGGCTTCAAATGTTTGCTGATGATACTAATATGTGTACTCTTGCTGATCCTTTGTATGCTGAAAATTTCCTGGCTTGTTTGAATACCTTTTGTCTTGCCAGTGGTTCTCATATCAATTATTCCAAAACTGGTTTTTGGTCCTCAAACCATATCACCCCCAACTGCATTTCTGACACTGGTTGTATCATGTTGCAGGATCGAATGATCTTTAGACTTTTGGGTATCCCCATGGGTTTTAATGTCTCTATGCAGCAAAGATGGGACTGGGTGCTTCAAAAATTTAAGGGAAAAATGCTCAGGTGGTATAATGTTTATGCTTCCCTCTCTCACAGATGTTTTGTTTTGAAGCACTATCTCCTCCCTTCCTTAGTGTACTTCCTGGCTTGTTGGAGTCCTTCCAAGAAGCAATTAAATCAGGTGATTACTCTGGCTAGAAGATTCTTATGGGGAGGTAATGACCAAGTTAACAAAGTTCCTAAAGTGGCTTGGAAGATTTGCTGTCTGCCTAAGCATGAAGGAGGATTGGGTATCATCTGCCCTTTGAAAATGGCTGAGAACTTGGCCGCTAAATGGGTGTACAGGGCCTTAAGCTCTAGTGACATTTGGGCTTGTCTTCTTAAAAGAAACATTCAGAAGTTTCATGTCAAAAACTATAAAGCCTGGACTAATAATCATCTTTGGGATATTGTTATTTCCCCTACCCCTTTTGTTCCTGTAGGTAGTAGCCTCTCTTACAGGTTTTGGTCTGTTTGGACGAAAGTTAAAATCTGTTTTTCTCCAAATTCAAAGTATTCGGCTAACCTTAATTTTTTCCTTCAGGAATCTCCTTGGTTGGGCTGGATTGCCTTGTGGAGTAACAAAAATCTTGAGATTAGAGAACACAAATGCTTTAAGCTTGGTGTTAAAAACTGGGCCTGGTTTTTTAACTCAGGTGAGTTGATATCTGATGATTATATCCTTTCACTGACTCATTTTTCTCCTGGATGTTTGCAGATTCTTCTGGAAAGGAAGTATCTCCTGAAGACAAAGCTTGAGCAGTGCAGGCTTGCCAACATACATATCACTGAAGTTGCCAAAGATATGTGGAAAAGTTTCAAGCTCAACAAAGGCTCTGTTCTCAGTGTTACTAACAAACTCAACAGCAGATGGGGATGTAATTGGTCTGCCAATCAATGGAGATACAGGTTCAAAGTCATCTGGGCTTTCCCCTACAATATCAAGCATTCCTACTTGGAATGGCTGATTCAGCATAATGGCTTATGGACTGGCAACAGGGCTAAGAGAGCAAATATCAATAATAGTAATTGTGCTCTGTGCAGCAGGGAAGAGGATTTAACCCATCTCTTCTGTAATTGTTGGCATGCTAAACAGTTCTGGAAGGTGTTGGACCTATCCTGGCTATTAAAAAGCTACCTCAACTTGGGCTAAAAGAGATTATTCTTGGATGCTGTAATAAACTAGATCTAGTGCTTTGGCATTTGTGGAGGGGACACATCCTTTGGCATATATGGATTAGTAGGAACCAAGTCCTTTTCAAGAATGGCAAAAAGAACTATATGTTTTCCCTTAGAAAAACTTTGTATCTCTCTGGAATGCAGAGTCTGCTATCTATCAAACAGGGCCCCCAGGATCAAATTGCTATTACTAGGTCTCTTCCTCCCTGTAAATGGAGGGAATCCCTTCTGGAATGTTATTCCAGTGATAGATTTATCATGGTCTTCAATATGTAACTTGTTCCTGATGGGATCTCTGCTTCCCTGTGTACATTGTACTTTTACTCTTTAATTTACTCTCTTTTCCTGTTGTCTCAAAAAAAAAAAAAAAGTAAATACATATGTAAACATAATTCTTTTACAAAAGGAAAAAAAAACAGTAGCTAATAAATATAAAATAAAAAACAAAAGCTAAAAAAATAAAAGAAAATAAAAAGTCTCTCTTTCTCTCTCTCTCTCTTTCTCTCTCTCTCTACTGCGCCGGTGGCTGCGTCCGTCGGCAGCTGTAGAGAGAGGGATGGAGGGAGGAACATTAAAAAAGGAAAACAACAAACAAAACAATATATATATATATATAAAATAAAAAATTCAAAACTCTCTCTCTCTCTCTCTCTCTCTCTCTCTCTCTCTCTCTGCTGCGCGCGCAGCGCTGCTGCGCCGCCGGCAGAGAAAGGGAGGGAGAGAAAGGGAGTTCATTAAATTAAGGAAGAAGAAGGGGAGGGGAGGTGAGAGAAAGATACAGTAATAAAAAAAAGAATATCAAAGACGAAATCTCTGCATATCCTGAAACAAAAAAAAACATTTGCTTTCCATAAATTGAAGGACAAGAGAGATGGTCTTCTCTCTCCTCCTGTCATAGAGCTCACATAGAACTAAGTGCAAAAATGTGACTATAGTCTAGAGCAAAAAGTAAGTACCTGAAAATCACATGAGCTTGTGAGTATGTACTCCCCTCTTTAAATAGATGAGAGTAGCCCACCATAGCCCACATTTATCCTTAGATAACTGAACCAACCTATATAAATTAACTCCTCTTCAACTCCACATCACTTCAACAAGAATTTAGGCGTGGATTTTCTCCAATTTGATTTTACTCAATTTTCAACCATTCATTTAAATATTTACCCAATTTTCAACCATTCATTTAAATATTCAATGGACCATAGTCCTTTTGATTTTAAATAACCTTTCACTTCTTTTTTTAATTTATTTAAATACTAGACTTTAGAATAAATTCTAAACTTTAGTCTAAAATTAATTTAACCCATCTAAATTTTATTTATAACCATAAGCTTAGTGGAAATAATTAAATAATATATTTTTCTATTTGAATTATTTTGCTAAGGTTCCTTATGATATATTTAACCTATTTAATAATTCATTTATAGATTTTAACCCACTTATTTAATCAATTTACCTTAGGTTTACCCTACAACTAGCTTCAAACCACATCAAATAACTTCAACTAACCCATAAACCTATTTTCTAACCTTCCATAAGCCTCTAAAATTAATATTAAACCCTTAATTATCCTTAAAATTTAACTAGAACCCTATAAATCATGCTCAAAATATTTATTTGACCCTTAATTACCCTTGTAATTTAGCTAAAATCCTATAAAACATGATCAGAACCTATAGTTGACCCTTAATTACCCTTACATTACTTTCAAAACATAGAAAACCCCTTAACTAACCCTTGAATTTTCATATATACCCTTAATTATATTAAGAAAACACTTAGATAAATACTTCCCATCCTGATAATATTCAGCAAACTTCTTTTCCTGCAGAAATAAAATCAAACATTAGTCAAAAATTTCATAATTTAACCAAACTTATATCAATCAAATAATCTTTTAATTTTTGAAATATTTTAAGAGTAATAAATTCTCTCCGACAGCGTGAGTGAAAGCACACAAGCATGCACACACATACACACACACGCGCACAAGGTAAGAGCAAAGAGTGGAACAATGGAAAGCTTCGATTGCAAAAGAAATCTCTTACAAAGCTCAAAACTACAACAAGCTAACCTCTAAAATGAGCTCTCCAGCCCTTTTTATAGTTTTTTGAGTGGTTTTGGTCCTGTCTAGACCTAGTGTCCGGCCTAGTTAAAAAATAGGTTCCAGGGCTTATTTGGGGGCTCAGATGGAGTCTAAAAATTATGAAAATTGGTAGGAAGATAGCTCTAATACTCCTCAAGCTTGAGGACTCATCGGCTTGAACAAAATGGAGTTCCAAACATGGAAAATGGTATTTACAATTGTTTTTAGTGATGAAAATCACTATTTTTATAGGGGTTTGTGTTGAAAATTTGACATGTGATTCTTGGAGCTCCCTACTTGCTCCTTCTTCTTGTGTGTCCACTTCCTTGATGCACTTCGATGCTTTTTCCTTGACCTTGAGCTTCAACACTCCCCCCCCCTTGAGTCTGCCATCCCTGGCAGACCCTTATTGTAGTGGTTGTTCCATGTAGTGCTTGGAGAGGCAGCATCCTTCATGTATCAACAAGAGCGCTCTGTCTTCCACGTGTAGTAGGGTTCGTTGTCCTTTTCTTTAGTTTGTAAGTGCTAGCCCATGGAAGTGTTTTTCCCTTTGCATGTAGCTCTTCCTTGGATTCCAGCATAAATGTGTCATTGTGAGCTTCCAAAAAATTCTAGTTGCTCCTAAAAGGCTATCAATGTTGATTTTGAGCAACTGTTGACCATGAATTACATCGCAGGCATCGATGTTGTAGCGCGGATATCCTTTTGATCTTCCAATCATAGATTCTACAAGTTTTGTGCTGAGTACTTGTAACCCATAATTAATGATGGGTAAGTACATTAGTGCATGGGTTGAGAAAAATATGTGCCTTGTGCATGGCCTTGTAATATGGCCCTATGCATGCATACTTGGTAAATGCCTTGGAAGAATTATGGTGCAGGAAGTTAGGTCTTAAGCTAAGTGCTCAAGGGTATGCCGACGATGAGGTTTCCTAATCTATCATGGTGATAGCATTGTTGAAGCATACAATCCTTACCATGGTGAAAGGTCTGTTGATCTTCATCTCTTCATGTTGTACTTTCATCCTGGTGATTGACCATTGTCTTGTCTTACTTGTTGATGGATGTCCTTGTTGATAGCTCACTGAGGAGATTCTTCAAGCGCATGGTCATGTCTCCTCTCTTTATGTTTTCTGCTTCCTTTGGTTTCTGTTTTTCTTTCTTGCTTTCTTTTTCTTTTTCCTCCCTTCTCTCTCTCTCTCTCTTTTTTTGGAACAATGGCATAAAACAAGAAGAAATGTGTTAGCATCAATAAACTATTTTACATATGTGAGATGTGTCGCATGTGCCTGGGATTTTGCAATGGTGTCTATGCATGGCCGTGTAATGTGGCCCTTATTGATGCATACTTTGGAAGTGCATGACATGAATGGTGCAAAAGACAAGGTTATGCCAAAGGCACATGGTTGTTGCACGTCGAGGCATTCAAAGTTGCTGGTGGGTGGTGATGCAATCTTTGTTTGGAGCTCACCAGTGGACCTTGAAAGGATGTGACTTGTTGATCATGAGATGACAACTGACCATTCCTCCCTTTGGGGATCCATTTTAGAATAATAGTTGGCCTTATAGAGATCACCTCTAGTCACCTTCTCTTTGGATTGTTGTTGAAACTTGGTGTCCAGCGTGGTCGCTTCTTCAGTTCGGTGGAAGGTACTAGTACTTTTGGCTTCCAAACCCATATCCTTGATGATGGTCTTCTTACCTTTTCCGAAGGGTTGAGTTTATCTGCTTTTGTTCTCTGTGTTCGGCTCTTACCCCTTTCTCTTCTTTGCTTCGTTGTTGGGACCTTTTCCATGGTGGAGAGCAGAGGCCTTTGTGCATGTAAGAGTGCTTTGGGAACCCACATGTGTAATCGTCCTCGTTGAGCTGCAGCTAATTTTTTTGGTACCCAAATCTGTCTGAGACCTTGTGCCTGGTTAGCTTGCCTGGGTTGGAATTGTGTTGGCCATGCTGGTGGCTTGTCTTCTTTTCGTATCCAGATTTGCTTCATGCCTAGAACTACATTCTTCTTGAAATCTCTTTGTCTATTTGATTTAGCGGTTGTCAGGTAGTGTTTTGCTTGCCTTTTTGGTTGAGTTCTGGTGACAACGTTAGTCTTTGCACATGAGGAAGAGTTTGCTTGTCTTTGAGCCTGTTCTTCCCTGATTGAGTTCTTCTGGAACACAGAGCTTTTGACACATAAAACATCTTTTTTGCTAAGATTAGTCCTAGAAGAATTAAGAGAAGGTGTGACATCTGGATTTGTGCGCATGCAATTCTCTAATTCAAATGTGATGCATTGTTCCTGTACCCAAACTCGAAGAAGTTGACTTCTTAGGTTCAAGTTGACTGCATGGTCATAAATCCAATCTTGACCTAAGACCAGTGGCTCTGTGAGGTCCTCATCATGACACACTAGCATTTTGACTTTCATTGGAACATCTTGAAGGTAGATGGGAAGTTCCACCTCGCCCAAACAAGGGGTTTCTACACCTCCCAATCCTATGAGATATGCTTCTATGGGCTTGATGTCCGATTGCAAGCCTTGGCAGTATGAAAGTCTCACAGCACTAGTTGCTGAACCTGAGTCAACCAATGCTCGCACAGTCTTTACACTCTTTCCTTGTCCTACCCCTATGGTCACAAAGGTTCGTCGGTTGATTATACGAGAAGTAATTATGCCCGATTTTTTGCACATGTCCATGTGATATTTTGGGGCTTTCGTGTTGACATCTAGGCCTAATCACCTTAACTTATTTCACCTAATGCGCTCTCTAGCTTCTGCCTGTGCTTCTTCTCTGACCCTCAACTCCTCCTCTTTCCACTTCTTAGATGTGTTGAGTCTCATTAGCATATCCTCTGTAAGAGGTTCTTGATATAGCTTGACTCGACAACCACTTATATAGTTCGGAAAGATATCACCTTCTAAGGTGGCCAATTGAACTGCACCACTAGTGGAGATTCTATTAATGATCATAGGTCCATATCCTCGTTTCTCCAATTTTTGGGCATTTTGCTTTAGCGTATAAACCAGCACTAGGTCTCCCTCTTTCAATCCTTTATCTTTGATGTGTGCATCAAAGTATGCCTTTTGTCTTTTCTTTGCAGCATAGATGCCTGCTGCCGCTCGTAGCCTCGTCTCACCTAAGCGTTCTAGATCAAAGATCCTAGAGGACAACTCATGTCTATTCCACTCATGCTCTTGTGCTACTTTTAGGGCTGGGATTAGGAAGTCCAATGGTAGCACAACATTATGTCGGAAGACCATCTGAAATGGGGTGGCATTGAGTACCGTTTTGTAGGCAACTCGATAAGCCCAAACAGCATGATGAAGCTGTTTATCCCAATTAGAGCGTTTATTATTTACTAGTTTTGTCAATACATTGCATAGGATCTTATTTGTGCTCTCGGCTTGTTCGTTGGCTTGTGGATGATAGGGAGTCGGCTTCTTATGTATTACCATGAATTCTTGGAGAAGGTTTTCAATGACTTCGTTCAAGAAGTGTGTGCCTTTATAACTAACCAACTCTATTGGTAGCCCATATCTGGTAAACACGTTTTCGAATAAGAACTTAGCTGTTGTTTGAGCATCATTCTTTGTTGTGGCTTTTACTTCCACCCACTTTGTGAGGTAATCTGTGGCCACAATGATGTATTCTGCATGGGAGTTTCTGGCTGGGAGGTTAATAGGACCTACAAAGTCTATACCCCACTTTGAGAACGCACGTCCTCCCATCATTGGCCTCAAAGGCATCTCATCTTTTCTAATTGGGTATTGGGCACATTGGCATGTGTCACATTTTGTCACATAGGTATGTGCATCCATATGAAGAGTGGGCCACCAAAGTCCTAAAAATAATATGGTCTTGATTACTCTGTCAGGCCCAAAATGTCCACCTGCAACAGCACTATGAGCAGTTTCTAAGACTTTCAAGTAGTTTGATTCATGAATGCACAGTCTTAGATAACCATCTTTTCCTCTTTAGTATAGGTTGTCTCCTACTAATGAGTAGTCTTGAGCCTCTTGTTCCAAACTTTGTTTCCTTGCTAGACTAGCTTCCTTGGGTAATGTTCTCGATCTCATGAATTCTACCAATGGAGCACTCCAATCTGGAATTAATGACACATGATAAAGGGTAGCATGCTCCAATGGGGGTCTCGTTTTACACACTGGACAATTCTTAATCCACTCATTTATTTCTTTGTCCATACTAGGCCAATACACTCCTAAATTTTTTAGATTTTGCAATGTTCTTTGTTTAGAGTAGTGATTTCCTAGCATTCCTTCATGGGCTTGTTGCAACCAACTGCTATGTTCATCCTCCTCAACACAACAAGCTAGTACACCCTCTGTATCTTGTTTGTACATGCTTCCGGCCAATATTTGATATTTTTGTGATTTTACAATTTCTTCTTTGTTTGTTTTTATATTCTTATTTGCAGGCCCAAAGGTTAAGACAGGTACCAACTTATTTGCCCATTTAGGAACAACTTCTAAATTGAACAAATAAGCATCAGGTAGTTCATCAGACACTCCTTAAGTGATGCGAGACAGATGGTCCGCCGTAAGGTGGGTCCTACCTTTCCTGACAACAAGTTCAAAGTCGGATTCCATTAGCAAGAGGAACCATCTTACTAAGTGGCTTGTATTGCAAGGTTTATTGACCAAATATAGTAAAGCTTGATGATCAGTGAAAAATTTGAACTTATTGTCCAATAGATAGTATCTAAACTTTTTCACAGCATATACCATGCCTAAGCCTTCTCTCTCGATTGTTGTATAGTTTTGTTCAGCTGCATTTAATTGCCTACTAGCATATGCTATCGACAAATCTAGGTTTCCTTCAGGAGTGGTCAGTATTGGTGCTGAGCACAAATGTCTTTTTAGCTCATTGAAGGACTTTTCGCATTCATCATTCCACTCAAAATTTGTCAGTAACCCATAAAGAGGTTTAACTATGATTGCATACATGTGGATGAACCTACGGTAATATCCACAATGGCCCATAAAGGCTTGTACCTCTTTAACATTCCTTAGCCTTGGCAACTCTGCTATGGCTCTTACCTTGTCCTCGTCTATTGATATGCCATTCTTCGAAACAATGTGACCTAAGATTTTACCTTGTCGTACCATGAATACACACTTTTCTAGGTTCAGACACACTCGATATTCTCTGCACTTGTTGAAGATCTGTCTAAGCTCAAGGATGTGGTATCTTCTTTCTTGGGACTGAGCGCATAGATCATCCACATATACTTCTAAGTTCCTTCGCAAGAACTATTTGAAGACATGACACATGAGCCTTTGGAATGTTGCAGTTGCATTGGTGAGACCAAATGGCATCACACGAAATGCAAAGATTCCCCACTCTGTGGCAAAAGCCGTTTTGTGTTGATCTTCTGGGGCAATGGCTACTTGGTTGTAACTTGAAAACCCATCAAGGAAGCTAAAAAGTTCCTTGCCTGCAACACGCTCCAATAAATGTTTGGTGATTGGAAGTGGATAACTATCTCGAACCGTAGCAACATTAACTTTTTTAAGATTAATGCACACGCGCAACTTTCCATTCTTCTTGGGCACCACTACAATGGGGGACACCCATTCAGTATGCTCAATCTCATAGATAAATCCAGCTTCAATCAACCTGTCAATCTCTTCTTTGATTTTAGCTTCATAATTGTCATTATATGTGTAGGGCTTTTGTTTGGTGGGCTTGGCATCAGCCGTCATGGGGATAGTATGAGAGCAAATTTTCAGATCTACTCCCTTCAAGTCTCTATAGTGCCACACAAACACGTCCCTATATTCCCTTAATAGAGCTACAAGCTTTGCTTCTTCTTTTTCACTTAGGTCGTCTCCTATGTATGTACATCGTTCTTCATTCTCTTCAATGGTTACTACAATTTTTTTGGTCTTTTCTTTATTATCATATGATTCTCCTACAATGGCCTCTCTTTTAGGCATTCGTGCCAGAATTTTTCGATCATCCACTTCATATTTCTTGAATTTTCTAGTACCTCGAACAATGATTCCTCCTCTTCTTGTTTCACTGCTTTTCGTTTCTTTTTCTTGTGACTACCCTCACTTCCATCCTTTGAATTTACAGTTTTAATACTTGTGAGAGGTTCTTCTTCTTTTTGGGCTAACACTCCTACGTCTTCTAAATAGTGCTCCTCTGAGTCAAAGTAAGTATCCATCACAATGGATTCTAGATCATTGTCATTCTCTTCTTCTTCTATGACCTCACTAGGATCACACTCTTCCAACAAGGGATGACACAAGTGCTGTAAGTACAAGGAGTTGGTTCCCCAATCCTATACTATTTGCAATTATCATAGGAAGGATCTTCCTAGGATCATCTCATAGAAATTGTTTTTCTCAAAGTCACATATAGCAAATATATGTTCAAATTCTACACCACAAGTGGTTAGAGTTAGCCCTTCAAGCAATCCTAGAGGTCTTTCAAAATGACCGTCTGCCATTTGAAGCTTCATTCTAGTTGGTCTTAATGTGGGTTTGCCCCATCGCTTCCACAAGGAGGTGTTCGCAATAGCAACACCAGCACCCGAATCTACGATTGCTTTGGTTGTGTAACCTTGATAGGTGATCGAAAGATAAGTATTACCTTCTTCACCTTCGCTCATGTCTCCTATTTTATCAAGAGGTATCTCTGGAACTTTTTGCTTAGAGCCTGCTTTGGGCATATTGGAATCAAGTTCTGGAACCTGATCCTTCACATGATTCCATAGCTTGGGTTTTGCTTTGAGCAGCTCTTCCACAGTGAGATGACACTGAACCATAGTGTTGGCATCATATGGGGAGAAGCAAGTATGGCATACATGCAGATCTAGTACTAAGGCAACCCATTAAATTTTTCCAAACCATTAAAATTTTCCAAACCTTACATCATTTTAAAAGTGATTCTCATCACTAAAAACCCTTGTAAATATCGTTTCACCTTCTTGTAGCTCCATTTTGTACAAGCTGAGGAATCCTCGAGCTTCAGGAGCCTTAGAAGTAGTTGCCTGCCAATTTTCATATTTTTTAGATCTCATTTGAGCCCTCGAATAAGCCCTGGAACCTAATTTTTAACTAGGCCGAACACTAGGTCTGGACAGGGCCAAAGCTAGTCAAAAACTATAAATAGAGCTAGAGAGCTCATTTTTGGGGGGCTAGCTTCTTGTAGTTTTGAGCTTGTATGAGAACTTGTTGGTAATAGAAGTGATTCCATTGTCCTACTCTCTGTGTTCTTGCTGTGTGTGCATGTGTGTGTGTATGTGTGTGCATGTTGGTGTGCTTCTCACTCACACATTTGTGCCTTCACTTGCTCGAGGTCTTCAGACCATCCTCATGTCTTCCCGGATTGACATTAAAGGAGGTGCTACTCATCACTGAGCTACACCAAATTTTGGCACCGTTGTCGGGGATTCGAGCTTTGAGGACGAGCGTGTGATGGTAAGACGGAGAGAGGACGCGTTGGAATGGTAAGTAGTAGGTAAATTTCTGATTTTTCTCCATCTCCATCTCCATCCTCATCTCCTTCTCCACCTTATATTCCCACTTCCAAATCATTTCCCTCATTTGCTTTGTGCGAGTTTGAGAGAGAGCGAGTGTGTGTTCTTGTTTGTGTGTGTTTTTGCATGTTTCTTGCAGGTTTCAGCTTCATCATCATCTCCAGCAAGCTTAGCAGGTACGGATTCTGTCTGTGCAAACTCTGAGGCGTCGAGCTCGAGCTATCGCGACACACCGAAAAGTTGCCCCAATCACGATTCTGAGTGCACCACGACACTGCGCAGCCCTAGAGCTCCTAGGATCACTAGACAGAATAGAAAAATTCACCATATCCCGACCTATCGCGACACCTCGAGGTATCGCGACACTCCCAGGTATCGCGACACTCCCAAGTATCGGGACACCTCGACCTATCGCAACACTCCCAAGTATCACGACACCTCAACCTATCGGAACACTCCAAGGTATCGTGACACTCCCAGGTATCGCGACAGTCCCAGGTATCGCGACACTCCCAGGTATCGCGACACTACCAAGTATCGCGACACTCCCAGGTATCACGACACTCCCAAGTATCGCGACACCTCGACCTATCACGACACTCCCAGGTATCGCGACACCTCGACCTATCGCGACACTCATAGGTATCGCGACACTTCCAAGTATCGCGACACCTCGACCTATCGTGACACTCCCAAGTATCGCGACACCTCGACCTATCGCAACACCTCGACCCGACCTCTCACGATACATGGGCTTAACGCATAAAATTTTAGAGTGAATTAATTGAGTGAATTGAGGTATATTTGGGCTTAATTTTGGACACATTGGGATAACATTAGAGACTTAGGAGTGGGCAAAAGACCTAGAAACCAGGGAGGAATTTCCTGAACCCTGAGAGCCTGTTTTGACCCCTAAGTGCCTGAATGGTCATAACTTCACCATACGAACTCCAATTGATGGGATTTTGGTCTCGTTGGAAAGCTTGTTGAGAATCATACGTGGATTTTTAGAACATGTATTTTTAAGTTGGCCATTTGGTAGAATTAGGTGGTCATAAGATTTTGGGGGTACAGTGAGTTACTCCAAGGGGGGCTTGTAATCGCTGATGTGTGTCAGTCAATCCATTGTGGTAAAGGAGCTATATTAACTTGAGAAACTTTTGCAGGAACATTGTGTGCAAGCAAGGCATTCCAAGGCAAGCTAGCAAGGGTGTGTACCAAGCTTGGGAGAAGGCTTCCTAGGCTTGTGCAGCAGTCTGAGCAACCAGAGGATTGAGGTTGGAAGTTCTCTCAACCCTCCTTTGTCAATTTCTAGCCTAGGCTAAGTACGACTTAGGTGTGGTAATTAATTAGGTCAACGTCAGGCATGAACTAAGTCTAAGAGAACTAATCAACCAAGTGCAAGCATTAAGTAGGTCTTAAGTGCAAAAACCCTAAGGGACAAAAGTAAACTTGAATCAATCACTTATCAAGTGCGAAATTCACTTAAGTATTCCTGACGACGTGATATCAGACAAGATCATAAACATAAATAATCAACTAAAAAGAACAAAGTGATTAGTGCCAATTAACCTGCAACGAGAGTGTACTTGGGACCAAGGGGGTAGAGAAACTAAGCATATGAACCTTAGGTCAGGCAGACACTTAGGCCGAGACAGACAAAGCCTCAGATCTTCTGAAGCTAGTGTCAATCACACTGCTAGGTCTTGGGCCCAGCAGTTGAGTGATTACCCATACACTCCCCGATCAGAAACAAGTGATTCTGAGATGTCCTATAACATGGAGAGACATGTAGGCAGTTTAGGGGTGGCTTATCTAGAAAAGCCAGAAGGACCTTACAAGACTCAATTGGAATACATCAGGACTAATCGTCTAGGTGCTCGCATCTACGAAGATGACCTGAGAAGATCTGTGGTCCAGATTAAGAACGCCGATCAACCCCATGGACTAGAACACCCGGTAGTCAAGTTTGAGAATGGAGCATGCCTAGATAAAGAGGGGACTATATATGTAGTCACCACTCTTCCTGATAGAACAGATGAGTTTGGAAATGTGATTGCGGAGACCGACATGGGTGATATAGAGCAAGGGAATTTAGAGAGAGAGCCAAGAACTCCCCGTGGTAAATTCGTCTTAACCAGAATCATGACTCCAGAGTGGATTCCACAGGATAATAAAAGCATAGATTTGCTTTTAAACCGAGAAACTGATGAGGCTTTTTGGAGGTATAAACCTGCCCAGCCTCAGGAAGTAAGTGCTCTCACAATCTATGAGTTTAAAGACCCTGATAGCCCAGGCAAAGTAACCTACCTAGACAATACATCAGAGAGGATCTTCATGGTCACCGAGCATGGCAGACATGCCTACACATGGAAGGGTGAATTTGTTTTTCCCCAACCACGGTCCAATATGTCCTACAGTCACCAAGGAGCTGGCACCTCCCAGGCTCATGGAGCTCAAGGAGATAGAAGTAGAGATAGACCTGAAGTAAGCTTTGCCGACCCCCAGGGAAGAGAAAGAAGGAGAACAGGGATGGATAGAGAAGAAACTGAGAGATTTAGAGACCCAAGGAACCAAAGAAATGCTGATGATTTTCCTTTGCCAAGGCCGAGAGAACACACTAGGACCCTGAGGCCAACTCAACTGGTGAAGTCCATGAAGAATTACTTCAATGGCACTGGAGACCCTTATGAACATGTGGCAGAATTTAGGCAAGTCTTGAAAGCTGAACAGGTAGAGGACCTATTCACACAATATAATGCTTTTGGCCTAACCCTTAGGAACACTGCCCTTACGTGGTTTCAACCACTGAACGAGAGGCATTTCAGAAACATAGACCAACTCCTAGAGGCATTTATCATTGAGTTTTCTAAGAGTGGCATAAGGCACAACACTTCCTCACTAATTCATAGCTTCAAGCAAACACCTCAAGAGACGGTCAGACTAACAGGAAGACGGTTTAGGCAATACCTAGAGAGGTGCCCGATGCCTGAGTTACCTACACCAGCCAAGCAAGTGGCTTTGTTCTTAGATGGCTTGTTGAGCACCAAGCTTAGGTCATATGTGTATTTGAAGGACCCTAGAACTATAGAAGAATGCGTGCACATGTGCATAGACATTGAGGATAATCTAGGCAAGGAGTTAGAGCTATCAAAAATCTATAAGGATTCGGATAGCTCTAGTAGTCTCACATCTCGTCAGTCCACATCCATTGAGGAACTTGTAGAGAAGGTAGCTCAAAAACTAGGTGTCTCTAGCAAACAAATTCCAAGGTTTGCCCCAGCTAAGCGGTGCTACACTTGTGGAGGTGACCATATGGCAAATGTATGTCCCATTATGGCCCAACCCCAGGTGAATCCTAGTAGCCAGTACTGCACCATAGAGCGAAGGTACACCAACCACACTGCACAGGACTACCCATATAACAAACAAATTGTTATGCAAAATTACCCTCAGCCATATCCACAACAGGGTAGATACTAGAATCAGTACCCACCACAACAATACAATAGACCACAGCAACCTTATCAGCCACCTTATCAAGGGCAGCAGAGACCTCAACCAGTCCTAGTGCAGCAACCCCCTGCTCCAACCAATGTGATCCTAGTGAAATATGCATCTGCTGAAGAAAATCCGAATAGAGCCATAGTCCCAGTCACCCCATTGCTATCAGACAGTGATCCAAGTGACCATAGTTTTGACTCCACACATATTGATAGCCCACAGGCTTACTACATGTAGTCAGCCGAGCATAACGAGTCATACTATTATGAGGACCCAAGTGAAAATAGTGGGGAGCCTGAGTATGCTAATGTCATGTACACAAACCCCAACTCTAGACCTCAACCTAGGCAGGTACGACCCCCATTTCCTAGAGGACCATGTTTCAGATGTCAGGGAGATCACCTTATACGTGATTGTCCACTGCCTGCCCCTACACAACCCCAACCAGTGACAATTCAAGGTTTCTGTCAAGACTGCGGAAAAGAGCATCTCCTATGAGATTGCCCAAAGAACCCTAATAACATGCCTAAAATCACTCCTATCAACGTCATTGGGTTAGTGGTAGACTCTACGGGAAGTATAACATCCACAGCCCCAGTGCATGTGGTCACTAGAGCCCAAGCCTTGCAGCAAACTCAAGGAGTAGGGCAGGAAAAGAGTTCTGAGGTTAGTGAGACAGAGAGTATAACCAAGAAAAGGACAAGAGCATGGAGAGATAGCCGAGAGAGAATGAAAAGACAATGGTCACAGAAAATGAGCGAACTTGAAGAAAGCTTGAGAGAAACCAAAGCAAAGATAAGTGAACTCGCATCTCAAAACCACTCTCACACCACCCCTCCACCACCTTTCCCTTTACCCACCAATCCATCTTCTTCCATTCCTCAACCTTTCAATACACCACCCTTAACCCACCCACCACCCAGAGTAGGATCAGTCCTAGCTGATCTCACTCCTAAAGATCTAGACATGATGCTTAAAGCATATCAGGCCAGAATCCAAGAAGGGCCCAATGTAACAGATCATGAGAAATGTTACCCTAGAGCCGATCTAGAGATAGAGCGAACAAAGCTTTGTGCTAAAATGGTCGAATTGGCGCAAGCCATGTTTGAAGTCAGTCGCTTGTTCAATGGCTCTAACCCCATCAGAACACCATTGCACTTTGATGGTCTATTGGATAGATTGGAGAGGTTACTTGCAAAGTCTGGAAAAGGATCCACCTCCCAGGCTAAGGAGAGGGCAAGTGATAGAATAAGCATTCCTCCCCAGGGAGCTTATGTGCCTAACTCCACTGAACCAGACACCTCTTCTTCTATGAATAGGTATTCACCAGAGTTCCTGAGAGAGATTCAAGAAGAGAAGTGGGCAAAGGAGAGTGAAGTCCCTCCTCCCATTGAACTTGTGGATGATGCACATGATCAATTCCCACAAGACATCCCTTCTATTTATGAAGAACAGGAAAGTGCCCACTCTCATGAGAGGTTAGATGTTGAGTCTAATTCCTTGCAAGAGTTACCACATTTCACAAGCCCATGGGAAACCAAGTCTACTTGCTTGAGAGCACCCACAGTCATGATAAGAAACGAAGATTCAATCATACCTAGGAATACAGAGGTAGTAAAGAACACTAAAGTGCAGTGCAATCTCACTTTAGAAGAGCTACTCAAAGTTAAGCCAGAAGTGTGGAAACACGTAGCCAAACAAGTGCCAGACATAGGAAAATCGCGTTCCCAGGTAGGATCTCATAGAACAGTGCCTGAAATACCATTGGATAAGATAGGAGACATGAGTGAAGGAGAAGAAGGAAATACCTATCTCCCAGTTACCCATCAGGGATACACAACCAAGGCAATTTTGGACTCAGGTGTAGGAGTTGCAATTGCTACAACTTCCCTATGGAAGCGTTGGGGCAAGCCAGCACTCTGACCGACGAGAATGAAATTGCAGATGGCCGATGGCCATATTGAGAGGCCCTTGGGATTGCTAGAAGGCATAACTCTCACTACATGTGGTGTTGAGTTCGAACATACTTTTGCTATATGCGACTTTAGCAGAAACCAAGCCTACGAGATGATTTTGGGAAGGCCATTTATGCGGCAATTGCAAGTAGTACAGGACTGGGGAACCAATTCCTTATACTTGCAACACTTAGGAGTTACAAGCAAAGTCAATCTCAAGGATTACTCTCATAGAGACGTACCGCCGATTCAATGGAATCCCATCCATAGAGCCAAGGATGACACGGAGTCAGTGCATTCCATAGGATCAGGATCCTCATGGATGCATGAAGACACCCACTTATGGATGTGCAAAGTGGCAGTAGAAGAAGAGAAAAGAGAAAAAGCCAGAGAGGTAGGTGCGAAAGAGACACATAGATCAATTCAAGGCCCAGCCTATGCACCTGTAGTTTTTCCTGACGAAGAGTTTGAGCCTCACGGCTAGGCAGAAATTTTAGCAACAATGGATGTAGCCATCAATGAAGAGCAGTGGACACCCCACTGTGATGAGGATGGCTATGACATTTCAGTCTTCTCAATAGAGCCAATCATGGGAGATGCAGTTTTAGAAGAATGCGAACCTAGCCCTGATACATTTGAGGATGCAAGTGACTCCGACTTAGAGTCAATCACTATGGACCCACCTTTTGCATCAGATGAAGAATACTTCTATGAAGTTGAAGCTTACCCCCAGAGACATGGAGAAATCACGAATAATGTGAGGCTAGCCACACAAGTAGCCACTAAGAGTGGAGGAAAGAAAAGAAAGAAGAAGGAAGTCACTCCGGAGGCAGAAGAATCCTTGTTTGAGGTCCCTGAAAACTTTAAAAAATATGAGATAGACGATAGGAGAGTCATGATAAGAATGCCTAAACGTGAGGCATAAGCAGGAGAGGCCTATGATAGTAAGGAAACTACCAAGAAAATAGTTGTCGCCATAGAAGAGGGAGAAGAAAGATGCACCTACATAGGGCATGACCTGACGGAAGAAGAAGAGCAAGAGTTGGTAGCTTTGCTAAGAGAGTACAGAGATGTATTCGCTTGGAGCTACAAGGACCTGAAAGGTGTCGACCCAGACATATGCTCACACACGATTCCCATGACCTCAGAGGCCAGGCCATCTAAGCAGAAGCCCTATACATACAATGATAACTACGCTGCTAAGATCAAGGAGGAGATAGATAGATTGGTAGAAGCTGGGTTTATCTATGAGATTGAGCACACTGAATGGGTATCCCCCATTGTGGTTGTGCCCAAGAAGAATGGAAAATTGTGTGTCTGTATTAACCTTAAAAAAGTTAATGCCGCCACGATTAGAGACAGTTATCCGCTTCCTATTACTGAGCATCTATTAGAAAGGGTAGCAGGCAAGGAAGTGTACAGCTTCCTGGATGGATCGCTACAATCAGGTAGCCATTGCACTAGAAGATCAGCATAAGACGGCTTTTGCCACAGAGTGGGGCATATTTGCCTTTTGGGTAATGCCATTCGGGCTTACCAATGCACCTGCTACCTTTCAAAGATTAATGTGTCACGTGTTTAAAGAGTTCTTGAGGAAGAATTTGGAAGTCTATGTTGATGATCTTTGCGCTCATTCCAACAATAGACAGACCCATATACCTGAACTCAGACAAATCTTTGATAAATGTAGAGAATATCAAGTTTGCCTGAACCCAGAAAAGTGTGTTTTCATGGTCAGGCAAGGCAAAATTCTAGGACACATAGTGTCTAAGAACGGCATATCCACTGACGAAGAGAAAGTGAGAGCCATCGCAGAACTACCTAGGCCAAAGAACGTCAAGGAAGTACAGGCTTTCATGGGGCATTGTGGTTACTACCGCCGGTTCATTCACATGTATGTTGTCATTGCAAAGCCCATGTACAGACTTCTGACTAACTTTGAGTGGACTGATGAATGTGAGAATTCCTTCAATGAGCTTAAACGGCGATTATGTTTAGCACCAATCTTGGCCACACCAGATTGGAATAAGCCTTTTCATGTTCATGTAGATGCATCCAATTATGCTATTGGGTGTGTACTCGCACAACCTACGGGCGAAGGTAATATGGATCTTCCAATTGCCTATGCTAGTAGACAGTTAAATGCAGTTGAACGGAACTATACCACCACCGAACGAGAAGGATTAGGCATGGTATATGCGGTTAAAAAGTTTAGACACTATTTGCTTGCAAATAAGTTCAAATTTTTTACTGATCACCAAGCTCTACTGTACCTGGTAAACAAGCCATGTAATACAGGCAGATTAGTAAGATGGTTTCTCTTACTAATGGAATATGACTTTGAGGTAGTAGTGAGGAAAGGCAGTACTCATTTGAGGGCAGACCATCTCTCTAGGCTCACATCTGGAGAGGCCACACAAGGAGTGTCAGATGACCTACCTGATGCTTACTTGTTTAATTTGGAAGTTGTACCGCAGTGGGCTAAGCCATTAGTGCCAGTATTGACATACGGGCCTAATCACCCAGTCATAAACACTCAAGATAGAGAGGTAGTAAAAGCCCAAAAGTACCATATCATGGCAGGAAGCATGTACAAACAGACAGATCAAGGGATATTGGCTCGTTGTGTGGAAGAGGAGGAGTATGCAAAATGGTTGCAATTAGCACATGTAGGTGCATTAGAGCAACACTACTCAAAGCAAAGAACTTTACAGACACTTAGGCGATTCGGAGTGCATTGGCCTACTATGGAAGCCGATGTCCAAAAGTTGTGCAAGGAATGCCCAATCTGTTGCACTAAACCACCTGTGGAACATGCCACTCTATATCAAGTGTCCATAGTGCCAAATTGGAGTGAACCATTAGTAGATTTCCTGAGGACGAGAACATTCCCTCAAGATATGGCATTGGCCAGACGAAGAAGTCTAGAACAAGAAGCCCTAGATTACTCACTCATTGGTGATAATCTATATAAGCGTGGTAAAGATGGGTACCTGAGACTATGCGTCCATGAGAGCAAATATCTCAAGATCTTGGAAGCAGCTCACCAAGGTGTAGCAGGAGGACACTTTGGACCAGATCGGGTGATCAAGGCAATACTATTTGCGGGCTTCTGGTGGCCGACCCTTCACATGGATGCACATACCTATGTGAAACGGTGTGATGTTTGTCAGAGAACTCAGTACCCTATACGCAAGGATGAGATGCCATTGAAACCTATGATGGGTGGACATGCATTCTCTAAGTGGGGAATAGACTTTGTCGGTCTTATTAATCCCCCAGCTAAGGGTTCACATGCCGAGTATATCATTGTGGCCACAGACTATTTAACCAAGTGGGTAGAAGTGAAGGCCACTACGAAGAATGATGCTCAAACAACAGCAAAATTCTTATTTGAAAATGTGTTCACTAGATACGGATTGCCAATAGAATTAGTAAGTGATAGAGGCACACACTTCTTGAATGAAGTCATAGAAAACCTTCTCCAAGAATTCTTGGTAGTACATAAGAAGTCTGCCCCCTATCACCCACAAGCTAATGGCCAGGCTGAGAGCACAAATAAGATCTTATGCAATGTGCTGACTAAACTGGTGAATAACAAACACTCTGATTGGGACAAACAGCTACACCACGCTGTTTGGGCATACTGAGTGGCCTATAAAACGGTACTCCAAGCCACACCCTTTCAGATGGTCTTTGGCAAGAATGCGGTGCTACCATTGGATTTTTTGATACCTACATTACGAGTAGCACAAGAGCATGACTGGACTGGCCATGAACTATCCTCTAGAATCTTTGATCTTGAACGTTTAGGTGAGACACGATTGAGAGCTGCAGCAGGAATCTATGCAGCCAAGAAGAGGCAAAAGGCGTATTTTGATACACATGTGAAGGATAAAGGATTGAAAGCAGGAGACCTAGTCCTAGTCTACAGACTGAAGCAGCATGCACAAAAATTAGAGAAAAGAGGCTATGGACGAATGATTATCAATAGGATCTCCACAAGTGGAGCAGTACAACTAGCCACCCTAGAGGGTGATGTACTACCAAGTTACATAAGTGGATGTAGAGTCAAGCTATATCAAGAACCCTTAACTGAAGAAATGCTCAATCGACTTAATACTGCAAAGAAACGTAAGGAAGAGGAAAAGCGAATTCGTGAAGAAGCACAGGCCCAAGCTTTAGAACGCATTCGACGAATGAAACTGCGAAGACAAGGTAGAGATCAGGCCATGACTGACAATCATGAAGCTCATGGTTATCACATTGCCATGTGTGAGGCTTCAGGTAAGGAGACAGTACAACGAGCATGAGAGCTTTAATTGATTCAGGAGCCGCCACTAGTGCAGTTCGGCTTTCTTACTGCCAACAATTGCAATTGGAGGTAAAACCCCTAGAAGCATATCTAATAGGATTAGGAGCTGTCCAAACTCCTTGCATGGGAGAGGTGGAGCTTCCCCTCTACATTTAGGAGGTACTAATGCTAGCAAAAGTGCTAGTACGTGAAGACGAGGATCTTACCGAGCCTCTTGTCTTGGGCCAAGACTGGATCTATGATCATGCAGTCAACCTCAACCTAAGAAGTGGACTTCTTCAGGCTTGGGCAGGCCAAAGCCGCCTTATGATTGAATTAGAAAAACCAGCACTCAAACCAGTAGAAAAGGCACCAACCCTTAGTCCCTCCAGGAACCCACATGAACATAACAATGTTGTACTTGTCCAAAGTTCTATGGTGCAGAGGATTGTCAATCTTACTGAAGGTACAGAAGTCAATGAGGAGTTCCCAGCTGTTCCAAAGAAGGTTCCAAACATGCAGACCGAACATCACACGACACGAAGGAGGCTGATGACCAAGAAGCAGGAGCACCAACCAGTGCAACACGGAGTACCTCGTGGCGTGAAGCAGATCTGGATGTGCAAGGATGGAAAACCCACAACTCTAGTAACAGGTTCTCAAGGAGGCACAAAACAAGCCACACCATCAAGGTCAAAAGTGAAGGAGTACCCTAGGCAACCTCCTAGGCATACCACGTCTATTTGGGTCCCTAAGCGGTCAATGAAGGCTAGCCCCAATGCTAGACAGATATGGGTGCCCAAGGCCTGTTTACGAGCCCAAATAGCTCCAACTCTAGTCACTGGCATAATTCAACAATCACAAGTCCTCTCGACAAACAACTCAAGAACTCTACCTAAATCCCACACTAACCCACACTCAGTCAAACCGAGTAATGTCTGGAAATGGGTACCCAAAAGGTCCCAACGCCAGCACAATCTACCTCATAAATGTTTACCTGTCATTAGCTCTAAGAACTACGAATCCTCGATTAAAGTTTGACGAACTAAACCCTGTATCAAACCCCTGACCCAATTTTGTAAATCCACCCACTCTGATATAGGTGCATTCTGAGTCCATTGCATAACCAAAGTATGCATCTAGAATGACACTAACCACTAATCCCCACTCACATCTATCACAAACACTTCATCTCTAACCACTAACCATCTCGATTGTCATGTTAGTATTGTGGAGGGAACACTATTACATCCTGTTTCCTATGCAACACTAATGTGCCTTCCTTCTTCTAGCAGATAAGCATCAGAAGTGTCATGGTAGCTGTAGCAGGAACAAGCTCCCAGGCAGGCACTAATACTCAAAGAAATTGGGATACCATGCCTGTGGAAGCGCCACTGACAGCAAGGCCGGAAGAGCTTTTGAATGTGAGAAGAACTCCTATCTCGGATCCTCCAAGTGGCCTAATAGAAAGAGTGAAGGGGCATTCTCATTGGTTCAATGAGATGCCAGGAGATTTGGGAGATGCAGACCACATATGGGAGTCCAAGTTGGAATTCGGAGGAGTCTGGTGGACATTTCAATTCTTCTCGAGAGAATTTGAAACATTACAGAATGCAGCCCCTCTTCAAGATATTTGGCTAAAAGCGGGATTGCAAGATTATTTCAGTGCAGCTTTGCCTAGACCTGATTTTCTTAGGTGCTACTACTTGATTGCCACACTGAAGGCGACGAGAGATAAAGATCATTCAGGCACATTCCCGGTGCCCTCTCTATCAGACCAGGAGGAAATGAAGAAGTTTGAATTGAATATTACTTTAATCAAGGAAGCCCTTCAGATGTATGGCACCCATGTACCTTCCGATCGAGACCCTTTGATACCGGAGTCTATGAAGAACAATAAAATCAAGAAGTTGAAGGAAATGTGTGCTCTCACCCCCAACATTGCCATACCATTATGGATGTGCCTTCAACACTTCGCATTTCCGGTGCAAGACCGGTTCACCCAGCCTCATAAGAAGATATGGTATGGATTATACCTAGCAGAGACTGGGAGCTTACCAATTAAAATGCCCGTGTGGATCCTGGACCAGTTATATGAAGTAGGCAAGCGAGGAGTACGAAAGCCTACTTTGAATGGCTGTTGTGCCATTACAAGAATTATCTACAGATGCCTTGCCTATGATGTACCGATCGCAAGGGCCCTTAAGTACTCACAACTCGAATTCTTCAAAGGGCGGAAGTCAGGGGTGCAACCCGCAAAAAGAATGCGTGGTTCGCTTTCACAGGTTCTAATCCCTCGTGAGGCCACCACAGAAGCTTCCCTCAGAGAAGAGGAACAAGTAGCCCCTTTCACTATCCATCTCCAAGGACCACAATCAGGGGGTATGGTACAGCCCACTCCATCAGCCCCTCCACTACCCACAGATGTTGAGTTTTCATCCATGGCTACTTTGGCAGAAGATCCAAATTTCGACTTTGAAAGCTTCCTGCAGACAGCCCACTTATCTGAGAGTGAGTGTTTCTCTGAGACCGATGGCCCTGAATCTTCATCCCAGAGAGCACGACCACATGGTGAAGCACGAAGAGTACATTGGGAGGATGAGGCACAATGCACGCAAGCGGGAGGCACACATGAACAAGTGGAGATGCAGAGGAAATGAATCGGAGGAGAGTGAGGAGGATGCCCCTGCTTACACCGCACAACTTAAACGGCTCTACAAAACGATCAAGCAGGTACAAAAGAGGCATAAGCTATCAGAGGAGGAAAATAGAGCGATGATGAATCAAATGCTTCAAGCAGAGAACGCGGTCCCCCATTTTTTCGGATCATTGAACCTTTTGGCGGAGACATATGGGATTATAGAAGCTATGAGGATCATGTTACATCGCAACCCTCCTCAATATGATCAACGAAGGATCGATACACGACCACGAAGGGGGAAGATGATTCAAATGGAAGTTTCTACCGCCCTCCCTACCACCACTCAAGAAGATGTCCACATGGCCAGCCCAACCAACAGTGAGGAACCAGATGTAAATACACAGGTACCATCTCCACCATCACCTCCCATCCAACCCTCCGAAACCCTCACCACCAGTATTCCTGAACAATCAGCATTAACCCTTAGTGAAACTATACCACGCACTACCATTTCCCCATCCGCCCCTTTACCTCCTTCCACTAGTTCCAGCCAATTTTCTGAACCCCATATAGGTCACACTGCCACCGATCAAACTATAATAGGTCACCCTTCATATCTCCCAGCCCTCGGACAGCCACTTGCTTCTAACCAAACCTTAACACACCCAATTCCAGTCACTGATACATTTCCTCTTTCCCAACCTCAGACCATTGAGCCCGTCTTCACCCCCTCAGAACCAACACAAGCCACCCTAACTCCATTGTTGGCAAACCTTGTAAATATGATGCGACAAATTGATGATTATAAGAGAAATTCCCTTTCCCAGCACACCTCACCCACATTCACACCCACCACTAACACACCGCCCACCATTCCCATATTCACGATTCACACAACACACACAATCACTTCCGATCCCATGGACATTTCACCATCCACAGGAGCACCCACCACCACAATTGTTCCCACATCCTCACATTTCACTTCACTTATAGGCACATCATCCACTTTTCCCTTCCCCATTTCCCAACCTTTTGCATTTTCCACCTCTACCACTGCATCCACATCATTTAGTCATGCACTAGACACCATGTTCGAAGCGGCCACTCAACTTAAGCAAGAGTATAGATTACTGGAAGAAAATAACACAAAGCTGTGCAATCTCTCAACTCAACTCCAGGCACGTGTCAATGCCTTGGAGCTAAGTAATACAGCACTACAACATGAGGTGACCACCCTCCAACAATCTCAGGTGGAGCTCGAAGCCAAACATACAGAGGCGACTAGGGCAGCAGAAGAACAACTCAGAGATCAACTAGCCCGTAATGCTAGACTACAATGAAACATGGCTCTACTCCGACGCCACCTAGCAGCTGCACAAGAAGAAAATAGGAGATTACAACAACAAAATCAAGACAACCTCAAAGCCGCCATAGAAAGTACTCCAGGGGCACCCATTGACCCTTCTAGCTTCCGGGCCGTCCCTTCAGAAAGCATACAACAAATCTTGGAAACCTATGCCAACCTCTTAGAAGCACATGATCGGCTGGTTGACCAAGTAAAAGAGCTACAGAGATCCCAAGTGCCTACACCACAACCACCAGAAGCTAAAAAGATGGTCCATGCAGCCACTTCTCCAGAGCCCGAATCTTCAACAACCAATGAGGTACTTGAGCTACGACGACAAGTGGCAGAATTAAAGATCAAGTTGTTACAGTATGAACGACCCCCTTCTCCACCTGATCAACCACTAGAAGAAGAAGCAGTAATCATTCTAGTGGAGGAAACATTTGAAGACAACTATGAGCCTCAACCCCTTCCAGGAGGCAGAATCACGGAGGAAGGACAAGACACTTATGAAGAGCCCCCTTCGGCATGGATGAAACAGGTAGAAGAAATGGGGACAACTCAAGAGGAACATATCTCCACTCAGATGCTGGCAATGAGGACCATTGAAGAAACCATACTTCAATCAGAGTATTTCAGACACCTGGCCCCTAGAAGACTGATAACTAGTTCTGAATTACAATATAAACCCTATTTTGTATTATTGGCCGGCTACAACACAGAAATCAAAAGAGTCACTAACAGGTACCCCACGTTCGCAACACAATTCGAACCAGAGGATATTCCAGAGGCAGCCAAAAAAGGGGCCATATTCCAATCCATCTGGAGGCAAAAGTTACTAGAAACCTATCCGAAAATGCTTAGAACATGGGACCACGCTCCCATGCATTTGAAGTATAACCCTTGCTTCGGACCAGTACAAAGGAGACGATCATGGAAAGCATTTGCTATAAAGGTTTGGAACAATGCAAATTGCAAACAATGGCTGAATTACCCCTCGATCGCACCACCAAAAGGCACACCTACAGTAGCATATATGATAGCTACCATCAGACATTGGATTCCACACCTCCACCCCATGCCAGATGTCGCTGCACAGATGATGCTCAAAATTTTGGACATGATGCAAGTGGTGCTAAAGACTTTTTGAAATGTACGTAATATCCAGCCGCCAATTCCGAGCTTCATCAACGGTAACTATGACCTACTTTATGATATGAGCACAACCCCGAGCATACGAGTCGCTTATGCATGGTACGCAAGAATCAGGTATCTCCCTGCTTGCTACAAGCAAACGTTTGATGACATGTTCACCATGGGGTTCTGGGAAGCACACTCAGAAGTATTCGCGCCACACCCAACCCACCTACTACAACTATTCGCATGTGAACAAACAATGCACTCAGAGCTCTACACCATGCCACAACCTGACATGCCTGGAGAAGTAAATTGGGATGCCCTGCAAAGAGATTTGGTCCGGGGACTACGGATTAAAGAACAAGAATTGGCAACCGACATATTACAACAGTACATTCATCAAATCGTGGAGCAGAGGTCTGTCAGAGACGACAGACGCTAGGGGGGGGAGAGTGTTGGCATCATATGGGGAGAAGCAAGTATGGCATACATGCAGATCTAGCACTAAGGCAACCCATTAAATTTTTCCAAACCATTAAATTTTTCCAAACCTTACATCATTTTAAAAGTGATTCTCATCACCAAAAACCCTTGTAAATATCGTTTCACCTTTTTGTAGCTCCATTTTGTACAAGCCGGGGAGTCCTCAAACTTGAGGAGCCTTAGAAGTAGTTGCCTGCCAATTTTCATATTTTTTAGATCTCGTTTGAGCCCTCGAATAAGCCCTAGAACCTAAATTTTAACTAGGCCGGACACTAGGTCTGGACAGGGCCAAAGCTAGTCAAAAACTATAAATAGAGCTAGAGAGCTCATTTTTGGGGGGCTAGCTTCTTGTAGTTTTGAGCTTGTATGAGAACTTGTTGGTAATAGAAGTGATTCCATTGTCCTACTCTCTTTGTTCTTGCTGTGTGTGCGCGTGTGTGTGTATGTGTGTGCATGTTGGTGTGCTTCTCACTCACACATTTGTGCCTTCACTTGCTCGGGGTCTTCATACCATCATCATGTCTTCCCGGATTGACATTAAAGGAGGTTCTACTCATCACTGAGCTACACATAGTGTTCTTCACGACGTCAGTGTTTCTTGGAACGACTGAGTCTTCATTCCTTACCAATATTGTGGGAGCTCTGATCTAAAGAGATTCACATTCCCATGGGCCTGTGAATTGTGGCAACTCTTGTAAAGAATTAGATTCAAAATCTAATCTCTCATCCTCTTGTTGCTCTGTTTGATCTCCATAGATAGACGGAATGTCTTGGGGAGATCATGAAAGTCATCAATCTCAAGAATAGGAGGGGGATTACCCTTCTCCTTGGCCCATTTCTTCTCTTGTATTTCCCACAAGACCTCTTGAGAGTACTGTTGCATTGAAAGAGGTGTTCCATCATTTATGGAATCAGGAACGTAAGATTTTCTTGGTGGTAAGCTTTCTCTTTCAACAATTGGTTGAGCCTCTGGAGGTAAAGAAACCTGCGGCTTGATTACCAACTACTCTAATCTTTCTAGTAAGCCTTGGAAATGCAAATCTGGCTTGACAAAGTTTGTCTGATTGAACTTTTGACTAGTCTCAAGCATAGCTTGAGCTACTTCTACCATTTTCATGCACATCTTTGTTCATTCAATCTCTAAGTCTGCTCTAGGGTAACTCTTGTCCAGGTTCGTAGCTGTTGGCCCTTCTTGAAGTCGAGCCTGGTAGGCCTTGAACATCATGTCCAAGCCTTCTGGGGTTGGATCTGCTAGAACAGACCCTGTTTGTGGTTTATTTACAATGGGTGGTGTGGGATGAGGTGGTGTGGATGGAGGTTTGGCATGAGAGGGGCTTTGAGATGCAATGTCTTCTATTTTTGTTTTGGTATCCCTTAGGCTTTCTTCTAGTTTGGATATCTTTTTGTTCCACTTGCGATTAGCCTTCTCTCTGGTTCCTTCCATGTTCTTGGTTTCCTCTTACTAGACTCTCCTAAGTCACTTGGCTTTGGCTGCTCAGTCGGTTTATCCTGTTTCAATGCTTGTGCCCTAGTAACTGCCTGTACAGGAGCCACGTTACTGCTACTTGAACTTGAATCTGCCACGAAGCCTACCACATTGATGGGTGTAACCTTGGGTGCACTAGAGGGGTTTCTGGGACACTCTCTCGGGACATGTTCCTTGCCACATTTAGGACAAAAGCCTTGTATGGTGATGTTTTGTCCTTGTCCCAGAGTTGGTTGGTGGGGACATTCACAAATGAAATGGTCGCCCTGACATCTAAAGCATGGTCCTCTAGGGGCTTGTGGTCTCACTTGTCTCGCTTGGGGCCTGGGGTTTGGATTTGTGTACATAACATTGGAGTATTCTGACTCCCAATTTTGCTCCATCGGTGGTGTCTCATATTGATATGGAGAAGTCTCACTTTGCTCAGGTGACTCTATGTAATAAGCATGTGGACTACCTTCATGGGAGCAATCTGAATTATGAGCATGAGAGTCATTTTCTGAGACCAAAGGGGTTAGTGGTACCAATGCTCTATTAGGGTTCTCCTCCGCCATCGTATACTTAACTGGGATCACATTGGCAAGAGCTGGTGGTTGGTTTCCTAGGACTGGTTGTGGCCTGCATGGTGCCTGATATTGTTGCTGTGGCATGTAATATGGCTGTTGGTATTGGTTCTGATACCTACCCTGTTGGTAAAGTTGCTGATAATTTTGTCTGACAGCCTGCCTATTGTATGGACATTCTTGAGCCGTATGATTCGTGTATTTTCTCTCAATGGTACAATATAGAGCATTAGGGTTCCCTTGGGGTTGAGCCATCATCGGGAACACATTAGCCATGTGGTCTCCTCCGCATGTATAGCATCACTTCAATGGGGTGACCCTTGGCATTTGTCTATTTTGAACTCCTAGCCTCTTGGCAACCTGCTCCGCTATCTCATTGGAGGCTCTAGAGGTATGACTAGTAGAACTGTCAAAATCTTTATAGAGTTTGGACAGTCCTAACTCCTCACCCAAGTTTTCTTCTATGTCAATGCACATGCACACACACTCTTCTATGGATCTAGGCTCTTTAAAGTACACGTATGACCTTAACTTTGTGCTGAGTAAACCGTCTAAAAACAAGGCCACTTGTTTGGCTGCTGTGGGTAATTCTGGCATAGGGCATCTTTCCAAGTACTGTCTAAACCTTCTTCCTGCAAGTCGCACTGTTTCTTGGGGTGTCTGCTTAAAACTATGGATCAAGGATGATGTGTTATGCGTGATACCACTCTTGGAAAACTCTACAGTGAATTCTTCTAGCAGTTGGCCTATGTCTCTATAGTTGCGACTATTTAGGGGTTGAAACCAAGCTAAGGCAGTACCTTTAAGAGTCAAACCAAATGCCTCAAACTGAGTGAACAAGTCCTTGACCTATTCAGCTCTTAACACTTGTTTGAACTCGGCCACATGATCATAAGGATCTCTTGATCCATCAAAATAGTTCTTCATTGTCTTAACCACTTGAGAGGGTCTAAGGGTTCTTGAGTGCTCTCGTGGTCTACGCAATGGGAAATCATGTTCGTCTCTTTGATGTCTGTGTACGCGATGTCTCTCTCTTTTAGGTCTTTCATTTTCAATTCTTGATCGGTCTCTACCCACTGTGTGTGCAAAGCTTACCTCAGGTCTCTCTCTGGTTCTTTCCCTCTGGGTTTCATGAGCCTTGGATGATCCTGCTTCTTGGAGGCCTTGGGAAACATTAGATCTTGATGGAGGGAAAATTGATTCACCCTGCCAAGTGTATGCATGTCTATCCTGCTTTGTCACCAAGAACATTTTCTCAGATGTGTGATCTAGATAGACAACTTTCCATGGTGTCTCCGGATCCTTGAACTCATAGATGGTGACTATAGGGCTCGGCTAATCTGGCTTAAATCTCCAAAAGGCTTCCTCTGTTTCTCTATTCAAGAATAGCTCTATGCTTTTGTTGTCTTGGGAAATCCATTCTAGAGTGATCACTCTAGTCAAGACTGACTTACCTCTAGGGGTCTTGGGTTCTCGTCCTAGGTCTCCTTTCTCTAGGTCTCCTAACTCATTCTCAGGAATGATGTTTCCCAACTCATATGTCCTATCTGGTAGGCTGGTAACCACATACATGGTTCCTTCCTTATCAATGAATGCACCCTCTTCGAACTTGAGCACTGGGTGTTCAAGTCCAAAGGGTTGGTCAGGATTTTTGAGTTGTACCACTGATCGTCTTAGACCATCCTCATAGATGCGAGCACCTAATTGGTTGGTCCTGATATATTCCAATTGTGTCTTATAGGGACCTTCTGGTGTCTATAAATAGGATGTACCTGAGCTACACGTGGGTCTTTCCATGTTGAAGGACATTTCTGAGTCACTTGTGTCGGAACTTAGCACGTAGGGATATCCACTTAGTTGTTGTGTCCAAGACTTAGCTCTGTGGTTGACACTAGCCTCAGATGATCTAATGCTTTGCCTATCCTTGCCTAAGTGTCTGCCAGGTCTTAGGTTCATAAGCTTTGTCTACAAGCCCAAAATTTCCCCTTGTATTGCTCAAAATCCTTTGGAACTCCTTGGTTTCCTAGTCCACCTGAGGGTCAACTTCACTATATCTACTAATCTGCGTATTAATTTTACCGTAATCAGTGGAAGTTTTGGTTGTACTCCCCACGAGCTTTCCAACAAACCCAAAGTCATTGCAAACGGATTTCGTATGAGAAAGTTATGCCAGTTCAGGGTTCTCGGGGTTAAAACAGGGGAACATGACCTCTCTGGGATTACTACAAAACAGGCAATACACGATACTTATCAAGTATCGTGATACTTGGAAGCAGACGATATACGATACTTGACTTGCCATGATACATGATATCTCAACTACACGATACACGACACTTGACACAGGAGTAGGTCCATGATACTCGATATCCGACAGATGTCGCGAGAAGAATCTCACGATACACGATATGTGCTAGGTGTCGTGAGTAAAGTTCAACGATACACGATATTGCACAAGTATCGCCAGAGCCAAATCAACGATACTCGATATCTGTGAGGTATCGTGAAAAGTTCAACAATACACGATATGGAACAAGTATCGAGAAAAGAAATTCACGATACACGATATTAAAAAAATGTCGCTGTAGCTCAGTGATGAGTAGCACCTCCTTTAATGTCAATCCGGGAAGATGTGAGGATGGTATGAAGACCTCGAGCAAGTGGCGGCACAAGTGTGTGAGTGAGAAGCACACAAACATGCACACACATACACACACACACGCACACACACGGCAAGACAAAGAGTGAGAAGCAATGGAGTTCTTAGATTACTTTCCAAAAGCTCTTACAAGTTCATTCCAATTACAAGCTAACCTCAAAAATGAGCTCTCTAGCTCTTTTTATAGTTTTTGACTAGGTTTTGGCCCTGTCCAGACCTAGTGTCCGGCCTAGTTGTTCCAGGGCCAATTTGAGGGCTTAAATGGAGTCTAAAAAATACGAAAATTGATATGTAGGTACTTCTAAGGCTCCTTAAGCTCAAGGACTCCTTGGCTTGCACAAAATGGAGCTACAAAAATATGAAATGGTATTTACAATGATTGTTAGTGATAAGAATCACTGTTATAAAGATGTTGATTTGGAAAAATTTGCAGGGCCTATCTGCTAGATTTGCGTCGACTGCTTTGTCTACTTACTCCTTCACCTCGCTCTGACTCTCTCCGTTGGCTTCCTTGTCTAGTCAGTCCTTGGGTGCCCATACTGCTCTCAACACCCCCCCCTCTCTCGCATCTGTCGTCCCTGACAGACCCTTGTTGCTGGGAGTGTTGGATGTAATATTCCACAACCTGAGTGGCAAGCTGATGTTCTTGTATGCGTAGTCCTCTGGCCAAATCTGTCATCATACGATCCCAATCAATTGGTCCTGGAATGTCCGGATGTGGCAGACGTAACTGATCTGCATGGATCGCTTGTTCTACTGCGAATAGGTGTAGCAAATGTGTGGGTCTGGGAATGAAAATTTCCGAATGATATTCCCAGAATCCCGTAGAGAACATTTCCTCAAATGTCTGCTTGAAGCATGCGGGTAAGTACTTTATTCGTGCATGCCAAGCAAAGATTATAGTGACCGAGGGGGTCTGGCTCATGTCGTAGACTAAATCCTTGTTACCTTGAGAGAATCCAGGGGCAGAGATGTATGGAGCTTGTACATTCCGAAAGGTTTTGAAGACAATGGTCATGAGCTCGAATATCTTCATACACATTTTCGCTGCTATGTCGGGTACATTATTTAGACGTGTAGACCAGTGCCGAATTGTTGATATCATGTAGGCTACAGTTGGGGTCCCTCGAGGTGGAGCAAGATATGGATAGTTAACCCAAGCCGAGCATTCTTTATTGTTGCGTACCTTGATTGCAAATGCTTGCCAGGATCTGCGACGTACCACTGGGCAATAGCATGGATTATACTTGATATATAGTGGCATGGTTGCCCAGGTGCTCATCATCTCTGGGTAATCGATTAGTAGACGTGCACGCCAATTAGGTTGGAAGATCGAGCCAGCACGTGCATCTGTCGGTAAATCCCCTAGCTCAAATTGAGTGGCGAATGTGGGCTCCTTCCCTGTATGTCTCTTGACTTCTGCATTATAATCATGTAGCAAGACAAAATACGGCATGTATTGCGACTCTGATGTTGTGATTAACCGTTGATGGGATAGATTTTGAAAGTAAGAAGACCGAAGGACAGTTTCTTCCAGATTTGTGAGAGATTGCATTTGCACGGCCACACGATCATCATGTGTCTTACCCACTTTCTCGACCCTTTTGACCCAATCTGGAACTTGAATTTCTAAAGTGTCTTGTCCTTCCTCTGTAGTTCGACCACCGGGTGTCGGCATCGGCTCATATGGCTCTTCATAGCTGTCATCGACGGGGATTTCCACCACTGTTTCAGGTTCTAGTTCTTCAATGGGCGAGGGTGGCCTTTCATATGGTAAGAGGCGTGCTTGGAGTTCTGCCACCTGTTTCCGGAGGGTCTCTACTTCTTCTGTAGAGTGTTGCAAGATTACCGGCTCCTGTTGAGCTGTGGGGGCACTGGCTATCTGTTTCTTTAGGTCTGCACATTCAGTCTCTAACTTTTCATATGACTCCAAGAAATTTGCATGCTCCTCAAGTAAGATGCGAATGTCTTCCGATGGGACTGCTCTATATCTGTTAGGGCTAATGGTTGCTCCTACAGTTCCTTCCATAGCCGCTTCAAAGTTGTCTTGGTTTTGTTGTTGAAGCCTCTTGTTCTCTTCTAGTGCTGCTGCCATATGCTTCCTTAATAGCCCAAGGTTGCGTCTGAGTGTAGCATTAGATATCATTTGCGCTTGGAGCACTGTTTCTAATTCCTTGACTGCTTGGTCATCTACTGTTGATGTCTTTGATTCCAATTCGGAGTGAGCCTGCTGTAAGGTGGTATGCTCGGTTAGGAGCGTTTGGTAATCAGCTTCAAGAGTGGTGACTCTAGCTTGCAGACGTTGAGATTCTGCCTGGAGGGCCGTAGTGCGTTCTTCCAATTGATGGTATTCTTGTTGTAGTTGATGTGCACACTGAAGTAATGTGTTGAACGTGCTATTTACATTATGAGATGCAAGGGGAAAAGTTTGAAATGCAGGGGAGGTGGGATTGGGTAGGGGGGTAGTGAATACTGTGTGTGCCAATGATGTGAGTGGTGAGGTGGGGGGTAAGGGAGGGGGAGATGGTGGAATCGTGGGGAGAGGTGCTGTGGTTGGTGAAATGTCCATTGGGTCAGACAAGGTGGTGTGTACAGGGGCTACCATGTAGGTGGGTATGGTAGGTGAAGTGAGTGTGGTGTTCGTGTAAATTGATGTCGTTGCTAACATCGGGGAAATGTGCCTCTGAAACATTGGAGAGCGGATGAACTGCTCCACAAAGGACGGGTATTGGGGTGGTGAGGTCAGGTTGAAAGAGGTGTAGGGGCCAGATGGGAAGTGAGGGTCATGGAATGGAGGTACCCGTAGTGGGGAATAGGCTGGGAAACACAAGGTGCCTTCGGTGGGTGCTGGGTTTCCAACCACACTTGGAATTATGGGATGGCCAGTTATGGGTTCGGAGGATAGAAGGGATGAAGTGTACAAGGGATTGGTGACGAAGGAGAAGAGGGTGTCTTGTGAGGTGGGTTCTCGAAATGAGAATGATGTGAATGAGGATGGGTTATAAGTGAAGGTAGAGGTGATGACTGTCGTTTCTTCCATGGTGGGAGGTGGTGGTGGGGGTGGAGAAGGTGGTGATGGAGGATGCTGGGGTGAGATGGGTGATGTCTGAACGAAGGTTTCGGCAGAGAGGTCAGTGGTGGTTGTGGGGGTAGCTGTTGTTTCAATGGGTACCTCTTGTTCTGTGACGGGTATCCTGATAGTCTTACCTGCTCGTGGTAATGTGTCAACTCTGCGTTTGTCATACCTCACGGACTGGCGGACTGCAGTGTGGACAGCCTCTGGAACTCCTAAAGATTCTGACACTAATTTGAGGGTGTCAATGAAATGTTGGTCCACCCCCTCATCTGATAGCATTTCTTGCATCAAAGCTTGACCTGATACAAGAGAGAGTTGATGCCTTTCTTGTACTGCTTTGATTGTGTCGTATAACCTTTGTAGTTGAGCTGTATATGTTGGTGCACCTACAAGTTCTGGCACTTCTTGTTGCTCATCTTGTTGCTCTTGATCATAATCCTCCTCATCTTCCTCCTGTTCTTCATCTCCATCATCCTCTTCATCCACTTCAACTATGGTGACAGGTGCTTGGGAGGTTGTGGCCTGCGTTTGCACGTTCTCCACTTGTTGTGCCTCTTCTGCCTCCAGCTCCACATCTTGTAATAATTGTTTGAAATCTTCATTAGTGAGTTCTTCCAAAGGTGCACCACTGGGAAATTCAAGGTCGGTTGGGATAGGAGGAAATATCAAGGTGGAACCATCGGTGCTGCGTCTTGGAAGTCGGAGTGTGAATGGTCAGACTCTTCGGGGTGGAGGGGTGACGTCTGGTGTTAGGGTGGCTCCACGTTGTTGGTGCATTTTGCCCAAGCCTACATGCTTGATATGCTTGATATTATCCTCATTTGTAAGTCACATGAGTAGTCATGTGAACACCTCTTGTAAAAGAGTACATTTTATCTCTTGTAAATGGAAAAAGAAAAAAGTAAAAGGATGGCTTACCTCATCCATGATGTAAAAGCAAATTCGTGGCTCCAACTACCAAAATCACGAATTTTTGAGCTGAGGGAATCTCTCCTAACTTTGGGGATCACTTTTAGGTGGAGCCATTCGAATTCGAATTCAAAAGTCCCTCCAAGAATAGCTATAAAAGGAGCAAGAAGGAAGAGGCGATTAGCAAGCCTTGTACGTGACCACTTGATGTCATTTTGTAGAGATTGAAGAGCTTACTCCATAGCTCTATCATTCTACTCCCATTGTGCAAAGATTCATTGCCAATGTGGTTGTAATCATATGTGAATCTATACATTTATTATCATCTACCTCTCTGTTTTGTTCTCTGCTATACTCACTCAGAGCAGTAACTTCAGAAGGTCATATCTCGAGTTTTACTGAACATTTTTCAGTGTTTTAAAGTGCGTTGGATAGCTCTCACTGTTTAGTTTCTACCTATAAATTTTCAAGGTCATTGGATTTATACTTTTGGAGATATCTGCATTTTACTGCTTACTGGTCTATCTCTGCAGAGCCCCGAGAATTGTGGGAATGTTCCAGAACTTGATGAAACTTGTTCTCAGTGCTCAGTCCATCATTTGAAGTGTTTTAACTTGGAATAGGAAGCTTGCTAAGTCTATTTGCTATGCCCAAAAGGAAGTTTTCTAATTCCTTCCAGGTTGAGAGCACTGTTCATTTTTTCCAGCAGGTGTATGTCCAAAAATAGCAAGTTTTGGGAGCTAGTCATTTCGCAACTTGTCGGTCTTGACTTAAACTTTTGGGATACATGTTCCAAAGTACTTGGCTGATATTTTGGTGGATTTAGGAAGCTCAAAGGGTCTACTAATCAACTCTGAAGTCTCAGTTGGCTGGTGTGAAGCTGGTTGTAGCGGCACCTACTCATCTTTGGATTGCATCCACCATCTCTCTTCACAGTGGTATCAGAGCATAGTCAAGCAACATGGGAGATGGATTTCCATCAACAATTGACAAATTGGATCGAAACAACTACCCGGCATGGTCTCTAAGGATGGAGGCTTACCTTCAAGGAAGGAATCTATATGGATTCATATCCGGAGATGAAGCAATGCCAACCATGAGGAACAAAGGGCAACCATCACATGAAGAAGTGGAAGGACTTTCGAATTGGTGTTCGAAGGATGCACTTGCAAGGTCCTATATTCTAAACTCAATCTCTGATTTTCTTTTACCTCATGTCAAGGGATGCAAGACATCAAGAGAAACCTGGAATGCACTTACTTCTTTCTTCTCTTCCAACACTCGAGCAAGGAAGAACCAATTGTGGATGGAGTTCACAACAATGAAGAAAAGCCCGAAGCAAAATGTGACTGATTATGTCACAAAGATGAAGGAGATTTCCGACCAACTTGGAAGCATTGGAGAGGTAATTGAAGAGGAGCAAATCATAAGACAAATCATGAATGGAATCAAAGCAGACGACAAGTGGGAGTCATTCACAACAGCCATGGATTTATACATGGATATGCATGTACCCGACCTCAACACACTCATGGGCCAACTCTTCACTCATGAAGCAAAGATTAGCAAAGGTGGTGAGTCCTCAAGAGGTAATCAAACTTCTGCCTTATATTCTGATAAAGCTAAGGTCAAGGACAAGTCAAAGAATAGGAAGAATGAAGATGAAGGAAGCTCTTTCCAAGCAAACTTTGCAGGTAGAGGAAGAGCTAGAGGAAGAGGCAGAGGTGGAAAGCAAGGCAGGGGGAGATTCCAATCATCTCAACCTTGCAACATATGTGGCTTATCTAACCATACTACTGAAGAATGTTTCAGGAACCCGAGGAACTCAAGAGGAAGAGGATTCAATAGAGGTGGCTATGGATCAAATAGAGGCAGGTACAATGGAGGCTACAACAACAACAACTACTACAACAACAATTACAACAACAACAACAACTATCAAAGTGGCCATAGAGGAAGAAGAGATTACAATAACTATGCAGAGGACCAAAGTCAAGAAGATTCATTATTGATTATGAATCTATCAGCAAAGAAGGGTAAGGATGATGATCACATATTTTACATTGATTCGGGATGCTCGAACCATGTAGCAGGAAATGTGGCTTTACTTTCTGATTTGGAAGATCCTCGTAACAAGCATGAAGTGCAGACAGGAGATGATACAAAGCACTCAGTGGAGAAGATAGGTAATGTGAAGACATCAGATGGGAATATGAACCTCTTAAGCAAAGTCTTGTATGTCCCTACAATTACCAAAAATTTAATAAGTGTTGGACAGATTGTTGAAAAAGGATTGCAGGTTAGATTCAATCGATTTGGAGCATATGTTGAAGACCCAAGGCAAGTCTTTCGAAGGATTGCCAAAGGAGAAAAGACAGGAAGGCTTTTCACTTTTGAAGTGGAAGATACAAAGAACATAGCTTTGTTTAGCTATGGATCTCAAACTCTAACAGAGTTGGAGATATGGCACAAAAGGCTTGCTCACATTGGTGAGAGGACACTCAAACAGATTTGCAGGGACCAAAGTGTACTTGGTTTGCCTAATATCACAAGGCAACACATGATTTATAAGTGTGAAGCTTGTCAACTCGGCAAGGCTCATAGACAACCTTTCAATAAGAAAGGATATATGTATCAAAATCCTTTGGATCTAGTGCACACGGATGTGTGGGGTCCAAGTAAGGAGCCATCTATATCAGGCTCAAGATATTATGTGTCTTTCATAGATGATTGTAGCAGGTGGACCATTTTGTTTTTCATGAAGCACAAGGATGAAGTGTTTAATTGCTTTAAGAAGTATATTGCTCTTGTTGAAAATCAAACAGGTAGGACTTTGAAAAGACTCAGATCAGATGGTGGAGGAGAATACTTCTCTTCTGAATTTGATGCCTTCTTGCATGAAAGAGGCATTAAAAGGGAAGTCACTACAAGGTATACACCCGAACTCAATGGTGTAGCAGAGAGGAGGAATAGAGCTATCGTCGAAGCTGCAAGGTCCATGCTCAACGAAAAAGGATTGCCGAACTACCTATGGGCAGAGGCTGTGTCTACAGCCACATATCTCATAAATAGACTTCCATCTAAGTCACTAGATGGAACCACTCCATATGAAGTGTGGAATGGAAGAAGACCTAGTCTAGAGCATTGTAAAATCTTTGGATGCTTAGCCTATGCTCACATTCCTTCTCAAGTAAGAGGGAAATTGGATCCCAAGGCAGAGAAGTGTGTATTCATTGGTTATGATCAAAACCAAAAAGGATATAGATTGTACAATCCAACCAATAAAGGATTTTCTGTGAGTAGAGATGTAATTTTTGATGAAAACAAATCATGGTTTGATGATGACAGGAAAGTGAAGCTGCCATATGACTTGGATGAAGATTTTCCATCACTTCAACCAAAGGAGCCAAAGCAGATTGAAGAAAGTGATTCGGAGATTGACCTAGAAGACTTGGAAAGACTAAAGCTATGGAAGAACAAAGGTAAAGCAAAGATGCAGGATGCTACATATGGACCCGAGAGCTCACATCAACCACTTAGAAGGTCTTCGAGGGAGAAGAAGAAACCAGAGAGGTTTGGTTATGATACTTCTTTGGTCACCAAGCACTCAATCTACATTGCAAAGGATTCAACCAATGAAGAACCTACCACATTCGAAGAAGCACAAAGCAAGAAAGCTTGGAGAGATGCAATGGATGAAGAAATGGAAGCCTTGAAGGAGAATGACACTTGGGAGCTTGTACCTAACAAGCCATCTATGAAGATAATCGGATCTCGATGGATATACAAAATCAAGAGGAATCCAGATGGAAGTATAAATAGACACAAAGCAAGGTTAGTTGCTAAAGGGTTTGCTCAAACCCATGGTATTGATTATGAGGAGACTTTCTCTCCTGTTGCAAAAATGCCTACAATTAGGGTTCTCATAAGTCTTGCTGCATCTAGAAATTGGAATCTTTATCAACTTGATGTAAAGAATGCTTTCTTGAATGGATGGATTTCTGAGGAAGTGTATATGGCACAACCTCCTGGATATGAGGATGCACATCATCCTAACTATGTATGCAAACTAAAGAAAGCTTTGTATGGATTGAAGCAAGCTCCAAGAGCTTGGAATTTCAGATTGGTTACTTATTTGCAGGACCAAGGATTCAAAGCTAGCAAGGCGGATACCTCTTTGTTCATAAAGAGGAATGGATCTGAAGTGATCTATTTATGTGTGTATGTTGATGATATTATTATCACAGGCAATGATCTTGAAGGAATCAAACAGGTAAAGAGTCAAATGAAGGAGGAGTTCAAAATAAGTGACCTCGGACCACTCACTTATTTTCTTGGATTGGAGTTGATCTACACAGATTCAGGTATATACATCACACAAAGGAAGTATGTCCATGACATGCTCGTCAAGTTCAAGATGGAAAATACAAAGTGTGCAGGTACACCTATGGAGCAAAATCATAAGCTTAGTGCTTATGAAGGAGAGCCAATTGAAGACATCACAAGCTATCAAAGCTTGGTTGGAAGTTTGAACTATGCAACACTCACAAGGGTGGATATATGCTATAGTGTTAGCATATTGAGTCAGTTTATGCATAAGCCGAGAAGACCACATATGGAAGCGGCCAAGCGAGTCCTCAAGTACCTAAAGGGGACCATGAATGAAGGTTTGTTTTATTCATATACTTCAGATATTGAGCTAAAGGTCTACTCAGATGCAGATTGGGCCGGATCTAAAGATGATAGAAGAAGCACATCAGGGTATATATCATTTGCAGGTTCAAAAATCATTTCTTGGTCATCGAAGAAGCAACCAACCATGGCATTATCTTCTACTGAAGCAGAATATAGAGGTTTGGCTAATGCAACTCAAGAAATCATGTGGTTAAAATCTTTGTACACAGATCTTGGACTTCATTCTTCAACACCTCACATTTTTGGTGACAACACAAGCTCACTACATCTAGCAGCTAATCCGGTATACCATGCTAGAACCAAGCATATTGAAGTCCACTACCATTATGTAAGGGAGAAGCTAATGAGCAAGGATATTCAACTATCCTACGTCTCTACAGATATGCAATGTGCAGACATGTTGACGAAAGCTCTTGATGGTACGAAATTAAGTAGATTCAAGTTGATGATTGGTTTGCAGGAAATCAAGGACAATTGAAGACTTATTTGGAGGCCAAGCATGTTAGGCTTGAGGGGGAGCTGTTGGTGCATTTTGCCCAAGCCTACATGCTTGATATGCTTGATATTATCCTCATTTGTAAGTCACATGAGTAGTCATGTGAACACCTCTTGTAAAAGAGTACATTTTATCTCTTGTAAATGGAAAAAGAAAAAAGTAAAAGGATGGCTTACCTCATCCATGATGTAAAAGCAAATTCGTGGCTCCAACTACCAAAATCACGAATTTTTGAGCTGAGGGAATCTCTCCTAACTTTGGGGATCACTTTTAGGTGGAGCCATTCGAATTCGAATTCAAAAGTCCCTCCAAGAATAGCTATAAAAGGAGCAAGAAGGAAGAGGCGATTAGCAAGCCTTGTACGTGACCACTTGATGTCATTTTGTAGAGATTGAAGAGCTTACTCCATAGCTCTATCATTCTACTCCCATTGTGCAAAGATTCATTGCCAATGTGGTTGTAATCATATGTGAATCTATACATTTATTATCATCTACCTCTCTGTTTTGTTCTCTGCTATACTCACTCAGAGCAGTAACTTCAGAAGGTCATATCTCGAGTTTTACTGAACATTTTTCAGTGTTTTAAAGTGCGTTGGATAGCTCTCACTGTCTAGTTTCTACCTATAAATTTTCAAGGTCATTGGATTTATACTTTTGGAGATATCTGCATTTTACTGCTTACTGGTCTATCTCTGCAGAGCCCCGAGAATTGTGGGAATGTTCCAGAACTTGATGAAACTTGTTCTCAGTGCTCAGTCCATCATTTGAAGTGTTTTAACTTGGAATAGGAAGCTTGCTAAGTCTATTTGCTATGCCCAAAAGGAAGTTTTCTAATTCCTTCCAGGTTGAGAGCACTGTTCATTTTTTCCAGCACGTGTATGTCCAAAAATAGCAAGTTTTGGGAGCTAGTCATTTCGCAACTTGTCGGTCTTGACTTAAACTTTTGGGATACATGTTCCAAAGTACTTGGCTGATATTTTGGTGGATTTAGGAAGCTCAAAGGGTCTACTAATCAACTCTGAAGTCTCAGTTGGCTGGTGTGAAGCTGGTTGTAGCGGCACCTACTCATCTTTGGATTGCATCCACCATCTCTCTTCACACACGTGGTTGAGCACATGGGACTTGGACAGTGCCTCTCATCTTCTTAGAAGGGGGTCCAGTGGATGTCCTGCCTCTAAACTGCTCTACCCGATTCCACATTAGGGCCCGTTGAATAGGGATGTCATAGGCCAAACACCTATAAATGATTCTCGTCAGAGCACAGCAACCATATAAAACCTATTTCCGCGGCCATCGTTTGTGAGCTAGGTGTATCTGATCAATTATCCAGTGGGGTAAGTTGATGGTGAGGCTGTGTGTCTCTGCCAGATACAAACTAAACCAAATCTTCTTGGGCGGCATGGTGAATCTATCTTGTGCAGGAAAAGCAAAGTGTTGCATGCACATGCGAAGGTGTATTGCAATATTAGGTGTCATGGACACCATGTCCTTGAGTTTGGTGAGGCTTCGATTCTTCATGTAATCCGGTACTAGGGTTTCCTTTTCTGTAGGAATATGCATTCCGCGCATATCTAGAGCCTCTCTCACCAAGTTGTTTGATAGCCTAAACCTCTTAAGCTCGTTCCCCTTTGTCAGAGATGGAATCACAAATGAGCTTGCACCTTTTGGGTTCTGGTTTGGAGTCAAGGTGTTGATGAGGTAGTAGCATCGCATGAAGTCAGGCTTTGGGAGCCGTGCACTGAAATATGCATCCAATCCTGCCTTTTCCCATATCGAACGTAGACCTTCTGCATTTTGTAACTTCTCGAATTCACTTGTGAAGAAATGGTATTTGCCTTGCTTCCCATTGAAGTCCAACTCTGATTCCCATAGGTAAGTTCCCTCACCCAAGGGTCCTGTCACTTCAGTAAACCAGTGGGAAGTCTTTCCTACGGGCATGGTGTGGCCACGCGGAGGGTCCGCAATAGGTATGATTTTGATGGCCCGCAATTCTTCTGGCCTTTCATTTGTCTCAGGCAAAACGGGTAAACTGTCTAAGTCCACCACTTGCTGGCTTGTTTCTGTTTGAGAGCTGGTTCATGTTGCCTCAGCCATGTTGAAAACTTCGCAGCTGGTTCTGTGAGAATATATGAATAAATGTTAACATTGCAATGGACACAAAAATGACACGGTGTCCCCTGTTACAACATTAACCTAAGGTTCGGGGGAGGTTAGGGGTTAATAAGTGCTCGGTGCTTGTGTGTGTAGTTAGGAATTGGGTAGACCTACGAGCTAAGCGGAATGATGTGATGTGAGAGTGAAGTGGTTAGTAAGTGGTCATGGATTTACAATTGGGGTCCGGGGGTTTGTTACAAGTCTTAGGCTGCCAAATGCAGTGGATGGGTTTTGCTCTTGGTTTCGTAGAGACTCTCGAAAGCTTTATAGGTGTGTCAGCTTGAAAATGAGGCCTTTTAGGGACCCATTTACAAGTGATTATGTTCGTGCTCATGGGCCTTGGTGTGTTCCTGAGTGTTGAAAACGAGTGGATGCCGGCTGTGCGAGTGAATGGATCATGCTGTATAGGGTGTGTTCTTGGCGTAGCTATTTGAGCCCGCAAACAAGCCTTAGGTACCCAAATTTGTCTTGATTGTGGGCTGGCCTTCATCGACTTCTTGGGCACCCAAATAGACTTCACGTTAGCAGAAGAACTTCTGAAAGACTTCTTATTAGTGTTGTGTTGTTGGTTACTAATAAGAGGCTTTGCCCGTGTGGTTGGCTTGAGTGTAACCGGGTGTTCGCCTTTCCGCACCCACACTTGTTTCACTAGCTGAGAGATTTTGCTGCACAGGTACTTTTGATCTCCGACATAGGTAGTACTCTGCTTCTTCTGCCTTTGATCCACCTTTGGTTGCTACCTCCCTCTGGCCTTTGGAAAAGAAGGGAGTTCCGTTGCATCCCTGACTCCTTTTTTGCAACCATCATTCCTCTGCAACACATGGTTTTGGACAAGAATAGCATGGTCATCTTCATGTGTACTCCTGGAAGGACCAGGAGTGTGTGCCTTTCCTAGTTCCTTGAGTGCTCCATTATCTAACTCTACTGTAATTCGACTATGATTGACCCATACCTGAAGAAGTCCACTTCTTAGGTTTAAATTGACTGCTTGGTCATAGATCCAGTCTTGACCCAAGACAAGAGGTTCAGTGAGGTCCTCATCTTGACACACTAGTACTTTAACTGTCATTGCTTCATCATGAATATAGAGGGGAAGTTCCACCTCGCCCATGCAAGGGGTTTCCACACCTCCCAATCCTATGAGATATGCTTCCACAGGATTGACAGTTAATTGCAACTCTTGACAGTGAGACAATTTAATAGCACTAGTGGCTGCACCTGAGTCAATCAAGGCTCTTACAGTCCTTGCACTCTTTCGTTGCCCTATATCTAAGGTTATGAAAGGACGTCGATCAGTTATCCTATGTGAGCTAACACCTGAAACTTCACACATAGCCACGTGATATCCTTGATCTGCATATGCATCTGGCACAAGTTGCTCTCTACATTGTCTTCTTAATTTCATTCTCCGTATGCGCTCTAGGGCTTCTGCTTGAGCTTCTTCTCGAATTCGTTTTTCCTCCTCTTTACGTTGCTTAGCAGTATTGAGTCGACTTAGCATTTCCTCCGTGAGGGGTTCCTGATACAACTTGACTCTGCATCCGCTAATATAGTTTGGGAGAACATCACCCTCTAAAGTGGCTAGTTGTACTGCTCCACTCGTGGAGATCCTATTGATGATCATAGGTCCGTAGCCTCTCTTTTCTAGCTTCCTTGCGTGTTGTTTCAATGTGTAGACTAAAACTAGATCTCCTGCTTTCAAGCCCTTATCCTTCACATGGGCGTCAAAGTATGCCTTCTGTCTCTTCTTAGCTGCATATATCCCTGCAGCTGCTCTCAGTCTTGTTTCTCCTAATCGTTCAAGGTCAAAAAGTCTAGAGGAGAGTTCATGACCCGTCCATTCGTGCTCTTGTGCTACTTTCAATGTAGGTATTAAGAAGTCCAAGAGTAGCACCGCGTTTTGGCCAAATACCATATGAAAGGGGGTGGCTTGGAGTACCGTTTTGTAGGCGACTCGGTAGTCCCAATCAGAGCGTTTAGTGTTCACTAATTTTGTCAGTACATTGCATAAGATCTTGTTGGTGCTTTCGGCTTGTCCATTAGCTTGAGGGTGATAGGGGGCAGACTTCTTATGAACTACCAAGAATACTTGGAGTAGATTTTCAATCACTTCGTTCAAGAAATGAGTGCCTCTATCACTTACTACCTCTATAGGTAGCCCATATCTTGTGAATACATTTTCAAACAAGAATTTAGCAGTTGTCTGAGCGTCGTTCTTTGTCGTAGCTTTTACCTCCACCCACTTGGTGAGATAATCCGTGGCCACAATGATATATTCAACATGTGAACCCTTAGCTGGGGGATTAATAGGGCCTACAAAGTCTATTCCCCACTTAGAGAATGCACGTCCACCCATCATAGGTTTCAGTGGCATCTCATCTTTGCGTATAGGATACTGAGTTCACTGACAGACATCACACCGTTTCACATAGGTATGTGCATCCATGTGAAGGGTCGGCCACCAGAAGCCCACAAATAGTATTGCCTTGATCACCCAATCTGGTCCAAAGTGTCCTCCTGCTACACCTTGGTGAGCAGTTTCCAAGATCTTGAGATATTCACTTTCATGGACACATAGTCTCAAGTAACCATCTTTACCACGTTTGTATAGATTATCGCCAATGAGAGAGTAATCCTGGGCTTCTTGTTCTAAACTCCTTTTCCTAGCCAGAGTCATGTCTGAAGGGAATGTTCTCGTCCTCAGGAAGGATACTAGTGGTTCACTCCAATCTGGCACTATGGACACTTGATAAAGAGTGGCATGTTCCACCGGTGGTTTAGTGCGACAGATTGGGCATTCTTTGCACAACTTTTGGACATCCGCTTCCATAGTTGGCCAATGCACTCCGAGTCTCCTTAGTGTCTGTAGGGTTCGTTGTTTTGAGTAGTGTTGCTCTAATGCACCTACATGTGCTAATTGCAACCACTTCGCATACTCGTCCTCTTCTACACAACAAGCCAAGATCCCTTGATCTGTGTGCTTGTACATACTACCAGCCATGATGTGGTACTTTTGGGCTTTTACTACCTCTCTATTCTGTGTGGCTATTACTGGGTGGTTAGGTCCATATGTTAACACTGGTACCAATGGCTTAGCCCACTGCGGCACCACTTCCAAATTAAACAAGTAAGCATCAGGAAGGTCATCTGACACTCCTTGTGGGGCTTCTCCAAATGTGAGCCTAGAGAGATGATCCGCTCTCAAATGAGTCCTCCCTTTCCTTACCACAACCTCGAAGTCATATTCCATTAGTAAGAGAAACCATCTTACTAATCTACCTGTATTGCATGGCTTGTTCACAAGATATAGCAGTGCCTGATGGTCACTAAAAAATTTAAACTTATTTGCAAGCAAGTAATGTCTAAACTTTTTAACCGCATACACCATGCCTAAGCCTTCTCTCTCAGTAGTGGTGTAATTCCGTTCAGCTGCATTCAATTGTCTACTAGCGTAGGCAATTGGAAGATCCATATTACCTTCACCAGTAGGTTGCGCGAGTACACACCCAATAGCATAATTGGATGCATCCACATGAACATGGAATGGCTTGTTCCAATCTGGTGTGGTTAAGATTGGTGCTGAACATAATCGCCGTTTAAGCTCCTGGAAGGAGTTCTCACATTCATCAGTCCACTCAAAGTTAGTCAGAAGTCCGTACATGGGCTTTGCAATGACAGCATACATGTGAATGAACCGGCGGTAGTAACCACAATGTCCCATGAAAGCTTGTACTTCCTTGACATTCCTTGGCCTAGGTAACTCTGCTATGGCTCTCACTTTCTCTTCGTCAGTAGATATGCCATTCTTTGACACTATGTGCCCTAGAATCTTGCCTTGCCTGCCCATGAAAACGCACTTTTCTGGGTTTAGGCACACTTGATATTCTCTACATATGTCAAAGATTTGTCTGAGTTCAGGAATATGGGTTTGTCTAATGTTGGAATGAGCACAAAGATCATCAACATAGACTTCTAAATTCTTCCTCAGGAACTCCTTAAATACATGGCACATTAGTCTCTGGAAGGTAGCTGGTGCATTGGTAAGCCCAAATGGCATTACACGAAAGGCAAATATACCCCACTCTGTGGCAAAAGCTGTCTTATGCTGATCTTCTGGAGCTATGGCTACTTGATTGTAGCCCGAAAATCCATCGAGGAAGCTGTACACTTCCTTGCCTGCTACTCTTTCTAAGAGATGCTCTGTGATAGGAAGCGGATAGTTATCTCGAATTGTGGCTGCATTAACCTTCTTCAAGTTAATGCATACACGCAGCTTGCCATTCTTCTTGGGCACCACTACGATGGGGGATACCCACTCAGTGTGCTCAATTTCATAGATAAATCCAGCTTCAACCAGTCTATCTATCTCCTCTTTGATCTTGGCAGCGTAATTATCGTTATATGTATAGGGCTTTTGCTTAGAGGGTTTAGCATCTGAGGTCATGGGGATAGTGTGTGAGCATATGTCAGGGTCAACACCTTTCAAATCCTTGTAACTCCAAGCGAATACATCTCTGTATTCTCTAGCAAGGCAATTAATGCATGCTCTTCTTCCTCTGTTAGGTCATGGCCTATGTACGTGCATCTCTCCTCTCCTTCTTCTAGGGCCACTACTATTCTCTTGGTGGTTTCTTTGTTATCATAGGCCTCTCCTACTTGTGCCTCTCGTTTACGCATTCTTATCATGACTCTCCTGTCGTCTATCTCATACTTCTTAAAATTTTTTGGGACCTCAAACAAAGATTCTTCCTCTTCTGGTGAGACTTCTCTCTTCTTTCGTTTCTTTCCTTCTTCCTTCGGGGTCACATGTGTTGCTAATCTTACATCATTTGTAAGCTCTCCATGCCTCTGGGGTTGAAATTCTACTTCATGGAAGTATTCTTCATCTGATGCAAATGGTGGATCCATAATGATTGACTCTAGATCGGAGTCACTTGCATCCTCAAATGCATCAGGGCTAGGTTCGCATTCTGCTAGAACTGCCTCTCCCATGATTGGCTCTATGGAGAAGACCGAAATGTCATAGCCATCCTCATCACAGTGAGGTGTCCATTGTTCCTCATTGATGGCTACATCCATTGTTGCTAGGATTTCTGCCCAGCCATGGGGTTCAAATTCCTCATCAGGAAAGACTACAGGTGCATAGGCTGGGTCTTGAATTGATCTATGGTTTTCTTTTGCACCTACCTCTCTGGCTTTTTCTCTCTTCTCTTCCTCTACTGCTACTTTACACATCCATAAGTGAGTGTCTTCATGCATCCATGAGGATCCTGGCCCTATGGAATGCAGCGATTCTGTATCATCTTTGGCTCTATGGATGGGCATTGGATGGGAGGTACATCTCTATGAGAGTAATCTTTGAGATTTACTTTGGTTGTAACACCTAAGTGTTGCAAATACAAGGAGTTGGTTCCCCAGTCATGTACCACTTGCAACTGTCGCATAAATGGTCTTCCCAAAATCATCTCATAGGCATGATTTTTGCTGAAAGTCACATATAGCAAATGTATGCTCAAACTCGACACCATAGGTGGTGAGAGTTATTCCTTCTAGCAATCCTAAGGGTCTCTCAATATGACCATCGGCCATCTGCAATTTCATTCTCGTTGGCCTGAGTGCTGGCTTGCCCCAACGCTTCCATAGGGAAGTGGTGGCAATTGCAACTCCTGCACCTGAGTCCAAAATTGCCTTGGTGGTGTATTCCTGGTAGGTAATGGGAAGATAGGTGTTCCCTTCTTCACCTTCACACATATCTCCGATCTTATCCAAGGGTATTTCTGGCACTGTCCTCTGGGATCCTACCTGGGAATGAGGTTTCACTATCGCTGGTACTTGTTTGGCAACATGTTTCCATAATTCAAGTCTAACCTTGAGTAGCTCTTCCAAAGTGAGATTGCACTGCACTTTAGTGTTTTTCACTACCTCTGTGTTCCTAGGTAAGACTGAGTCCTCATTTCGTACCATGACCGTGGGTGCTCTCATACAAGTAGACTTAGCTTCCCATGGGCCTGTGAAGTGGGGTAATTCTTGTAGAGAGTTAGACTCAAAGTCTAATCTTTCCTGAGAGTGGGTGCTCTCCTACTCCTCATAAATGGATGGGATGTCTTGTGGGAATTGGTCGCGTGCATCATCCACAAGTTCAATAGGAGGAGGGACTTCACTCTCTTTAGCCCATTTGTCTTCTTGGATCTCGCGTAGGAATTCTGGTGTGAACCGATTCATAGAAGATGATGTGTCTGGCTCCGTAGAGTTAGGCACATAGGCTTCAGGCACATAGGCTTCAGGCACATAGGCTTCCTGAGCAAGAATGCTTAATCTTTCACTTTCCTTGTCCTTGTGTTGAGAGGCGGGTTCCTTTTCTGATTGTGCAATCAGCTTCTCTATTCTTTCTAACAGTCCATCAAAGTGCAACTGTGTCTTCGCTGAACTAGAGATGTTAAATAGGCGACTGGCCTCAAACATGGTTTGAGCCAATTCCACCATCTTAGCACAAATTTTGGTTCGTTCTAACTCTAGTTCTGCTCTTGGGTAACACTTTTCATGATCAATTACATTTGGCCCTTCTTGGATTCTGGCCTGATATGCTTTAAGCATCATATTAAGGTCTTCGGGAGTGGGATCAGCTAATACTGATCCTACTCTAGGGGGTGGTGGAATTAGTTGAGGCGGGTCGGAAGGTGGCGGTTCGGATGGAGTTGGGAATGGTGGAAGTGGGGTAGTGTGAGAGGGAGTTTGAGCTGTGAGTTCAGTTATCCTGGCCTTTGTTTCTCTGAGGCTTTCCTCGAGTTCACTCATCTTTTTTGCCCATTGTCGTTTCATTCTTTCACGGCTATCTCAAGCTCTAGTCCTCTTCTTTGTCATGCTCTCTGTTTCACTAACATCTAGGCTCTTCTCCTGGTTTACCCCTGGGTTTTGCTGCAATGCTTGAGCTCTAGTGATCACTTGCACCGATGTAGTGGAAGTGACACTTCCTGTGGAATCTACCACTAACCCAATAATGTTAATAGGAGTAATTTTTGGCATATTACTAGGATTCCTAGGGCAGTCTCGTAAGAGATATTCCTTTCCACAGTCTTGGCAAAAACCCTGGATCGTTACTGACTGGGGTTGTGTAGGTGGAGGCACCGGACAATCACGAATGAGATGATCTCCTTGACATCTATAGCATGGTCCTCTAGGGAATGGAGGTCTTACCTGCCTAAGTTGAGGCCTAGGATTGGGGTTTGTATACATGAGGTTTGTGTGATCTGACTCCCAACTAGGTTCACTCGGTTCTTCACTATAGTAGGACTCACCATGTTCAGGAGATTGCATGTAGTAAGCCTGGGGACTATCAACATGTGTAGAATCAAAGCTATGGTCACTGGGATCACTTTTTGAAAGCACTGGTGTTACAGGGACTATAGCTCTATTCAGGTTTTCTTCTACAGCAGCATACTTTATCGGAATCACATTAGCTGGAGCTGGGGGTTGTTGTGCTAGCACAGGCTGAGGCCTTTGTTGGTTTTGGTAGGGTTGGTTGTTGTGCTAGCACAGGCTGAGGCCTTTGTTGGTTTTGGTAGGGTTGGTAGGTTTGTTGAGGCCTCGCATACTGCTAAGGTGGGTACAGGTTCTGGTATCTTCCTTGTTGAGGGTATGGTTGTGGGTACGTCTGCCTAACGGTCTGCTTATTGTAGGGGCAATCTTGCGCGGTGTGATTGGTGTATCTTCGTTCTATGGTGCAGTACTGGCTACTAGGATTAACTTGGGGTTGAGCCATAATGGGACATACATTCGCCATGTGGTCGCCACCACAAGTATAGCACCTTTTCACAGGGGCAAACCTTGGGATTTGTTTGTTAGTGACACCTAATTTCTGAGCTACTTTCTCTGCAAGTTCCTCAATTGATGTGGATTGCGTGGAAGAGAGGTTAGAGGCACTATCTGAATCTTTGTATATCTTGGAAAGCTCTAACTCCTCCCCTAGGTTATCCTCGATGTCAATGCACATGCGCACACACTCTTCTATGGTCCTAGGGTCCTTCAAGTACACATAAGATCTCAATTTAGTACTTAGCAATCCATCCAGGAATAAAGCCACTTGCTTAGCTGGTGTGGGTAGCTCCGAAACAGGGCATCTTTCTAAGTATTGCCTAAATCTTCTTCCTGCAAGTCTCACGGTTTCTTGAGGGGTTTGCTTGAAGCTGTGAATCAGCGAGGAGGTATTATGCCTTATGCCACTCTTAGAGAATTCAATAATGAAAGCCTCTAGGAGTTGGTCTATGCTCCTGAACTGCCTCTCATTTAGTGGCTGAAACCATGTCAGGGCAGTGTTCCTAAGGGTCAGACCAAAGGCATTGTACTGCGTGAATAGATCCTCCACTTGTTCAGCTCTCAGGACTTGCCTAAACTCGGCCACATGATCGTATGGATCTCCAGTGCCATCGAAGTAGTTCTTCATGGACTTAACTAGCTGAGTCGGTCTCAAAGTCCTTGTGTGCTCTCTAGGTCGTGGTAGAGGGAACTCATCCGCATTTCTTTGATTCCTGTGAGCTCTAAGTATCTCAGGTTCTACTCTATTTGTTTCTGTCCTCGTTCTTTCTCTGCCCACTGGGTTGGCAAAGCTTACTTCTGGTCTATCTCTACTTCTGTCTCTTTGCATTCCATGAGCTTGGGATGTTCCAGCTCCAGGGTGACCATAGGATACATTCGATCTTGGTTGGGGGAAAACGAATTCACCCTTCCAAGTGTAAGCATGCCTATCATTTTCTGTCACCACAAAGATCCTCTCCGAAGCGTGATCTAAGTAGGTCACTCTACCTGGGCTATCAGGATCCTTAAACTCATAGATCATGATTGTTCCTCTATCAATTGGCCGATCAGGTTTGTACCTCCAAAAGGCTTCGTCAGTCTCTCGATTGAGGAGCAAATCTATGCTCTTATTATCCTGGGGAATCCACTCCGGTGTGATAATCCTAGTGAGAACCGATTTACCTCGAGGGGTTCTAGGTTCTGCACCCATGTTTCCTTGCTCCAGGTCACCTAAGTCTGCTTCGGGGATCACATTTCCAAATTCGTCCGTCCTATCTGGGTGACTGGTGACTACGTATATGGTTCCTTCTTTGTCCAAGTATGCTCCATTTTCAAACTTGACAGCTGGGTGCTCTAGTCCAATGGATTGATCAGGATTCTTAATCTGTACCACAGATCTTCCTAGGCCATCCTCATAGATGCTGGCACCTAATCGGTTGGTCCTAAGGTATTCCAACTGCGTTTTGTAAGGGCCTTCTACCCTGTGCAGGTATGGCACTCCTGAACTGCCTGTAGGTCTCTCCATACCTTGAGACATCTCGGATTCACTAGTCTCAGAACTTGGGTAGTATGAGTGGTGGCTCAACTGCTGGGCCCACGACCTAGCAGTGTGGTTGACACTAGCCTCTGAAGACCTAAGGCTTTGTCTATCCCTTACTAGATGTCGCCCTGATCTAAGGTTCATAAGCCTAGCTGAATAGCCCAATTTTGCCCAAGTACAACCTCGTTGCAGAGTCCTTTTGTATCAGTTACTTGATTCTTTTTAGTTGATTCCCGTGTTAAAATTCTTGTCTGATATCACGTCGTAAGGTATATTTGAGTGTAGTTCCGCACTTAAAGTTGCTCGTTCCACGTTAAGTTCTTTTCGTTTAAAGTTCTCGATAGCACAAAGATTATGTCCTTAGCTTGAACTTGAGAGTTTAGGTTTGCTTCAACTTGATAATTGCTTATCGTCGCCCTGACTTACTCCTACCTCTAGTCGTTCTTAGCCTAAGCTAGAAATTGACAGAGGGTGTTGAAAGTTTCCAACCTTTTGTTTCCTGCTTGGTTGCCCTTGAATGCCCAGGAAGTGTGTTCCCAAGCTTGCACTTACACTTGCTTAGAACGCCCTTCGATGCTCTCAATAGATCTGTAGAGTTCCAAAGTTAGCTTTAATATTTAAATTCCAAAGACAGAACCAATGATTCTCATTCCTGTAGCATCAATACTAATTTTCATAATGAATTTTAGGAAAACAATCCTTAAGACCCCTGACTTTGATCCCCCTGGGTATGGTCAACTTCAAAATACCCTAGCTAAAAATCAACGCATTTTCTTTATAAAAAACAGTTGAGGGCGTGTAGTATATGCCACGAGCTTTCCAACAAGCCCTAGAGCTTAAAAAATGGATTTCGTATGAAAAAGGTATGACCGTTCAGGGTTCTAGGGTTAAGACAGGGTTCAAACAGGATCACTGTGCAACAGGTTTTCCCCAAGTTGTTTTCCTAAGGCCCCCTTATGTGCTCTAGAGTAAAATGTTTATGCCCAAAATTAGCCCAACTCTTCAATTAAAAAACCCTAAAAAATTGGCTAAAATTGGCTGTCAATCGCGATCGACAGGGCTGTCAATCGCGATGGACAGAGTATCAATCGCGATGGACAGAGTATCAATCGCGATGGACAGAGTATCAATCGCGATGGACAGAGTATCAATCGCGATGGACAGAGTATCAATCACGATGGACAGGCAGGCTGTCAGTCGCGATGGACAGGCTATCAATCGCGATGGACCAGCAGTCGGTCGCGATGGACAGGCAGGCTGTCAGTCGCGATGGACAGGCTGGCTGTCAGTCGCGATGGACAGAGTATCAATCGCGATGGATAGAGCTGTCAATTGCGATGGACAGAGCTGTCAATCGCGATGGACAGAGCTTTCAATCGCGATGGACTAAAATTTTGCAAGATTTTCAAAAAATTTTGTGGAAATGTGGTGTGCAGGGTCTCTAGTCCACTGTGGTGCACTCAGATTTACCAAAAGATGAAAATTTCTGTCAATCGCGATCGACAGGAGTTGGCGACTACGAGACAGTTTTGCACATTTCCGTACCTGCGCGGCGTGCTGGAGGGGATGATGAAGCTGAAACCTGCAAGAAACTCCAAAAGCATGCAGCAAATAGCACACAACAGTTCGCTCTCTCGCTCTCTCTCACAAGTGAAATGAGGGAAATGAAAGGAGGAAGGGGATATAGTAAAAAACTGAAATTTTTGCGATGATGGAGATGGAGATCGGATATGGTGATGATGATGATGGTGATGATGGTGGTGAGGTAAGAAAAGAGAAATAAGAAGAGTGAAGAAATTACCTACAATACCAACGTCTCAAATCTACGTCTTACCATCACACGCTCGTCCTCAAAGCTCAATCCCCCGCAACGGCGCCAAAATTTGGTGTAGCTCAGTGATGAGTAGCACCTCCTTTAATGTCAATCCGGGAAGACGTGAGGATGGTATGAAGACCTCGAGCAAGTGGCGGCACAAGTGCGTGAGTGAGAAGCACACAAACATGCACACACATACACACACACGCGCACACACGGCAAGACAAAGAGTGAGAAGCAATGGAGTTCTTAGATTACTTTCCAAAAGCTCTTACAAGTTCATTCCAATTACAAGCTAACCTCAAAAATGAGCTCTCTAGCTCTTTTTATAGTTTTTGACTAGGTTTTGGCCCTGTCCAGACCTAGTGTCCGGCCTAGTTAAAAATTAGGTTCCAGGGCCAATTTGAGGGCTTAAACGGAGTCTAAAAAATACGAAAATTGATATGTAGGTACTTCTAAGGCTCCTCAAGCTCAATGACTCCTTGGCTTGCACAAAATGGAGCTACAAAAATATGAAATGGTATTTACAATGATTGTTAGTGATAAGAATCACTGTTATAAAGATGTTGATTTGGAAAAATTTGCAGGGCCTATCTGCTAGATTTGCGTCGACTGCTTTATCTACTTACTCCTTCACCTCGCTCTGACTCTCTCCGCTGGCTTCCTTGTCTAGTCAGTCCTTGGGTGCCCATACTGCTCTCAACAGTCGCAGAAAACTTTGACGATACTCAATATTCAACCAAGAAAAATCTCACGATACTCGATACTCGCCAAATATCGCTTTCAGAGCTCCACGATACACGATATTCCCCAAGTATCGCGAGAAATACTTAGCGATACACGATATCTCGCAAGTATCGTGGAAGAAGCTTTCATGATATACGATATGTGACAAGTATCGCGAGCACTTCCTCAACGATACTCGATATCTCACAAGCCTAAGTATTCGATACTCGACCACAAGAGTTCACGATATCCAGATATCGCGATACTCAACCGCGGGAGAACACGATACTTGGATGTTTTGGAGTCCAAATTCAATTTTTTTTGCAAATATGAGTACCTTGGGTACTCCTTGTCATTCCTATGTGTCTGTAGATGCCAAAACTCCCTTCAAACCCGCGATATTGCACTCACGATACTTGGCGCAGGTCACGTCACGTCCGGGGCTCTTCACTCAATTTTTGGGTATATTGAGGTGTATTTCTTCTACGTTTCAGTTATGCACCCTCTCTAATGTTCTTTCTCACAACCACAAGTGAAAAACAAGGTGAATGTACTCTAGAAAATGGAAAAAACTGAGAAGATGAAGGTGGGTGGAGATGGTGATGATGATGAAGATGAAGGAGAAGGAAAACTCAAAAACGGAACTGAAAATAGTGATTTTTTTACCTTCCAACATCGCTACTCTACGTCTTACCGTCACACGCTCGTCCTCCAAGCTCTCTCCCCGGCAACGGTGCCAAATTTGGTGTCACTCTAGCACAATGGAAAGTACCAACGTGAGGAGCGTCACCTCGTAAATGTCAATCCACGGAGACGTGAGGACTAGTATGGAGACTATGAGCAAGTGATGGCACAATTGCGTGAGTGGAAGCACACAAGCATGCACACACATACACACACACGTGCACAAGGTAAGAGCAAAGAGTGGAACAATGGAAAGCTTCGATTGCAAAAGAAATCTCTTACAAAGCTCAAAACTACAACAAGCTAACCTCTAAAATGAGCTCTCCAGCCCTTTTTATATTTTTTTGAGTGGTTTTGGCCCTGTCCAGACCTAGTGTCCGGCCTAGTTAAAAAATAGGTTCCAAGGCTTATTGGGGGGCTCAAACGGAGTCTAAAAGTTATGAAAATTGGTAGGAAGATAGCTCTAATACTCCTCAAGCTCGAGGACTCATCGGCTTGAACAAAATGGAGTTCCAAAAATTGAAAATGGTATTTACAATGGTTTTTAGTGATGAAAATCACTATTTTTATAGGGGTTTCTATTGAAAATTTGACATGTGATTCTTGGAGCTCCCTACTTGCTCTTTCTTCTTGTGTGCCCACTTCGTTGATGCGCTTCCATGCTTTGTCCTTGACCTTGAGCTTCAACACTTATCCTCTTGAGGAATTCTTTTGTATAACTCTAGATCTATAGTAGAGGGACCTCTATACAAGTTTTGAGAGCCTAATTGTAATCAGGGCGAGAGAATTGTGAGTAGGAACATTTACATGTTGGAATCAATGTCAGGTTGATCCCCATGACCATGTAGCGGAATATAAACAAATCCTTAGAGCAAAAGAAATAAAAGATTATAAAACACAATTTGAAGCATTTCGACAAACTCTATCCAAACCTGCCTTGACATGGTTTTTGCCATTGAGAAAGGAAATGTTCGTGGAGATATAAGGATTTTTGGAGGGATTCATAGGGAAATTCTCTAAAACATGGATTAAACATAGCATTGCTACATTGATCCACACATTTAACCAAAATAATAATAAAAGTGTAAGAGAGACTACAAGAAGATTCAAACAATATTTGGATGGATGCCGTTGGGTTGAAAAAGCATCACTCTGTAAAGGAGTGTCTTTATTCATATAGGGATTAAATAATGCACAATTGAGGACTATGGTTTACTGTGAAAGATTTCATGAACTAGTATCATGTGTAAAGGAAGCCATTGACCTAGAAGACAATAGAGGGAATGGTCTTCAAATTTATTACCAACAAAGAGACAATGAAACCAAATCACCTCAAACAGGAGAGTTAGCCAACGCTATAGCTAAAGCTTTAGGAGCTACAACTAAAGCAGATATATTCATCCCAATAATGACACAAATTAAGAAATGTTATGTGTGTGGAGAGCACCATCCTACAGACATGTGTAATCATCAAAACCCACAACACTTGCAAGACACAAGAACACTTACCTAGTTCAAACAAGTCAACGTAGAGATAGAGATTTCCTGGAGAAACCTACACCTATTCTAGGACAACAACCACCTATACAAACCAATGTAGAACTAGTGAAAAGAGAGAAGGGAAAATTCAATGGCATCAACATCACAAGCTACTTAGATTTGTTTGAAGAGCAAGCTATGATTTTTGGTCTTCCCGAAGATCTTTTGATATCATTCTTTGAACGTATTGTTGATAGCTCTATCATAAACCGTGTCACTCAATATGATAGTCTTCCTTGGAGTGATTTTAGAAAGGAGATGCTCAAAGAATTCTATCTTGAAGATTATAGCCAACATAATCGGGATGGATTCTTACGATGGGTCAATTCCCCAAAGCCTAGTAGCTCTATTACTCACTTACAAAATGAGTATATTAGACGCTATGAGCAACTTCCTGATGAGGATAAGATAACTTTGGAACCTGATCTTGTGATCAATTTTCTTAAGCTTCTTCATCCTGAAACTCGTAGGGAAGTTGAACGGCGATTAGAAGAACCAGATAAGCGCTATGGTCTTACTGACAATTGGCAAAAAGTGCGTAAAGTAGTAGAGGCTGTAGCCCATAGACATCAAAGAAAATCCATGCTTTATGAGCAAACTAGTCTTCCTCAAGCTAGCCTTCCACAAACTAAGGAGCAAGTTAGAGAACAATCCCATGCTATGCTTTTTGACTCTACTCCTATTCCTCAAATGATGGAGCCTACTCAAGGTTTTAAAGTAGAGACAAATAAAAGTGTAGTTGAACAATCTCAAGTGGATATTCTCACTAAGCAAATGGAAAGTCTTATTGCTACACAATCCAATTTGGCCAAGACTATAGATGCTTTACAATCTAGTTACACCAAAACTTTCCAAAATCAAATGAACCCAATGACTTTTCAAGAGCCTAATCAACATGTTATAGCTACCAATCAAAATCCACAAGTAGCTCCTACTCAAGCATATCAAGTTCCTCCAATGCATAATCCTTCAATGAAAAATCCTCATCCTCATGTGCAAAATCCTCAAATGTGGCCATATAATATGGAAGCTCCTCTTGCACCTCAAGTACCACATGTTGCTCCCCAAGCTCCTCAAATACATCAATTGCATTTTCAAAATCCTAATTATCATGTTCAAGCAATACCTTATCAACAAAATCCTCAATTTCAAAATTTCCCACCACAAGTTAATCAAAATCCTCAAAATCAAAATGGTTTTGTGTGTGGCCCTCGTAGGTGTCCTTGGTGTGATTCGTTAGAGCACTTTTTGAGAGATTGTGAATTATTGAAGGCTGCTAAGGAGCAACGACTAGTAATAGACATAGACAAGAAAATCTGTGACTATCGATCTAGGCTACCTTTGCAAGGAAATTATGGTAAGGGAGGAATGAAAAAACATTATGAAAATATAACCATAATGGACGTAGGAACTAGAGGAGTGAAACTAGAAGCTCTTGATGAACAACAAGTAGAATCAAGTAAACCCACAAAGGAAGGTGATTTTTCCATAGAGGCTTTAGTAAGAGCACGGGATGAGATTAGGAGAATAACGGCTTGGGAGTCACCGATAGATTATTTCTCACATATCCAATGTAGAAGAAAAACGAAAAAGAGATGAAGCTGAGCCTAGTGAAAGAAGAGTAACACGAAAACAAACCTCAGAGGGAATAGAAACAATCATAGAGCAGGGAGAAACATCACAATCCAAAGATAAACAACAAGAATCACAACCCAATGAACAAAAACAAGAGGAGAAACAAAAAGGGAAGAAGACAAAGCAAAGAAAAACAGAACCAAAGCCTTTAGATAAACAAGAACAATCAAAACAAACTGAAGACCAAACACGAGAACATGAACAAAAACAAGACCCTGAGCAAAAACAAAAGAAACCAAAGAGAAAACCTAAAGCCATCTTGATTTCAGAAATTGAGAGAAAAATAGATCCTATGGAGATTTTAGATGACATTTTGCTTAAGAGTCAAGTGACTATGTCTTTAGAACAAGTTTTCTCTATTGCAAAGCCTGTTTTTAAAGATAACTTTATCGGCCTAATTAAAAGGAAGAGGTTTCCACTTAATCTAGATACTGAGATGCAAGATTCTCTAGATCAAGATCAAGCTATGAATGAAGCCTTAAACTTTGATGAATCTGATGAAGAGGACTTTGATGATGATGAAGTAAATGTTAATAAAAATTTCTTAGGACCTATTCAACCTGACCATGAAAATTATGAAAACAATCCTGAAAGTCACTTTAAAAGAACATTTTGGTCTAGAGGTACATCAGAGATGCATGTTAAAATAGGGAATGATAAGAACACTATCACTGTAAATGCATTAGTAGATTCCGGCTCTGAAATCAATGTGATTTCAAGAGAAGTCTATGATAAGTTTCGATGGCCCATAGATAAAGATTGTGGATGGCGTATGAGAACTGCAGATAATGGTGTAGGTATCCTGTATGGAGCTTGTGCTAGTGTGCCCATATCCATAGGAGGAATCACAGAAGAATTTCACTTTTTTATTCAAGATAATTGCTCCTATGAAGTTATCTTAGGTCAACCATTTATTTGTGAGAGTCGTATGGAAACTAAAGCCATGGATGATGGGTCTACCTATGCTAGATTCAAGTCTAAGGATGGAATGCAATCACTTCAAGTCATGACAGTAGGAGTGAATCAACCTAGGAATCGATTGTCAATTAGAAAGAAACCTATTGTTACTCAGGGTCATGAGCATGCTTGTAGTGATTGTGCACCTCAATTCATGTTTGGAGCTACATATGATCAAAATTTCGGATAGAATCCATTGTTGAGCGGGACAACAGTGGATATTGGTTTGACATCTCGCATCCAACGAACATGTACAATAGTTTGTCACTTTGTTTTCCACATTCTAGATTAGATTTTCTTCATAAGAGTCAATTGTCCAAGTCTTTTATCCAAAAAACCCAAAAAAATTATAAAAACAACAAAATCATGGAACATGATGAGAACATTGAGCATGTGATTGAAACATCTCATTGTTTCTCTACTCTTGAGGAGTTAGAGTTATATCTTCAAGAAAATTCTAATTCCCATATTATTCTTCTTTCTTCCCTTGATGAGTATGCTCTAATCCAAGAGTATGCTCTCAATGTTGACAAGTGGTCGAAATTTAACCAAACACATGATGCCTTAGTTGAAACAGAGTACAAAACTGTAGACAAAAAAATCAAACCCATAGCTCAACCATTACCTCAAGGAAGTAATGAAAAAATTATTGATGTGAAAAATGATCCAATTCTTCGGGATAAGAAAAACATAGGACATACATTCACGGATGAGACAATCAAACAGGTGAAAATTGGTAGAGATGATGACTTTCTTTTGCCAGCAGAGAGAGATAAATTTGAGAGAGTCATACGTAGCCATGGAAAAGCCTTTACTATGTATCCTCATGAGATTGGTTGTGTAGATCCTAAGCTAGTTGCACCCATGATAATCTTTACTATTCCACATATTCCATGGAATCTTCGTCCTATACCTGTTCCAAAGGCTCACTTACCTGAGCTAATGAAACTACTTAAGGAGAAGATAAACATGAGAATTTTAGAGCCATCTTTTGCACCTTACTCAAACAGATGGTTCACTGTGCCTAAAAAGAATGGGAAACTACGTTTTATTTAAGATCTCCAACTCGTCAATAAAGTCACCATAAGGAATGTAGGAACAGGACCCATTGTAGATGAGTTTGCTGAATCATCTTCAGGACATTCTATCTATTCAATGGGTGATTTATATTCTGGATATGACCAATTCCAACTAGCAATTGATAGTCGTGACATAACCACAATGAAAACTCCTTTAGGCTTAGTGCAAATGTGTACTTTACCTCAAGGAGCGGCCAATTCTGTGGCTCATATGATGAGTGCTATGAATATGGTCTTACATGATTTTATCCCTCATATAACTATGCCATTCATTGATGATATTCCAATTAAAGGGAGTGAGGAACGCATAAAGGACATTACTTTAGATTCATCTGGATGTCGTAAATTTGTTCTTGACCATATCTCTGATTGTGAAAGAATATTTCAATGATTTGAAGAGGTAGGTCTCACATTTTCCATAGAGAAATCTGTTTTTGGTGTCAACGAGGTGCTTATTGTTGGACATTTATGTGGCCATTATGGTCGAAAGCCATACCCACAAAAAGTTGATGCCATTAGCAAGATTTCTGAAACATGTAACAACGTGAGTGAGGTACGTAGATTTCTTGGTGCTTGCATCTTTTATGTTATTTGGATCCCACACTTTGCTCATGTTGCTGATTGTCTTTATGACTTGTTGAGGAAGAAACAAAAATTTATTTGGACTGACAAACACACTCAAGCTATGCGTAAATTGAAGAAATTATTGCTTGAAGCTCCCATCCTTAAGCGTGTAGACTATTCTGCTAACAAACCTATTATATTGACTGTTGATACTAGTCCTATTGGTATAGAATGGGTCATAAGTCAAGATGATAGTGAAGGGAAATAGGTTTGGTGCCAAAATTCTACATGAAACACAACGAAAATATCCATAGATCAAACGAGAACTATGGGGTATGGTAACAGCTTTGAAAACAAACAAAGAATATTTCATTGGTGCAAATGTCAAAGTTGAGACTGATTGTTTGCCTCTCATTGGAATGATAGCCAATTGTTCATCTCCTGATATAGCCATGCTTAGATGGATCTCATATATTTAGTTCATAAATCCTGAGTTAGTTCATATTTCAGGTAAGTCAAACTCAGTTGCTGATATGTTATCGAGAGCTAGATTTGATGATGATCTTGAAAGTGATCTAATAAAGAATGTGAATTTAGTTGACTATGTTCCACATATATATGAGTATGAGAAATTTCATGAGTCTGAGTACGAAGATGAATGGAGAGACATAGGAAAGTATCTCAGTACACTACAACCATTACCTAGCTGGACTACGAATAGATTCCGTAACATTAGGAAACGAGCTTATAACTTTTTCCTATGTAATGGTTATCTTTGGAGACATGCTAAGGGTAAGGTTAAGAATCCACAACGAGTCCTAGGAAAGAGAGGTCTTCAATTGCAAGTAATGAAGGAAATGCATGAGACATTATGGGCAGGTCATAAAGGATTTTTTAGAACATATGAAAAAATTAGAAGTACCTATTATTGGCCTAGGATGTATGTTGACATTAGTAGCTATGTTTCTACATGTTCTACTTGTCAACTTCATTCATCAGTCAAACATAGAGATCCGTTGCATCCTACTTATCCACCTTGTATTCACTACAAGTGGGTAGTAGATCTTGTAACTATGCCTAAAGGTATCGACAAAATGCGTTACATTGTACTTGCAAGAGAAGACTTAACTAATCATGTAGAGGGACGTGCACTACGATCTAAGACCACTTACAATGTTTGCAAATTCTTGCTTGAAGATGTCATAAGTCGCTTTGGGTACATAGAGAAAGTAGTTGCCGATCGTGGAGAGTTAAATGCGAGAGAAGCTAAAGAGTTCTTTGAGTGTCACGGTATTCGTTTGTCTCTCACTACTGCATATAATCCAGAGGCCAATGGTAAAATAGAGAGAGGGCATCCACCTATTGTGAAAGCCATATCTAAAGCATGTAACGGTGACATCAACCAATGGCCTAGATTCTTACCTTTTGCACTTTGGGCAGATAGAATGACATGCACACGTACTACTGGGTATATGCCTGCTGAACTTATGTACTGTCAAAAACCATTGTTTCCAATTCAATCTCATATTTTTGCATGGTCAAATTTGCCTTGGTCTGAAAACATGTCTACTGATGACTTTTTGAGTTTGCGCATTAAACAGTTAGAACAAGGTAAAGTAAGACTTGATGATGCTGTTGAAAAATTAAGAGAATCTAGAATGAAGAATAAGCATTATTTTGATAAAACTCATCGACTGCGTCCTAATCCAATTGAAGTAAGAGATTGGGTGCTCATTTATGATAGTACATTTGACTCTCATTATGATGCACGCAAAAATCTCACTCAACGGTGGTTTGGGCCATACATAGTATCAAAAGTCAACAACAATGGTACGTATGCTCTTTGTGAATTAAATGGTGTTGCACTAAAAGCTTTGATTGCAGGTAAAAGGATAAAGTTATTCAAGAAGCGTGATAATGACGAGTACATTTTGGATGAGGACATTGAAGAAGATGACAACAATGAGGCCGATTCATAAACAGGAGTATCCATGTTATTCAAAAAAAAAAAAAAAAAACATTAATTTTCAAGTTCATGTTGCTTTGTTTTTTTTTTTTTTTTCAAGTTCATTCTATTTTTTTTCCATGCTTGTTTCATGCATGTTTTTTTCAGTCTTTGCATTGCATTGCATATCCACATCACTTGAGTAAAAAAAAAGGCAAATGATGATTTCTCTACTTGTGTAAAATTGTATCTTAAGTAGTAACTTATCTACTAAGGAATTGATTATAATCTAGGATTGTGGAAAGATAGGGCATGTAGATTTGGAGGTTTATTTTGGTGACATGACTTTCATATATAAACATGCATATGTATCCTATATCGAAAGCATAATTGTTGAAATACTAGCTCCTACTATTGCATGTTTCTACATCCTTAGTCCATCTCACAGCACTTGTATCGGAGTTTAAACGACTGTTCTCCGTCATCAAAAATGGTTGTACCTTGTATCGGGGTTTAATTTTTCCCCGTCATCAAAAAAAAAAAAAAAAGTTGCTACATGTTATCAAGAAGTTTACACTTTCTTCCACCCCAAAAAAGTAATCGTAACCATAAAGTTGCCGAATCATCATCATCATCATCAAAAAAAAAAAAAAGAGCAAGCCAAAGGAGGATAAAGAGGCATAGTAGAATAAATCACGGGCTATATAGGCAGATTTATGCATTAGTGGAGTTTAGTTAGATTTCCTTGCATGTTATTAGAAAGAGCATATTCATATTTATGTAGGAAAGGAGTTGATCTAAAATAAGCTAAAGATGAAAGATGTCTCTTGAAAATCCTAAATCTTTGTTTATAATCATATTTAAGGTAGATTGCTTTATGAAAAAGGTACAAAATTTTCTTCAAGATGAGAGGAACTGATGCTTAAAACGACACAATACATCCACTTCCACTTCATATTGATGCTTCTTTTTTTTCTTTCTTGTTGCCAATGTTGCTTGTTCACTTGCATATATGTTGCCTATTTGTTCATGCATATTCATGTTGCCTATTTCAATTCTTTCTTTCATGCAAATTTTGCTTCATGTCACGTTACCTACTGATTCATGCATATAATCAATTTTCCTTCCATGTTTCTTATGTTGCCTATAAAAGAATTTGATGCCTGGAACATTTTGTTTTTCACAGATGCTAGAGTGGCGCTTCCGGAGGAATCGCAGGTTTAGTGGGGGCGAATGTCGTCGAGATTTTCTCTCCTCTCTCACTTGTTAAGGCCTACAAAAAACATATTTGGTGAAGGTAGCCGGAATTCCCCGAGAAGTCCAGGATGCATCAAGGATGTCAAAGGAAGCTCACATACAAAGTTTCAAAGAAATCAAGAAAGTCCATGGTAGCGGTCAAAGCTGGTCAAAGTTGGGAAATTAGGGCAAAAATTTCATTGTCACCAAATTAGATGAAAATCCATATACTTGTAAAGATTGTCAAAGGCAGTCTATAGCCCAAATTTCAGCAGAAGATGGATTTTGTAGCACATTGATATGCTATGTTCATTTTGTAAAAATGTAATTTTTCTAGTTTGACCCTACAAATTCTTGTATAGAAATTTATGTTAGCCATATGGTTTGGCATGTATAAAGATCATATGTGGATACATATTTGTACAAATTTTCAAGGCTATCAGAGCTTCCTAGAGACCTTAATGCCACCTTGCAAGCTTCCAAATGTAGTCAAACTTGTACAAGGGAGATTCAGATGGGAGTTTTTTCTACAGATTCCTGAAGGAGATCTTTGGAAACATAGTCCTACAAAGTTTCATCTTCATCAAAGCCTATTTGGAGGGTCAAAGAGTACAAAGTCCAGTTTTCAGGATCACCGTAGTTTTCTAGTTTAAGCAAATTGAAGGGTTGAAGGGCCACCACATGGCGAAAGCTGATTGAGCCATGTTGTACGATCAAGATGAGCTCATATTCAAGGGTGGAGATGCACTTATGCTTAAAGCAAGGAGGATCCACGAGTTTTTCCATAAAAGAAGACTTCTTTTACAATCAAAGATCAATAATGCAGTGTTTCTCCAAAAATAGTGGCTTATCTTATCCGAATTGATGTCAGCACTGATCCGACGGTCCAGATCATCCCCAGATCCAATGGTGGAGAATGAGGGCGCCTAACTTTCACTCCTTTACACTAGATTTGATAGAAAGAACAATTCCAAGCCATTGATTTGATTAATCAAATGGTTGTAATCGAAAGTAGTGATCCTAGAGTTGAGAGTTGATTTCTCTGGATCCAAGGGCCCAAATTCATTCAAAAAACTATATAAACCCCCCTCCAAAATCCTAGAGCATCATTGTTAGGCATCCATAGGGCTCATGCTAGCTTACGGTTTCCTTGAGACAATCACCCTCGGTTGAGCGAGTGAGGATCCAAGGTGAGCTAGTATGAGTATAGTACCTAGTTTCATATTTAAGTTAGAACTCCAATCTAGGATAGGCTCTTGAAACCAGCATCTCTATCTTGACTCACCCTCGGTGGAGCGTGTGAGTGAGTTAGAGCTGATTTTAATGAGTCTTAGACTTCTTTAGTTAGACGTTACGAGCCTAGACAGACATAGGGTCACTGGAGTGGAACTCACCTTCTTACGTGTGACATTCGGTTGAACTGTCATGGTTTTAGGGTCGGAACCACCTTTGATCAGTAGAATGCTTAGCATGACGTACCACGACTATATTTTACATGTAACTTAATTCAAATCCTTTTAATTCATGTCACTTGTCACTTGTCTCTTGTCTCCTCTCTCAGTCTCTTAAGTATTTTTACATGTCTTCTATTTCTTCTATGTGTGAGAAGGCTCCGCAGTATTGCGTTGAACCAGTGAGGATGTTTCTTTGAGCTTGTGAGTAAACTCTATCATCATAATTCACTTGCATGCATATAATCCATACATACCCATACATATTGATTAGTTTCTGAAAGTGTATAAGAAGCTCCAATATTGGACCATTCTTCCTTTCGAAACTGGTTTATGTGTAAGGGTTCCATCTATTCTCGTCATGCATACATATCATCCAAAGAAGACTATGCATATGGATTGGAATTAGGAAGTGTTTAAGAAGCTCCTTCAATGGACCATTCTTCCTTCCAAATTTCATTCGTATGTATGGTTCTCTTTCATTCTTATCATTCATGTTCATAAATCTAAGTTGCGCTCCTACATTCATATTCCCATAATCATTTCAACATCTCTCTCTTCTCCATACTCAACATTAATTTCACTTTCATGTCCTTAAACCTTCCAACATTCATTAGCTTCATACACCCTGTGTGTGCCACGACCGGACCCGATCCACCCGGATTGCGATCACCTCCACAACGGTGCCACTTTTGTTGAGCAACCATCATCATAGTTTGAAGGGCTGGAGGTTTGGTAGGGTGTAAGGGGGTTGTCTTGTGAACAGGTGTGAAATTGGGTTGAGGAGGGCACTGAAAAATAGTTGGGAACTAAAACGTAGGGGAAGAGAAAGTAGTGAAAGGATTCTTGAAAGGAAAATTGGGCTTCATTGGTTGTTGTCATTGACGTGTTTGTTGTAATCGAATGGACTTGGTGATGGATTGAAACTCCTTCTCAGCATCATGTGCATAAGAAAGAGCTTCATAGAGGGTCCTAGGACATACTATGTTGAGCTTAGCTTGGATTCCTATCTCCAAACCATCTTCATACTTACCTTACAAGTTATCTTCAAGAATTGTCCCAAGCAAATGAATAGTAATAGTTCTTGCCAAAAGCATTCAGTGTAGGAAGACATAGTATCTCCATCTTTCCATCCAAAAATTTCCCATGATCGACGAGCATGTAAGTGGAATTGAGGAAGAAGGGAAAACTCTTTGATCTTTTCTTGAGATGCAATCCATGTGGTGGGGCGGTCGGTGCTTTGGTGCAAAACATTCCACCATAACTGGGCCTTACCCACCAAATAATGAATAACCAATTTCACTTTCTCAATTTCAGAATAAGATTCATCAAAAAAGAAATCATCAAATCAAGATAGCCATGAAAGAACAAATTGGCCATCCTTTCGCCCATCGAATAATGAAAATTGGAAAATTTTCCCACCAATCTTGGATTGTGTGCCTTGTTCTTGAGTGGTGATAATGGCCTTTACCACCCTAACTAGGTTGTTTTCATCAGTCTATATTTGTTGGAGTGCACCATCATGTTCTTTTATCTCGTTTTGAACATGTTGGAGTTCGTGTTGCAAAATCTCCAATTGTTGCTCAATTGGTACCCCAGGTAGGGATGATGTACCAAAATCCTTGGTATTATGAGTAGGGTCCATGGCCTTATATAGAACCAAAACCTAGGACTGAACTAGAAGATTGGAATGGATGCCAAATTGCGAATGGATGCTGCCAATCATAACCGGATGTGGAAAAACCACCTCCGTAGATGCACCTTGGCTCTAATACCAACCAGATCTTGCAGATGCACATATGTAGAGGATAGTACAAAAATGAAATCTTACAAAAGCATAAACAGAATAGACAAAGACAAGAGAATTGACACCAGATTGGGTACAATCTCCCTCCACATACTCTGATGGACAAGTCTATTAGAGCATGTGTATTTGTACATATTTTTTATTACATCCTGAATAGAAGATACATGAGTGCAGCACTTCAAAAAATGTGCATTTATAAAAATCTACTTTACTTATAAAATCGTTGCTTTCTAAGCAATCTACTATTTCTACAAAAACATCGGTTTCTAAAGCAATCTATTATTTTTACAAAAACTAACTAAAATATTATCTTCTAAATTTTCTTCTAAATATCTTCAAAAATATTTGAATAATTCTACGTGCATTTAGAACCTCATGAGTTTTCACTTGCTAAATCAAAACACAAATCACATTAAAACCCTTAAGACATGAAAATTCATCTAACATTCCATTATTCCACAATGTGTAACACTCCACCTAGTATTATGTTAGTTACCTTTCTCTCTCTTTTTTGGTTTTTTAGGTTATGTTTCTTACACCTTCGACATTCTGGGCATGCATACATGTGAATGTGGTTCTATTTTCTCTCTACGCACTTACCATTTATGCATTTTCACACAACACATGTCACAATCTTATAAGAAGAGAACTTAAAAAAAAAATCAAGTTAAGGATCATAAGATAGTTATCAAAATTCCTTACACAGAGGCTACCTTTGGGATTGCATATCAAAATAAAGAATAGACAAGTAATTCAAAAAGATTGAAGATCGAGAGTGATGGTGTACCAACATTGGTTAACATGTGTCTCAGGAAAAAGAAGAAAAATTGTTAGAGTTACTTAGAGCATATCAATATGTCTTCACATGGACGTATCACGAATTAACAATAGTGAATGCAAAAATTTTCTCCCATAGGATACGAATGACTTCATAAGTCAATATCACAAGACAAAGAACCCACACATATAATGATGTCTAATTTTCTAAGGCAAAGGAGGATGTTGAAAAACTATTGGTGTCATAATTCGTATATGATATAGAACGTACACAATGCATGTTAATAATAGAATGGTAAATTAAGACTCTCTATCAAACTAAAAATCTTGGGATATGGAAAGATCTTGGGATATGGATTCATAAAAATGGAATTTACATAGATAAAGATATTGTTAAGGAAAAACATATACCATGATCAAGAGATTTTAAAAGAAGTGCAATCATTTATTTTCCATTCTGACTATTATGAGGGATTCATACATGTGCATGTAATCCTTGCTAATCCATTACGTGGACTCTTAGAGCCCTTTTAAATGAAAATAGTCTTGTGAGAATCCATTCAAAAAATTGAAGAGATGGATTACCTCAAATCCCATACTAAAAGTGGTAGATTGGAATAATTCATTATGTGTGCATATAAAAATGTAACTAAAGCATGCGATAAGTTAAAATCAGCTCAATAGAACACAGCCTATTGCTTCCTTCAATCACCAAAATATCAAGTAGGAGCAAAAATGTGAGCCCATAAAAATGGACAAAAACCAAATTTCCTCATGTCCTCTAGAACATGTTTAAGTGGTAACTCGAAGTGCTCTAGGTTCATTACGCATATGATATGCTTTGAAGTGGTAAATTTAGAGGCTCAAATCCATGTGATATCATGGCCACAAAGGAAACCATTTTCCATGGTACATGTCATGTGACTTTTGATATCTCGAGAAATCTAGCATCACCATCGCATATGAGGAATACTAAAACCCTAAGACGAGGCTTTAGTTATGTTATTTACTTGAAGTGCTCGAAAATCATTACACATATTATGATATGGTTTGAAATGATAACTTGAAGTGCTTGAGATTCATGTGCTTAAACAAACTAGTATGATTGCAATCACTTGAAATCAAGAAGATAGACCCATGAGAAAAAAGAAAAAAAATAAAGGAGATTTATCATATTCAAGAAACATGCTTTGTTGATGAAACAATTATATATTTAGAAAATAAATTTTCTATAAACGCTTACATTCTCATAGGATGAGACGTGATTATTTTTGTTCGTAGGAAGGTAATTTCCGTTGATCTCATGTTTATAGCTTCACCATCAAGATATAATTTCCGTTGATCTCATGTTTATAGCTTCGCCATCAAGTGAGAGTTCAAATTCTAGTCTAACCTCGTCTTGGAATTCTAATAGATCTCTTAAATATTCCCTCAATTTCCAATTGGAGTACACTCCGTGCCTATAGTTTCATCACTATGTTTGATTTCAACTACAAGGAAAATCCAAGAAAAATACCTATTAGAAAACCTAATTGCAAGGTTTTCCATGTATCCTTTTGTATAGTGTAGTCGTCCATTGGCCATATCTACACGTCTTGTTATCCAAATATTTAGGGGTATCCCTAAATTCTATACAAATTTGAAAGATACAAAACAATGCATACTATTTGAATTGATGTTCCATCTCTATAAGTCCATCAACTACCATAAATGTGGTATCATGTTTACTTCTGGTTGTAGGTAATTGAGTGATAAATTCCATAGAGATAGACTTCCACTTTTGATTTGGAACATCCAAAGGTTGAAGCATTTGAAGCATTCTCTTAAACACAAATTTCACTTGTTGGCACTTTAAACATTCACTAACATATTTTTTTAATATTGTGCTTCATACATGATGAGAATTAAGCATACTTTGTTTTAACATATGTCCTTGAATATCATGGATGTGCATAAAAAGGTGCATCATGACAATCATGTAATATTTGAGCTTTCAATAGAGAGTCAAAAGATATTCTTAGTCAATTGTGACAATATAAAGATCCATTTTGCAAATGAAATTTGTCTTCATACATGGATCCCTTGTTTGGATGAAAAAAAAATCAAGATAGATTCATAAAAGGAGTCTTTGCTTCAGTTCTTCTTAAATTTGATTGAGGAAGTTAGAAATTATTACAAAAAGGAGATTACATAAATGTTTTCGACTCAATGCATCAACGACCTTATTTTCTTTACAGCCCAAATACTTGATGTCAAAAACATACTTTCTTAATAATTCAATCCAATGCCTTTGCCTATTTTTAAGTAATGGTTGTGTGAAACTATATTTAAGATTTTTTTATCTATTTTCAATTCAAATTTCATCCCTAACAATAGATGTCTCCAATGCTTAAGTGCATGTACAACAACAAGAATTTCTAAATCATGAGTAGGATAATTAAGTTCATGTTTTCTTAATTTTTCACCTTTATCTAACTACTACTTGCATCACATGCAGCCACAAAAGGCTTTTTGACTTCTAGTATTTTCAAAATAAAATTTTCAATGACTTTTTGTTTCAATCATTGAAATGATTTTTGACAAGCATCACCCCACACAAATCATGCATTGCTTTTGGTCAACTCTTGGAGTAGATTATCTATCTTAGAGAAACCCTTAATATGTGCTCTTTCATATTGCACCAATCCTAAAAACTTCTAACATCTTTTACAGTTTTAGGAACTCACCAATCAACTATTGTTTTAACTTTATCCACGTCTATCAATTCCCTCTTTAGATATGACTCTTCCTAGATACACAAGTTTATCCTGAGCAAAAAAACGCTTACTCTTTTTTCCATCTAATTTTTGTTCTCAAAAATTTAGAAAGTCTTCTTGAGCATGCGCAAAACCATCATTAGAGTATATAGCTTTATATCAAGAAATAGTAAGATGAAATTGTCTAGGTAATCATGAGAAAATCTAGTCATCAAGCACATCAATGGGGCAAGAGTGTTTGTTAATCCAAAAGGTAAAACTATAAACTCGTAGTGGCCATGATGTTTTTGAAAAGTTGCCCTGGATATATCTTTTGTTTTGATCCTAATTTGATGATATCATGATCTTAATTCAATCCTAGTCTCAAACAAATCCTAATTTGATGATATCATGATCTTAATTCAATCCTAGTCTCCACTTCATTGACCTAATAAGGCATCTATGTGAGGGAGTGGGTACTTATTTTTTTATTGTTCTTGAATTCAAACCCCTAAAGTCAATACATAATCTATAAGATCCATCTTTCTTCTTCTTAAATAGAAGTCATGCATCCCGAGGTGAAATGCTCAATCTTATTAAGACTTTTTTTTTAAGATCATATAATTGAATCTTAATCACCTTTAGTTCATCTATGTTAAATCTATAGTGTGGTCTAGAATATGGTTCACTCATTGGATACGGGTCAATGAGTGGTCAATCTTCCTAGGTGGAGGTATACCAAGAAAGTCATGGGGAAATACATCTCCCTATTCTTTCAAAATATTTTCCACATAATTTGGAAGATTCCCATCATTATCTTCCTCCTATAGATTGTACACATATACTAAAAATGTTCTACAACCATCACATATACCTCTAATTATCTACGTAGTAGATACTAGAAATGAGAATAGGCTTAGGATTATGCACATCACCTAGAATGTGGATAGATTTCACCATATAGACTTAAATTGATTGTACTTTTTTTCGTAATTAATTTCTGTAGAAGTTTTAACTAACTAATCCATGCCTTTGATTGCATCACTATGTTTCATTTCAATCACATGGAAACTCCCAAAAAAAACACATATCATAAGTAAATGCAAGGTTTTCAATGTATCATTTTGTATAGTGTAGTTGTTCATTGGCCATCTCTATAGGTGTAGGATATCCCTAAATTCTCTACCAGTTTGAAAGATAGAAAACAATGCATACTATCCGAGCCAATTAGAAATCTCATTCTATGCATAGAAATCATACCCAAAATTGTAATTATAGATGCGCTTGGGAAAGAACTAGTTGCCATGCAACCTAAAGTAGAGTTAGGGCAGTTACCTCCATCATCTACTTTCTCCATTTTTGCACCTTCCTCAATGATGTTTATTGCCTTCGATTGTGCAGGCCAAAGATTTCCTTATTCAAGCATTCATATGTCTGATGCCCTTGCTCCCTGCAATGGAAACACAAACTGAGTCTACTTGTTTGCTCAATACAATCAGGGTCTTGTTGCCAATGGATGGGTTGATGCCTCCTTTGATTTTCCACCTAAGTAGGATTCTTACCTTGATTATTAAAAGATAAAGTTATCTTTGAATTGTTCATGTTTTTTGTGGCACCTCTCTATAGCCTATGTCAAATTGCAATGAATATGGTTTTATTCTCCTTCTACAAATTCAACTTCTTAATATTCTCAAATTTCTTCACCATCACAAAAACATGTAGAAAATCAAGACATCTGGATCCATTCATTTGATAGTGAAGCTCCTCATGAATCTCTTCACTAAACTTGCTCTTTATAGCATCACCACTAACCTCCAATGCATATTTATGAAGAGGTACGAACTTTTCTTTGTACTTCTCAACAAACAAGCTATGCTTGTCACTCTCATGTTTTCAAAAATTATAGAACTCCATCTTCGTCTCTATATGGTAGTGTTGAGAACAGTATCATTTTTATGCTTGCTCTATAAATTCCTATCATGGACCACAACTAGCATGCATCTAGGTCTCCATATAGGACTTACACCATAACTTTCTGATACCACGAAGGTGTAGGTCCCAACCGTTGCCTTGGAATCCTCACTAAATTATGGAAGATCAAAGAAATCATTCAAATTTTCCTTTTTCAAGACTTGGCTGAGGGCAAAATCCCCTGGCCCATATCTTTGGTATTGTGTTTTTATCTTCCTCTAGGCACAGTAGATGTTCATGCACCTTCATCCACTTATCATTCAGGTCCACGAACAATTTTTTTGCACCTTGAGGTCGCTTTTCACCTTGTTCTTTGCGTAATTCTCCAAAAATCTTCAAAATAAGCTCCTCATGCTCATGAATACTTATGTCAAACCTTCCATCGCTCGTGAGGATCTGTTCTGCTCTGATACCAACTTTAGTGCTTCCTCAATCAAAGATAACCTCAATCACAACTTTTTGAACACTGAAGAATATTGGAAGAGAGAAAAACAGAACTTGCACAAGATAAGGGAAAATCTGATGCAAAAGAGTAGACAAGATATAACTTAGAGAAAGAAATGTTGTGGGATTATAGATTTGAGTCAATGGATAGAATAGCTTCTTAAGGAAAGTGCAACCTCTCAAACGCCCCCAAGATATCACTATCTTATTCACACTCTCAATCACAAGGAAATTCTTTGATTTCTGGTCTCTTTCTACTTGATGTAGAAAATCTCCTTCAAAACGTAGTTTATCATCTACAAGGAAGTACACGAACCACCAAATATAAAGAAAATCTGCTCTCCTCGTGTTGCATGCAAAACTTTCACAAAAGCATGTATTCATAGTAGTCAAGTTCTTTCTTTAGCGATACTTGTCCAACAATAGACGAAAAGCAATGAGAATACATATTCAAAGATATCCCTAAGTGTGCATGACAACACATATGGTTTCAAATGGCGGATTCAAATAGAAATAGAGAAGCCCACTTCTCGAGGTCTTGTAGCTCAAAAACAACGAGGAATCAGCTTAAGATTGTGAAATACAAAAATGTTCAACTCTCGATCTACACAGTAGTGTTAGAGATGAACCAGGTTCAAATCCTCCTCCAATTTTAGTGAGAAACTTTTATTCTCGTATGCATGCTCTACCTTTCTCAAATAAAATAGTTCTCTTAATTCTTTCATCTTCACGTTCAATTTTCAACCAGAAAGCATGATGTTGATAAGAGTTAGAGAGAGAAAATAAAACTTGTCATCCCAATTTTTTTCTTCCATGCATAAAATGACATAATTATCATTCTAAATATTATCCCCACAATGTCATTCATAAAGTTCAAAATGGATTACTTCAATATCGGGAGGCCTATTACAATTTTTCCTCCCTTTTAAGAACTTTGTCCTCATAGTTGGAAAGAAGGATAATGTGCCTATTTCAAATCTCGGTCCATCTTCATTCCTCATAGTTGATCCGATCCTGGATGTACTTTCCTGCATATAATCTTCATCTTCATTTACCTGCATATGTGATTTACCTTTTTCAATTCTTCTTATCTCTTCATCAGATATTTCATCATTATACTCTTTTTCTGCATACCAGCTCTTTCCTTCATCAAATGTCACATCTCTAGAAACAGTAAACTGTTTGGTTAAAGGACTCCATAACCTATAACCCATCTGCTTCATCATATCCGATGAACACGTATTTTTCAGCTTTGGGTTCAAGCTTATGTCTCAGTTGTGATGGTACATAAGCATAAGCAATTGATCCAAACACTTTACAATGATCAAGTGTTGGTTTCTTACCCCACCAAGCTTCATAAGGGTTCATTCCATTTAAAGCTATACATGGTAATCTGTTTACAAGATATGTGGTTGTATTTACAGCCTCAGCCCAAAGATAGTTTGGACAATTCTTCTCCTTTAACATTGCCCTTGCAAACTCAACTAGAGTTCGGTTTCTCCTTTTTGCTACTCCATTTTGTTGCGGTGTATACCTGCAAGTTATTTCTCTTTTGATACCTGCATTCCACATATAATTATTGAATTCTTGAGAAAAATATTCTCCTCCTCCATCAGACCTTAGTCTTTTGAGTTTTTGTCCTGTAAGTCTTTCAGCATGTGCATGAAAATGCCTGAAAGCTCCAAATACTTCTGACTTCTCTTTCAAAACATAAAGAGTTATCCATCTTGTTGCATCATCAATAAAAAGAACATAATACCTTGAGCCACTGATAGATCCTTCTTTTGTTGGTCCCCATACATCTGTATGTATGAGTTCTAGCAAACCATTGTGTTTGTAACCCTTCATCTAAAATGGTAGCCTGTGTGCTTTTCCCATCTGACAGGCTTCACATTTGTGAATCATATGTTGATTCTTCATATTTGGTAATCCCTTTACGGATTGTTTTTCCACCATCATTTTGATTCCCTTCTCATTAAAGTGTCCTAACCTCTTATGCCAGAGGTCCAATTCTGTAAACACTTCATCACCATGTGTGATCAAGGCTTGACCAACATCCCCTTGCACTATAAGAGTAAAAAGTCTACCTTCCTTTTTACCATGGACAATTTGATTGTATCCATTCTCTGGGTCTTCTACAAATACTCCTTCATTTGTAAACCTGACTTGAAAACCTTTTTCTACTATCTGTCCCACGCTTATTAGATTCTTTGGGATTGTTGGAACATACAAAACATTTGTTAGTAGGTCAGCTCCATTCTTACACTTTACTTTTCCAATTGACCGTACATTATGTCTTGTGTTATCACCTGTTTGTACTGTATGATTTGAAATTCCTCCTTCCAGTTCTGATAAAAATTCTATATTTCCTGACAAATGATTTGAACAACCAGAGTCAATATAGAATACCTTGATATCTTCATTCTCTGACATGCTTATCGAATTCATCATCAATGTTGTATGATTTTCATTCTACGTATCATTCGCATAGTTGTAGTAGGTAGTGTTGTGAGACTGATTCTGTCCCCAACTTCTTGCTCCACCTCTACCATATCCACCTCTTTGGCTTTGTCTACCTCTTTGATATCTTCCACTTCTGCCTCTGCTATTGTTATTCTGATTCTGACTTGATCCTTGAGAATTATGCCAGCAATCATGAACCAAATGATTGCTTAATCCACAGATCCAACACGTCTTCTTGTTGTTATTCTGATTACCTCTTCCTTTTCTATTACCTCTACTTTTACTTCTAACATTACCTCTTCCTCTTGCATAATTTGCTTGAGTAGTCAGTTCTTCTTCATCTTTTTCTTTACCTTTATCACCTTTCTTCTTATTCTTTGCGTACATAGTAGAACTTTGTCCTTTATCTCCATCTGTCTTCAAATCTTGATCAAATGTTAGCATTAGTCCAAGCAACTGATTTAAATCTGGTACAAATGCGGGATAATTATCTCTGTCCAATTTGTCAATAGAAATGTGATCTACCATAATCTTCTTGTTTCTGTTACTACTGGTGAGTTTACCGTTAAAAGATTTTACCTTTTGTAAACCTTTATTCTTGAGAATGACTTCGGAACGCTTCTCTGATGCCGTTTGTTGTTGATCTCCTCAGCTTTCTTAAGAAGAATTCTTTAAATTCTCTTGTGTCTTCACTTCCGTTTACTCTTGAGAACCTTTTCTGCTCTTCAGAATCTTTTCTGCTTTGATACCACTTGTTGACGTTGACAAGACAAGAAGCTTGAACAAACTAAGCTGCAAATTTTGCCACGTCACAACAAGAACTAAGCTAGAGTGATATTAGAACACCTGTATATTCATCAATAGCTTAGCAACCTTTCTAAAACTGAAAACTTTATAATTTTATTTAGTGAAATCCAAAAAATCACTTTTACAGAAAACTTTGCCTTTCCTTCAGGCTTCAATTCTGATCTAATTTACTTCAGTCTTTTCAATTCTTTGTTAGCTTACTGTTAGATATACTTTACGTCACTTAGACGTGTCAAAACTGAGTTTTGAACTCACCAGAATATCACTGGAACTTCACCAGACTGTTACCGGATTGTCACTGTAATCTTACCGGAATTGTACCGGAATGTTACCGGAATCAATTGCAATTCTATTTGTAGGTACTTCAAATGATTGTAATTGAAGTAAGGAAGTAATACCTCAGTGATTGAACTTTATTTGAAGTTTGAGGAAAAACTTCACCAGTTTTGGATGTCTTTACGGTTAGACATTGTACCATGTGTACATGTCTCGTTTCACAAAACTCTTTTGATCAGTTTGTAGTTGAGAGTACTAGCTTCAAGTTAAGCTATCACTCATGAAAAACTTTACACTCTACTGGAAGATCTAACTTACAGAAGTACGGTAAAATGTGTATTGAGAAAACTGTAACTGTTAACTAACTTTCACAGTAACATGAAATCACTTAGATTTCTTCACACAAGAAGAATGCGCTCAGTTCTTTCCACATAAGTATGTGTTTTCTATTAGAGAAGATGTGTACAAAATGGCTTGGCCTCACTTTGCTCATAACCATGGAAAACTCTCCTATACTGAGTAGTTCTTCCTTACCATCTCTCTCTCAGATGAATACCTGACAGTTCAGGTTCTATTATTCATCTCTACATACGCACTCTTGCATCTACTACACATACATCTATATTCCTCCTCTTGTCTAAGCACTCTCTCAACTCTCTTATATACATTTTTGATCCGAGATTCAAAAACTCGTAATTCTGGAAGTTTCTACGCTGTATATTACAAGCGTGAATTTGTCCCTTCACTAAGGCTTGATTTTCTGAATGCTTTGTTTCTGCTTTTCTTTGTCTTTAATTATCCTTCATACATCTTCAGGTCTTTATGTCTAATTAGTGAGTGAATCTCCAACAACACACATCACTATCAAAATATATGAACAAATCGCCCTTGGGAGTGATGTGGTGAACAAGGAGCTGGTATTCATGTATAAGGAAGTGCCAGACTATGTGGAATCGATCTCCAAAAGGAAGGAAGCCCAAAGCTTTGCAAAAAACTTCAAACCTCCCTAGATAGAGTGTTTGTGAAAAGTTCTCCAACGTTCTCTTATGTGGGCTCATATGGCAAATTAATCCCTCTAGCAAAGAACCTCTCCATGACATAATGGTAGCGCACCTCAATGTGCTTAGTATGCGCATGGAATAAAAGGTCCCTCACAATTGCCTATGTGCTCTCACTGGGAGTGAAGGTGGTGGTGGTAGAAGATTGACCAACACCCAAATCCGTCAAAAGGCATCTAAGCCACACACAATCAAGAGTCATTGTGGAAGCTTCCCTATACTTAGCCTCACAACTAGAAGTGCCCAAAATAGGCTGCTTCTTACTCAACCAAGATATGCATGAGCTACTAAGCATGAAGCAAAAACCACTAGTGGACACATGAGCATCATAGAAACCAACCCAATGTGAGTCAGTGTAAGTACGGCGATAATGATCCCCCCTGGGATAAAACAATCCAAGTAGTTGGGTACCACTCAAGAAGATAAAGATGCACTTAATAGCCTACCAATTCTTGTCACCTAGGCAATGCATAAACCTGCTCATCTGAGAGACAACAAACGGAACAGCAGGTTGCATTATGCATAAGTAAATTAAGCATCCAATAGTCTTTTGGTGGGGAACAACATCAAATGCATATTCACCATCATGAAGACTCAATGATAAACATGTTTGCATAGGATTGGCAATAGGCTTGCAATCTTCAAGGCCAAAACATTCCAATAATGTGTCAATTTATATATATTTTTTTACACAAAGCTATTTTGCCATCAACTTGCATAAATTGAATGCCCAAATAATAATGCAAATGCGCAATGTTAGGCCGCCGGATTGGCACAATGTAATTTTATTTTTTCATATACCGCACGCACCAAAAGGGCGTAGCAAAGCGATGTAACCTTTTTACCCATTAATGAAGAGACATTATGGTGTTCTCCGGGGGAAGAGGAGACGGGGATTTCTAGACTGTTTGTCTGGACGATTTACAATCTTACGGAGACATTGTGGTGCAGAATTTGCAGACATTTGGAATATTGTTAAGTCTGTTCTTATTGAATTGTCGTAATTACTATTAACACAGTAATACAGTCTTAACATCAATAAGTATGTTTGATTGTGTGATTGAACAATTGCACGATAATCTACTGTGTGAAGATACAGTGAACGGAGGATTATAACTGTGTAACAGAAGTATTGCCTTGACGTATAGTTATTGTGTGATTAACTAGTTAATTGGGAAAATTAAGTAAAGGGCCTCTGCATTGCCAGACCCCTACCATCCCCAAGAACCCAAAAGATATTAAAAGTGACTAGACGGAAGTCCTTTTAACATTGGCACCGTCTGTGGGAAGATGGCAATAGATTGAGAATAATCAGTAAAGGTAGAACAGTACGCAAGGCAAGCGGTGCAGAAGTGATATATGCCCGTTACTCGGTCCGGCGAGTCATATCCAAAGTATAGGAGAGACCAGCATCCCTGGGCAGTTCCAAATCTATTAGGGACACCCCTAGGTGGTAGAAGTACAGGTCATTTAAGCCCAGTGGTAGAAGGATCGGAGCCAGTTAGCAGTGATTCTGGTGCTAGTTCGGTGACACATGATGAGATTCCGATGGATTCCGGTGTGATTCCGATACTTTTTGAAGAAGGTACAGTGACTTCTCGGTGTACAAAGACGCAGTGCGCAGTTAGCCCAACGCTATCTGGTCAGAATTCGACCATTTTTGGTGATAAAGTTGTGTTACCGAGTGAGACCGCCTCCGGTGAAAAGATAACCTGGTGCGGTGAAAGTGCGATAAGCTCCATTGGAAGTTCGGTACCATTTGGTGGAACTTTGAAATTTTTTGGTGATAGTGCGGTACTACCTGGTGGATCTGTACTACGTTCACCACTCTTCGGGGCAAGGTTACCTAATTTTGATACCAAAGTTGAGAACAGGCTATTTAATTTGGAGACAAGCAAGAGATTCAACTCTATTTTCGAGCCAAAAGGTGAGCAGTCTGACAATACAGATTCTGAAGGACAAGAGACACCTCCTCAACAGACAGATAACAACAACACTACTTACAATAGCAGTATGAGTGGTTCACAGTCACAGCAGCAGACACCCCCACAGCCGCAACCGCAGTTTCAACAGCAACAACAGCAGCAGTCGCAACCAATTATACCAGTTCGACCGGTCCCAACAGGAGTGACTTACACCAAGTTCGGTGGATTTTCGGGTGACGACCCTGATGCACATGTGCGCATCAGTTATGCAGTATTAAACCACCCACCCGACCCGGCGTACAAGGCCATTGTATTTCAGGCCACGCTGCTCAATGAAGCAGCGAGGTGGCTAACAGAGTATGATATTAATCATTTCGGTAATTATGATGAGGTAAAGAATGCATTCCTACAGAGGTTCCAGTTGAAGAAAAATCCTACCGAAATCTTCGACTATTTGCAGAACAATCGGCAGAGGCCACATCAGACTGTTCAGGAATACGCAACATTGTTTTGAACTCAATAAGGCAGTTGCCTCCGGCACATGCTAATCTACCGGACGATGTTATAACCCAATGGTTCATTAACGGATTGAATCCACAGTTGAGACAAATCATGATCATTCGCTCTGTGGACGGAATGATGTTGGATGCAGTAATTGCGATGGCCCTACAACTGGAGCACAAAGTTGGAGGATTTACAGAGGACTTGGAATGGCTGAAAGCCAGTAAGAACGTAGCGGATGATCCGGCCAAACAGATGTATTGTACCAAGTGCAAAAATCCAGGGCACACTAGTGCTACATGTGCCATAGAAATAAGATTAAGTAGAAACACGGGCAACATTAGGCGGTCGAAAACCCTAATCATCGTGCGGTATTGGAAAGATATCCTTCATAATTACGGCATGCATGCAGGAGCAGAAACAGTAACAGCGATTAATCATATTTAGATATCAAAACGAGGAGATTACGGTCGGGGATAAAAATAAAACAAGTGACATGCGAACAAGACCAGGTACACGTCATCGGTTATCGGCTGGTTGTTGATATGGGCAAAGCTTAGATCCATTAATCACTTTTGGAAGGGGAACTCCGGTTAAGGTGGTCAACCAAAAAGTAGCGAGTCCCACCTGTTCAATAATTCGGTATGGACCGAACCACCATAACTTAAATTTTCTGGCGGATCTGTTTGCTTTGGCATTATAGAATAAGACGAGTTGGTCAATCTTAAAGACAGGGGTTTTGAGAAAGCGATCATGAGTACGGGCTTGACGAAGCTAAACTTCTTGAAGGGTCATGAAACTTTACCAGCGCTGTTCATCCAATGATCTCAGCATATCCAACCGAAAGGGCAAAGATTCTTCCGGCAACAATTTCTGAGCTAAGGCAACTCATAGGCTCGGCACTACTACTTCCATCGGTGCAATAGCTTCCAATCCATAAGCAAGATTAAACGGGGTCATACCCGTAGCTACCTTGTACGTAGTCCGGTAAGCCCACAAAACTGCAGGTAGTAACTGGTCCCAATGTTCCGTACATTCCAAAATCAATTTATGGAGCATATTCAACAGAGTCTTATTGGTACTCTCAGCCAAACCATTAGCACGTGCATAGTACGGTGAGTTGAATTTATGCATAACCTGAAAAGTCTGAGTCAGTACTTGCATTAAGTTGTTTGCAAAATGCATTCCTTGGTCCGTCACAAGCTCCAGAGGTAATCCATAACGCGGGAAGACATCCTTCATTAAACACTTCGCCACCAAAACAGCTGTGGCAGACCGTAAAGCTCAAGCTTCCGCCCACCTAGTGGCATAATCTGTACAACTCAATATATATCTTTTGTTGGTGAGGGTCGCTGGTGGTGTTATTGGGCCAATAAAATCGAGACCCCACTTCTGAAAGGGTTCCAGAGGTAAAACAGGTTGAAGGGGAAAGAAGTGTCGCTGCAAAGGCTGCCCCGACCGTTGACACTCATCACACTACTGCACAAAGTGCACCACATCTCTGTACATTGTAGGCCGCCATAGCCCACTTTGCAAAATTTTTCGGTGAGTAAGATCAGCTGCAAAGTGTCCTCCAGAGGGTACTGAATGAGCCATAGCCATAACCGATTCTGCTTCATGTGGAGGGATACATCGAAGTAAAACACCAATATGATCCATGTAATACAGTTGACCTACAAGCAACTGGAATCTTCGACTGTAAACTGCAAGTTTCTGCCGCATAGCAGGGGGAGTACGAGGAGGGAGACACCCGTCAGTGAGGAAAGTTAGTAACATATTGTAGTATGTAGGAGCAACAAGAGGTTCTGCAGATTCTTCAGAAGTTGGCTCGGTAATGTAAATTGCTAGTGTAGTGTCATCAACCCCTACCGGAGACTCACCGGAATCCAATCGAGATAGAAAATCCACCAAGGCATGTGCTGTGCTGGGTCGATGAATAACTTCATAATCGAACTCCTGTAATAGTAAAACCCAGCGAGCCAATCTACCACCTAAATGTTGTTGCCGAACCAAGTACACTAGTGCAGCATGATCCACATGGAAAGTAAATTTACGGCCCAACAAATAATGTCGGAACTTCTTAACAGAATACACCAATCCAAGACACTCTCTTTTGATCACTGAGTAGTTTCTTTCAGCAGGGGCTAATCGGCGACTTGCATAATAGACAGGCCGAAACCATTTGTCAGTTTGCTGCATTAGGACACTACCAATCGCAATATCTGACGCGTCCACGAAGACATGGAACGGTCGTTCCCAATCAGGTGGTTGCAAAATTGGTGCCTGCATCAATAAAACCTTTAAACGATCAAATGCATTTTGGCACTCCTGTGTCCAATCATACTGTCGTAAAGCGCTGGTCATAAGCCTGTTAAGTGGTGTTGCTAAGTGAGCTAACCACCGTAAGTGCCTGCCATGCCACCGGATTTGACCAAGAAAGCGCATAACTTCTTTTGGTGTCGTTGGGACTGGTGCCTCCAACATGGCTGCTACTTTATCCGGATCGACCTGTATTCCTTGTTTAGAGATAATATGGCCGAGCAGTTTACCACAGGAGACCGCAAAAACAGATTTGGTCAGATTCAAGCATAATCGGTACTCTCGGCATTTTTCAAAGCAGCACCGTAAATGATACAGGTGCACCGAAGTCTTGCCAAATAAGGAAAAATCGTCCAAATATACTTGCATAAAGGTAGTTAAGTAGGGTGAAAAGACTTCCTGCATGCATCTTTGGAAGGTACTCGGGGCATTCCTTAAACCAAACCACATTACGGTGCAAGCATAGACACCCTAGTTCGTGATAAAAGGTGTCTTTGGTATGTCCTGTTCCACCATCCTCACTTGATTATATCCACTGTACCCATCCATACAAGAATACATTTCGTGCCTTGCTACCCGATGGAGCATTGTATTGAGAAAAGGGAGAGGAAACTGATCCGGTACAGTGGCAGCATTCAGTTTCCGATAATCAACACAGATACGCAACTGTTTATTTTTCTTCGGGATGATCACTATTGGAGATATCCACTTAGCATGCTCAATTGGCACAATGAATCCCACCTGCAATAACCTATCAAGTTCTGCTTTGACCTGTGCTGCATAATTGGGGTTCATTCTATAACTAGATTGTTTGATTGGCCTCGCCTCCGGTTTGAGCACTACCCGATGTTGATAAATCCACGGGTCAAGACCTTTCATGTCTCTATAATCCCAAGCAACCATCTATAACACAACAAGACACTCAATGGAAACATGCGCGTATAATGCCAAGGTGCAGGGTAGAGCAGCTGTAAACGCCATCATACAAGAACCAGGTCAGCCAGCAACCCATTACGTGCCGCCATAGATGCTAACCAATCAGTCACAAGGATATAGGAATTACCAGGGTCAGCAGAACACCAATTTCAATTCAAATCAATGGCAGGCGGGTACCTCAGCGGAAGGTACCTCTCTTCCACCCCCTCGATGTCATTTTTGCGGTGAGGTTGGCCACATCCGTAGATTCTGCAAGGAAGCAGCAGAGTATGACAAAAGGAAGAAGGAGCGACAAAATCCAATGACGAACATGGTTTACATTTCACCAGTCGAGTCACAAGCAGCAGAAGATTACCCAAGTGTTAATTGATGGTGGGTATTATGTTAAGCTCCATCCAATGTCTTTGATGTACACAAAAATCTTCATGTAGAAGACAATCTTCAAATACATAATGTATATGGCTGATCCACACCACCAAACTGCTGATAGATAAGTCCTCTCCATAAGCAAGAGTGTGAGCACACTCTTCTCCAAGAAGAACTCCATAGCTGCTCCTCAACATGCTCCTAGAGTGCACCATGGCTGCCCCATGTGTGCTAGAGCACCACCTCTACTGAGGGACCAAAAACTGGCATTGCCAATTGGTGTGTGATGTTACCCAAACACTTCTTTATATATCCTTGAGTGTCTCATGCAAAAAACTCACTAAAAAGTGCTTTATTTTAATCTCATCGCTTTTTAAATTACGTTTGCTTTATTTTAAGTGAGTTTGCTTTATTTTTAAAGTTGCTTTTAGCTAACTTTAAAAATAGCTTATTGACTTGCTTTTTCACACTTCTGACTACCTGATGAATGATCTGACAACATTTTTATGATCCTCATGTGGAGAGCTATCACATGAGGTCAAAACCCTAAATTGGTAGAAAATTAGGGTTAGGGTTTTCTCACATCTCTAACAAAATACCTGTGTCAATCTGCTTTCATCAAACCTTCATGACTGAATGTTTGATTTGCTACGTGAATGTCTCTAAGTGTCCATGCTTCTCACATAAAGTTGTAAAACTTTTCTTTAACCAAATCTTTCCCAATAATTTGCAACTCCTACTAGAATATAAGTGGACAAACTCTCATCTTTGAGAACTCCAAAAGTTGCAAGTTGATACTTCATCTTTTCATATTCTACCCGGGTGAAATGTGATAGTATCTGCTTGACCTTCTTTAGTTAACTCCACTTCTCAATCAAGTGATAGGATCTGATGGAACACCTTTTTGAATACAAGCATGTATCCAAAAATCTAGACAATCATAGAAAGTAGATTCTTCAACTGACTGGTTTATCAAAAAATCTGAATTTTCGTGAATTTTTTGAATTTTCTTAAAATATTGAAAATTTTGAATTTTCTGAACATATTGAAATTCTAAAAATATTGATTTTTGTGAATTTTTATCCTAAAAAACTCTGAATTTTTTGAATATATTTGAATATACAGAATATGAGGTAACTTTTCCAAACATAAAACCTCTCTTCAAGTCTCCAACAACTTCTACAAATACTCTTTTACCTCAAGAGTTAGGTCAAGAAAAATCTCTACAACTTGTCATATACCAAGTAGCTCTGATTTGACACTCCAAGAATTCTTTGATGAAACATATAGCTGCCTGCTCAAAATCTTCAACTATACATAACTCATACATATGAGTCAAAACATACAAGTTGTCTTCAAAATCTGCTGCTTTTCTTTCTCTCAATGCAATTCTTTGTCAAATCTACTAAATCATGACCAGTTATAGTGCAAAACAAGCAATTGCTTCTTCTTTAAACTATCTTCTTCACACAAGATATTCTCATAGACTTGTCTTTGGATGAAGAGGATAAAAGTAGGAAAAGTATATGGAAAATATAAGAGAAAAGGAAGTCTTACTTTCCCTTTGGAAATGTTGGACTTTCTTCTTCTAAATCTTTCTTCCACCTGATGATGTCAACATCTTCAAACTTCTCTTCATACCTTTTGTTCTCTTCATCTTGAAGTCGCAAGTACTCTTGACTTCTTCAAATGAACTTTTCTCTTCCTCTAGTGCTAAGAGTAAGAGACAAAACAAATATGGTATATAAATGGAAGTGAACATTGAATCATGTTTTACCATCTCCTCATATCTCTGAATCAAAACTCTGCTTCAAATGTGACTAATATGACTGAATTTACAAACCTTTTGGCTCAATGCTGAGTTAGCTCTCTAGTGTGCCTAGATCAAATTATGTGCCTAGATAAAAATCTTCCAATCAACTTACAACACAAGGTTGGCTAAAAACAAAACTCATCTCATCTCCAAATTTGTCTTCTTAGATGAGCTTCCTTGCCATGAAAGAGATCATCAAAACTTATCTAATCTCCTTGTTCTTGACAGTTTTGATGTAGCTAATGCTTTTACTTTCAAAGAATGAAAGTGTATGAAAGCACTTCTTCAATCCTTCAAATTCTAGGCATTCTCTTAAACTCAAATTTCACATGTTCGCACTTTAGAGATTCACTAAAATAGTTTCTAATATCTGACTTCATACATGGATAGAAGTAAGAATACTTCGTTTTAACATAGGTCCTTGAATAACCTCGATGTGCAGAAAAAAGTGCATCATGATAATCATGTAATATATTTGAGCTTTCAATTAAGACTCAAAAGATATGCATAATCGATCATTACAATATAAAGATCCATTTTGTAAGTGAAATTTATCTTGATACATGGATCGCTTGTTTGCATGCAAAAAATTCAAGATAGGTGCATAAAAAGAGTCTTGTTTGTTTTCTTCTTGAATTTGAATGAGGAAATGAGAATTTATTACAAAAAGGAGATTACATAAAGATTTCCAACTCAATGCATAACCGAACTTAATTTCCTTACCAACCAAATACTTAATGTCAAAAGCATACTCACTTAATATTTCAATCCAATGTCTTTTCCCATTGTTAATTAATGGTTGTGTGAAAATATATTTTAGAATTTGATGATTTGTTTTCAATTCAAACTTAACCCCTAGCAGTAGATGTCTCCAATGCTTAAGCGCATGCACAACAACAAGCATTTCAAGATCATGACTAGGATAACTAAGTTCATGTTTTCTTAATTCTCACAATTTATATGCAACCGTCGTACCATCCTGTGAAAGAACACATCCTATTTGTCTAGCACTTGCATCACATGCAACCACAAAAGGCTTTCCCACTTTTGGTATTTTCAAGACACAATTTTCAATGAATTTTTGTTTCAATGATTCAAATGATTTTGGAGGTGTCATTGGACACAAAGCATGCATTCTCTTTGGTCAGATCTATGAGGGGATTAGCTATCTGAGAGAGATCCTTAATATTTCCTCTTTCATATTGCAGCAATCCTAAAAATATTCTAACATCCCTTACAATTTTAGAAAGTGGCCAATCAACTATTGTTTTAACTTTATCTTGTTTTATATAAATTCCTTCTTTGGATATGATTGTTTCTAGATACACAAATTTATGGTTAGCAAAGAAAATCTTACTATTTTTCCATATAATTTATGTTTTTTAAGAGTTTGGAAAGTCTTCTTGAGATGTACATCATGATCACAATCATCTTTAGAGTATACAAATATTTCATCCAAAAATACTAAGATGAATTCGTGCACGTAATCATGAAAAAAATTATTCATGAAGCACATGAATGTGTCAGATGTGTTTGTTAATCCAAAAGGTATTGGCCATAGCGTGTTTGAAAATCTATCTTAGGTATATCTTTTGTTTTGATCCTAATTTGGTGATATCGAGATCTTTAGTCTATCTTAGTGAATACACTCCCTTCACTTAATTGAACTAATACATCATCTATGTGAGGGAGTGGGTACTTATTTTTAATTGTTCTTTTATTCAACCCCATATAGTCAATACCTAATCTATAAGAGCCATCTCTCTTCTTATGAAATAAAACAAGTGCATGCGAAGCTGAAACAATCGGTCTTATCAAGCTATTGTTCAAAAGATCATTTGACTGAATATTAAGATCCTTCAATTCATCAATGTCAAATCTATACGGTGCTCTAGAATATGGTTCACTCCCCAAACATAACTCAATTGCGTGGTCAATTAGCCTAGGTGGAGGTATACCAGGCAATTGTTCTGGAAATACATCTGCATATTATTTCAAAAGATTTTCTACATAATTTGGAAGATTCTCATCATTATCTTCCTCATGCAAATTCTTCACATATACTACAAATGTTATATAGCCATCACATATACTTCTTAATTATCTACATAGAAAAAATGAGATTAGGCTTTGAATTACGTACATCACCTAGAATGTCGATAAATTCACAGTCTAGCATTAAAGTGATTCTTCTTTGTTCACAATCAATTGTTGCAAAAGTTTGAACTAACCAGTGCATGCCTATAGTTGCATCACTATGTTTCATTTCAATCACATGGGAACTCCCAGAAAAGACTTATTAGAAATATTAAATGCAAGGTTCTTAGTGTATCATTTTGTCTAGTGCACTTGTCCATAAACCATCTCTATAGCTCTTGTTATTTGTATATTTAGGGTATCCCTTAATTTTGTACTAATTTGAGAGATAGAGGACAATGTGTACTATCAAAATTGATCAAAAATCTGATTTCATGCATAGAAATCATACCCAAAATTGTAATTATAGAAGCCCTTGGGAAAGAACTACAGTCATGCAACATAAAGTAGATTTAGGGCAGTTACCTCCATTTTCTGCTTCTCAATTATTGCATCTTCCTCTATGATGGTAATTAGCTTTGATTGTGCAGGCCAAAAGATTGCCTTGTTTGGGCATTTGTATGTCTGATGCCCTTGCTCCATGCAAAGCAAACACAAACCAAGCCTTTTTGCTCATTCAATAAAATCAGCATCTTTCTACCAATGGATACATTGATGCCTCCTTTGATTTTCCACCTGAGCAAGATTCTTACCTTGATTATTAGAAGATAAAATATTCTTTGAATTGTTCATGTTTGTTATGGCACGCCTCTGTGGCTGTTTGTTATTGATCTTTGGAGTTGTCCTCTCCAATCATTTAGCATAAACAATCAACAAGACATCTTTATTTTGTCAATCCTGGAAGTATTCTTGAGACCATAGCCCCTTCAAGATGATAGAATCCAAGAAATATGAGAATAATGACTGGAATTCTGAGAATAGTGAAGATGAAGAGGAAATTTCTAGGGTTTGGATTATCTTGAGCAAATCTACACCATTTCCTACAATCTTGGTGTCTATTCCATGCTATTTTATCAGCAAAACACAACTATGAAGTCAAAATCAAAAAATATCACCTGGATCATACAGACGAGACAATCGCGATTCTGTGCAAACAGACGATTTTCAGCTCCAGCACCATTTTTCATCAACTCATCGCTCAACACAATAGTATTCAGCTCTCTTCATACACATTCTATAGATTTACACAATAAAAGCTCACAAATCTCCATGGATACACAAGATCTAGACTCACAAATCAAAGAAACCACATAGAAGAGGAGAAACACGATTTTCAGCAGAAACTCCTTCTCTATTCACTTGGATAGCAAATACACAAATGATTAACCAACCCCCTCATAATAGAGAAAATTAGCTTATATACATTTTCAAGTGTCCCTTTTCACACTTGGATTTTGGTCCTTTCCTCTATTATTCTAACAATATGCTATCTAGGAGTTTCCAAAAATTCTAGAAAAAATACATAAGATTCTATCCTACATAAGGAAGACTCTTCCTTATTTTTACAACAATTGCATAATTATTTCTACAAATTTCTATCATTTTACAATAATTTTCCTTCAAAAAGGTTTCCAAAAATGCATCTTCCAACATCCTTCCCCTCCTAAGCCTTTCGGCTCCTGCGAAAGATTTTCCTGCTCCTCTGCACTGATCACTTTTCTTCATTTCTTCTTTCTTTGATATACTTGTGACAGCAAATCATGAATTTTTCTTTCCGTTATATTTAGATTGTTGACCATCTCGAATAACACCTTTCTCCACTGTACTGCAGCTTCAGGTTTATCTATGACATCCTTTTTCAAGTACTCTGTGTAGGCAGCTTCATATGCTGTAAGTCTGGACTTGGTAACAACTGATAGGTTTCCAAAAATCTCTGACTCCCTCTCAAAAAACCCGTAATCAAAGGCATCCTCAAAAATCTGTAAGTAATGACTACCCAAAAATATAGTTCTGCTGTAGTAGGCTATTAAGCAGATTCTGTCAGGTGTTTCACTCAAATCAAATAATAAAGTGTCTATTGGAGAATTAAAGCCGATATAATTCAAGGTTCTAATATCTGTGTCAGTATAAGTTTCTATACAAGCCAGAATTAATCTCATTATTCTTACAAGTAGTATGCAAGCAGGGTCATTGACATCTTTGTATGTAGTTATTACAGACTCAGCAGTATTCACCATGTAACTCTTGGTAGGCCATGTGCCTGCCTTTGGACCTGCTACTTTTGGGAAATTCATCCACTTTGGTGGAATTTGACCTTCTCTTCTTCTATCCCAAAAAGTTGTCCATTCTCTTCTTCGTGCCACTGGACAATAGGCTGGATTGATCTTTAAATGAAGAGGTGCCTCTTTCCAGATTTTCCTACATTCTTTGTTGGCATCCAACCATTTATTTCTCCACTTAGGGTTGGCTCTCTCAAATAGTTCTTTAGTGACATTGATGTCCTCTTCATACTCAAAGTATTTGTTTGGAGGTATCCCAACTCTGGCTATCTGGTAGTTCTTTACACTCTCCAAAATCATACAAAATGGTATCCCCAATCCATCTGCTGCCCAGTGATGCTGATCTGGATTGATTCCCTTATTCAATGCGAATGTGACAATTTGCTCTTCGTACTCATCATGCATCTTTTTTATGAACTCCATTCTAGAATCTCTACTTGTCAGCAATTTCTTCACAGAATCCTCTGAATATTCTTCTTCTGATCTTTTGTCTGTTGGTTCATTGTCATGTATTCCCTCAATATTGTCTACCCCATATTCTTCTGCATGTGTGGTTTCCACATGTGTCTCTTCCTGGATTTGTGGCTTATTCAACTTCTTCTGCAATTCTTCTATAGTCAACATCAGACTCCCATTCTGTTGTGCCCATAATTCTCTTTCTTTTTTCCACTCATTTCGTTCCTTTTCCCTCTTTGTCTGCCACTCATTTCTTTCCTTTTCCATATCCAGGTGTAGCTTATTATAGCCTCTCATAGATGTAGCAGCATGTGTACTAGCCTGCCTTTCTAATTCTTTGGCTTCTTTCAATTCTCTTTGTAATTCTTGAATCTCTTTGAGTAATCCTTCCTTTTCTCCCTCTGTCATCTGGACTGTCTGACTTTCCTCCTTCAATTGCCCTTCCTCCAATAGTAGCTTATTGATTTCTTCATTAGCTTTAGTCAAAATCTAATAGGAAGTTTGTAGAGTTCTATATCTCCCCTCAATCTTTCTCAATTCTTTTTCCAATTTATCGTTCTGCTCTGTTAGTTGCATACTATTCTCTTCCAAGTATTGAATCTTGTTTTGCTTCTGTACTTCCAGCTCTTCCAAAGCAATTATTTTATTGGAAAACTCCTCATTCTTCTCTTGCACCTTCCTTAGTTGCTCTGCCATATGCTCCTTTTCCCTTTTATGCTCTTTAATAACCATACTGCCTTTTTCAAATTCTGACTCTGCTACCATCCCTGAAATGATCATATTTCGGCTTGAGGGTCTGAACTGTTCAATATTATTCATAATGAGTTGACATATTGATCTAATACTCTTTGGGATTCTTTCCAGTCCTCCTTCTATTGCTATTTGTTTGGGTTCTAGCTGTTTGTCATCTCTGCATTCACTCTCCTCTTCCTCTTCTCCCTCATATTCTATGATTTTGGCCTTGTTTTCTTCATGGCTTGGCTGAGTGTCCAATGTTTCTAAATCTACCATGTCTTCTTGAACACTTGAACTCTTTTGCTCCAAAACATCTGAGATCAGCTTTATTTCTTGTACCTTTTCTTTCTCCAACACCTGTTGAGTTTCTTCAGAACAATATCCTTCCTTTGTTTGCATCTCCTTTTCCTGGCTTATAGTTTCCTGAAACAAATTGTATTCAGTTTCTTCACCAAAATTTCCCTGACATTCACCTGCTTGTTCTTCCTGTCTCTCCTTTTCCTATGCTAAAACTGTTTCAGCTATTTCTAAATTTTTGACCTGATCATTGCCTCTATCTTCTTTGTATCCTTCCTCCTGTTCATTATTGTCCATGATGTCCATTTCTACCTCTTGTTCTTGATCCTCATTGGATGTGAATTCCTCATTATTCTTCAAATCATGCAGCACATCCTTTATACTCTGAATGATTTCTTTTTCCACTACTTTCCCTGTAACCTTCTGAACATTACCTTTCTCACATACTTCCTCTACCTCTTGTAGTGGATCTTGTTCTATGCTTTTTTGTTCTATGACTGAGCTGTACACCTGTGCCTTCTTAGCTATTTCTTCTATGCTCTCATCCAGTTTGAAGTAGGTCTGTGAGGGTTTTGTCCACATAGATTTCATCCCACTATGCACTATTCCACAACTAACTTCTTCCCTTATTTCACTTGCTTGTTCTATCATTACTGCCTTTCCCTTCATTATTCTTCTTTCATCTTCCAGACTAAGCTCTTTCTCTGCCTGCTCCTGAAGTGGTTTCTCCTGAGACTTCTTCTTTAATTCCTCAGGTGTCTTTTGTTTCTCAGAGTTCTGTATAATGACATTGGGAGTATTTGGTATTGACAAATTTAGACTTTTTAACAGAAAGCTCTCAATATCACTGTCAGAATCAGATGAGACGTGTGAAGGTCCTCCTTTTTCTGGTCCTGTGGGTCTTGATACTTCTTCCACCAAGGATAGCTTCTGTGTTTCTTCCATGACTACTTCCTCTCTCTCTTTGGTGATAACAGTTTCAGCTATGGATTTACCCTTTCCCTTCTTAGTCAATTTCTTTTTTTGTATTGGCTTCTTTGGAACCTTCTTTTTCACCACCACAGTGGTTCTGGTCTCTGGGGGTCCTTGTAATTCCTTAAAATAAGCTAGCAATTCAACCTCTTTTCTGACAAACACCTCCTCAATTTCAGCTGTCATCATTTGGTCATGAAGAGCTTCATAGTGCTCCACCTCCTCCTGAATCCAGACTGTAGCTTTACATGAGTAGTTTTCCAGCATTTTCTGGTATTGTGCTTCATACATAGCTCTCTTGTTATTCCCTTGGGTTAGATAGGTGTATAGTTGCTCTTTGCTTGTTTGGGGTGGATGTGGTTCACTAGAGGCTTGAACCTGTTTCTGTGCCTCCCCATGTTCCTCTTTTGTGGATTCCTCCATTTCCAGTTCCACCTTCCTTGGGTCCAACCTTCTTTTCTTCACAGGAATTACTTCTTCAGATATCATTTTCCTTTTCATACATGTTCCCCTCATACGGGTTTGTCCTTCTGTTTCCCTTTCAGTCAATTTCCTTGGAGGACTCTTGATTCCAGCCATAAGATTTCTGAAATACTTTGCCTCTAGAGCCAATTTTAGTTGATCTTCCATCCCAAGAACATGATAAATGATTCTTGTTAAGAACTGGGCTCCATTCATGAACTTCTTCTGCTCCTAGTGCTTTGCTGCTTCTTTCAGTTGTTCATGGATGTATGGTGAGACATCCATAACTCCAAAAGGTTTGGTTCTATCTTTGTTATTGAACATCAATAATGTGACTGACTTATGAGGCATTGTGTATCTTGGTAATTTTGGAAAACAAAAGTACTGTAAAAACATCCTTACAGCATATTCCTCATTCTCCCTTCCTTTGAAATCAGTGAATTTTGCATATCCTGTGTAAGTCTCCTCATTCTTTTTGACAAAACTTGGGTCAAGTTTGGTTCCCATTGTGTAGAATTGCAGTGCTGCTCTGATGTGTTCTGCCTTGATAGTGACACCTACTTCCTGATTATCCTTGTTTTTGACTTTGCATCTTAAATAGGCATCATTCCCTCTTCCTATTTCTGTCAAACTGTTCATTACCTGTGATACTCTCTCAAAGTCAATAAAAAAGATAGGCTCCTCCAATATTCTGTGCAGCCCTACTGCCTTCCATCTTTTCATGTTGACTGCAACTCTTTGGAACCTGTAGAACTCCTGGCACAACATTGTATACTTGTATCCTCCTACCCCCACCGTGAATATGTGCTGGCCAATTATATTTAGGGTCTCCTTAAGTTCCTTCACCACTTTCTCAGCTTCTGGAATTTCTGATTCTTCCTTTGACTCTAAGTCCACCTGTTCCTCCACAGCTTCACTATCCAGAAACCAATGGCCTCTTGATAGCACAACTGATTCTGCCTTGAAGTCATGAATTGGAAGCTCCTTAGTGTTCACCATTTTCTGAGGAAACTAAAATAAAGAAAAACTCTACCCACATAAGTTGCAAGAAATCAAAGAGTAATATGTAGGAATTCATTTTCAGAAGTCATGTCATAAGAATGAGAAATCCCAAATAAATTTCATTTCTCCAGAAAAGACTCAACAAGTGATCATCACAAGTGTAGCAAGATATCTAGTGTAGTCCCTTTTCCTAACCATTCTTTTGGAAAGATAAATCATGTATCAAATGATAGAAAACAAAAAATTAACAAAAAAATTAACTAAAGAACTAACTAACAAGAAATAAAAACATTAAAAAGAAATAAATAGATCTCTACTATTCTTCTCCCTAGATCTTGCTTTGTGACATATGATTTTTGTAAAAAACAACAGAAAGTAAACAATTTTTCACAATTTCTCATTCTCTTTTTTTCAACAGATTTTCTTTTCTCTCCTTTTTTCAGCAATGATTTTTTTTTCTTCTTTTTTTTTTAAATACTTTTTTCCATTTCTTTTCTTTTTTCATTTTCATTTTTTTCATAATAATTTTTTCTATCTTTCCTTCCCCTCCTAATTCTCTTTTTAGAAAAGAAAATCAGGTCTAATATGTATTTTTTCATAATTTCTTTGATTTTCTAGATATAGTTCAAATCCGGATGATCTTTCTTCCACTGAAACAATTCTGATTTTTTAACCCAGTACTTCCTGACTCCAATTGGTCTGGTTCCCAGCAACCAATCATTCCCTTTGGATAAGTATTTTGTAGGAGCTTTTGGTCTCCATATCCATTTTGTCCTTGATTCCTGTTTTAATGAGTAGACCTACTGTAGACTTTGATTCCATGTGCTTTTTGCTCTGATGCTTTGATTCTTTGAACCTTGCCATGATTGCCATCTTCTTCTTATCTCACCACCCTTCTTTGTTCCTCCAATCCTTTGCTGATTTGGATCATATGAAGCTTGATTATTTAGCATTTGTATTGGTAATGTCTGTGTATCCTCAAGTGCAAAAGTGAATCCTTCCAAGTGTATATCATGCACATCTGATTGAATTTCCTGTTTTTCATTACTCAATAGAAATATTAAAAACCTTTTGTCATTTATGTTCAATTTAAGCCTCATTTTTTCAAAATCCAAGATCACTTTACCTTTGAAGCCATGGTTGACCTAAAATCACTTTTTCAGTCATCAAATTATCTGGCCATTCTTCACAGTCTATTGTCATATATTCTTCATTAAACTTTACTTCAATAGTCAGTGAAGACATGCTCTGTACTACTTGACCTTCCAAAGTTTTGATTAGGGTTCTACTTTCTTTCCTTTTTATGTTGAATTTACTTACAAGGGCTGAACTAATCAGATTTACTTGTGCTCCAGAATCTATCAAAACCCTAATGTTTTCATTTTGAAAATCCATTATCATCACAGGGACATGTTCCTTTGGTTTGAGAGGAGATTCACACAGACAGACTTCCCTAAGCTCATTGATTTTTCTTATCCTTTCCATAGCTTCCTGTTGGCTTCTTTTCTAATGTCTTCCTCTTCTCTTTTCCTGTTTTGGGCTTGTTGCAACCTTCTCCATTCATCAACAGTTAATGGGCAATCATACCTCTTAACTCTACATCCACTTATAAAGTTTGGCATGATTTCTCCTTCTATGTTAGCTAGTTGAATGGCTCCACTGTTGCTTATTTGATGTATAATATATGGTCCATGTCCTTTTTTCTGGAACTTTTTCTGATGTTCTCTGACTGTGTAAGCCAGCACTAGATCTCCTACGTGCAGATCTTTCTCTTTTATGTGAACATCATTATAAGCTTTTTGTCTTTTCTTGTCCACACATAAACTCATAATGGCCTGGAGTCTAGATGCTCCCAACTTTTCCAATTCTATCAATCTTTCTGATAGTTCATGTCCAGTCCAATTATAGTGACTTCCTACTTTTAATGTTGGAATAAGGAATTCCATAGCTAAAACTGCATTTTGTCCATATACTAGATTGAATGGTGTGCTCCCTATTGCAGTTTTGTAAGCCACTCTATAAGCCCATAGGACATGATTAAGTTGTAGATCCCAATCATTTCTGTTTGTGTTTACTAATTTTGATAGTACAGTACAAAGTACTTTATTAGTGCTTTCTGCTAGCCCATTGGCTTGTGGGTGATATGGGGCTGATTTTCTATGAATGATCAAGAAATATTCAGTGATGTTTTCTATGATCTGGTTTATAAAATGGGTCCCCCTATCACTTACTAGTTCAATTGGAAGTCCAAATCTGGTGATAATGTTTTCATATAGGAATCTGGTAGTAGTATTAGCATCATTTCTCTTTGTGGCTTTGGCCTCAGCCCACTTTGTCAGGTAGTCTGTAGCCACTATGATGTATTCAGCATGGGATTGTTTTGCTGGAGGGTGTATAGGTCCAATGAAATCCAATCCCCATTTACTAAAGGCTCTGGCTGAAATTAATGGAACCAACGGCATGTCATTTCTTCTGTTTGGTTGACTTACCCTTTGACAGATATCACATTTTTTTACATAATTTCTTGCATCAAGGAATAGCGTTGGCCACCAAAAGCCAGAATATAAAATGAGTTTGGCAGTCCTATCACTTGAGAAGTGTCCTCCTGCCACTCCAGAGTGTGCCATTTCCAACATTTCCAGATATTTATTCTCAGGAACACAAATTCTTAGGTATCCATCCATTCCTCTCTTATACAATTGTTCCCCTATCAATTGATATTCCTCAGAGATTACTTGTAAGTTTTTTGATTCTGTACCAGTTTTCACTTGTTTTCCTTTCTCCTTTCTTCTCAATTCTCCAATGATATTCTCACTCCAATCTAGATTTTTAGGGCATCTATCAATATATTGCTTATATCTCCTGGCTGCCTCTCTGACATTTTCATCTTTTTGTTGCTTGAACTATGTATCAAAGTGGCTGTGCTATGTTTTATCCCAGTTTTTGAGAATTCTCCAATAAAGGCCTCTAGGAAGGATTCAATATCCAGGTACATTTCTTTTCTTAAAGGAATGAACCATGATAATGCTGGTCGAGTTAGGGTTAGACCAAATGCCTCGAATTGAACTTTGTAATCTTCCACCTCCTCCACTCTAATTAATTGCCTAAACTCTGCAGCATGAGCATGGGGGTCTGAATACCCTTCATATTGATTTTTCATACATTTGGCTACTTGATATGGTCTAAGCATTCTACCCTGAGGTTGCCAATGGTGTCTTCTTCTGAGTGGAAATTCATTATATCCTTCTGGTTCTTTGTCAAAGGGATTTGGTGAAGCATGTGTCCTTCTCCCATGTTGTTGCTTAGTATTAGTGTAGTTTTCATGTGGTCTAGGTAAATCTGGTTGTCCCATGTTATGTTCCCAAGGTCCTTTGTCAGCACATTGTCCTAAGTCATTTGAATTTTCTGGGTCTGGGGAGAAGATGTACACACACCCTTGCCTATCCTCATACCTACCATCTTTGAACTGGGCTACAGGTGTTATGTTTAAGGGAACTTCTAAGTTTCTCAATCTGATGAGAAACTTATGCATCCCATCCTGGTATACATAGGTGCCAAACCTATTTGTATACATGTACTTGAGGATATTTCTGTAATCCCCAGTTTCAATGGGCTCATTTGTTTCATTTAAATTTTCCATGTTGTTTTCTTGCCCTAAATTTCTTTCTTGAGCTTCCCCTACAACTGACTCTATCTCCTTCCTTCCTAGGTCTTGCTTGGTAAGTGAATTTAGTTTGTTCCAGACCTAAGGATCATTCAGCTGATTTTCACGATTTTGTGTTCAAATTAGTGATTTTTCACCAATTTTTGTTGAAAATCGTGTTTCCCACGATTTTCTACCTAATAAAGTGTTTTTTCATGATTTTTGTGACTAAAATCGTGTTTTCCATGATTTTGAACTCAGAATCGTGTTTTCCACGATTTTGTGTTCAAGCTAGTTATTTTTTACTATTGTCTGTTGAAAATCGTGTTTTTCACGATTTTCTACTAGGGTTGTGTTTTTCCACGATTTTGTGATTAAAATCGTGTTTTTCACGATTCTGTGCCCAAAATCGTGTTTTTCACGACTCTGTGCCCAAAATCATGTTTTTCACGATTCTGTGCTCAAAATCGTGTTTTTCACGATTCTGTGCTCAAAATCGTGTTCTTCACGATTCTGTGTTCAAAATCGTGTTTTTCACTACTTTGTGTCCAAATTCGTGTTTTTTGCGATTCTGTGCCCGAAATCGTGTTTTTCACGATTCTGTGCTCAAAATCGTGATTTTCACTATTTTGTGTTCAAGCTAGTTATTTTTTACTATTTTCTGTTGAAAATCGTGTTTTTCACGATTTTCTAACTAGGGTTGTGTTTTTCCACGATTTTGTGATTAAAATCGTGTTTTTCACGATTCTGTGCCCAAAATCGTGTTTTTCACGATTCTGTGCCCAAAATCGTGTTTTTCACGATTCTGTGCTCAAAATCGTGTTTTTCACGACTGTGTCTAAAATCGTGTTTTTTGCGATTCTGTGCCCAAAATCGTGTTTTTTGCGATTCTGTGCCCAAAATCGTGTTTTTCACAATTCTGTGCTCAAAATCGTGTTTTTCACGATTTTGTGTTCAAAATCGTGTTTTTCACGACTTTGTGCCCAAAATCGTGTTTTTCACGATTCTGTGCTCGAAATCGTGTTTTTCACGACTTTGTGTTCGAAATCGTGTTTTTCCACGATTCTGTGCTCAAAATCGTGTTTTCCACGATTTTGTGCCCAAAATCGTGTTTTTTTCACGATTTTGTTCCCAGACAATCGTGATTGCTCACAATTGTAAATAACACGATTTTCTGATGAAAATTGTATTCTGGGAATCGCGATGTTGTTCTTAGTGCTCAAAATCGCGATTTTGTACTGACTTTAGAATCGCGATTTTGAACAATTTTTTTGAAATTTTTGAAGTTTTGATTTTTAGATTTTTCTCTGTACCAATAGAATCGCCTTATTGAATTTTTAACATGCAATGAAAGAGATTTATTTAGAAAAAACTTTTTTCCAACTGAAAACCCAAAAAATCAGAAAGTCCCGATTCCGTGATTTTTAGTTTTTTCCTATTTTTGTTGTTCAAAAACTACTCAAATGCAAGAATATGCACTCAAAAATGATGTTCAGAGTCTTTACCTTGCTTGCTTGGATGAAAGTTTCTCCAAAGCTTGAGTTTTGCAAAAAGTCGCGATTTTGGCTGCTCTCTCTCTCTCACACTCACTCAAATGAATTTTTCTTTAAATTACAGATTTTTATAGTGTCCAGAAAATCGCGATTTTGTGTGATTTTCAAAATTCTTCACTCTTCCACTTGTCCAATCCTTACTTACCCAATCTAGATGACATCTTTTGCAATTTTCTTTCTCAAAGTACCCAAATATGCTAGAAATTCCAAAAATTTTCCTTTACAGAAAATCGCGATTTTGTGCAAAAAATCGTGTTTTTTCTGAAGATCTTATTTTGTGCAAATTTGAGTATTCTTTCTTCTTGTTTTCTTTCAATACCTTCTTTCCTTTGTAATTCACCAAACTCCTGTACTTCTACACCAAAATCACAACCTTACTCAGAAAATCGCGATTTTGTGCAGCAAATCGTGTTTTTTCTAAACTTTTGATTTTATGAAAATTTGAGTATTCTCTACTCTTGTTCCCCTTCAGTATCCTTTACCAACTCCAATTCCTTAATCACCTGCAAGTTTACCTCACAATCACCATCATTAGTCAGAAAATCGCGATGTTGTACAAAAAATCGTGTTTTTCAAATTTGCTAATTTTTTACAAATGTTTTGCTTTTCTCTTACTTGGTCCTTATCACTCTCATCCCCACAGCTCCAATGCAACTTCCTAAGAAGAAAAGAAATTTTTTTTATTGTTTTTATGAATTTTATGAATTTTTTTTAGTATTTTGCCCTAAAATAAAGGTGAACACTTTACTTAGGGTTCCTTGTTTTGGTGATCTACTGATCCTATGTTTTTTTGATTGGTTATGATTTCTTATGGCTCAGCTATCACAACAGTTCATAAGAAAGTTTTTCCAAAGAAAATGTGCTATGAAGTGCAAGCAATTTTTGCAAAGATAAACTCAATCACATATTTTTCTTCAAAATGCAGCTCAACTCAAGATTTATGCTCAGATTTGGTTAACAAATGAATCTTTTCTACTTGCATCTAGCTACTTTAACTGACTTTTCCTTAGTGCAACAATGTTATCTTCCCAAGATCCGCATTGGTACCTAGTACTTGGTCAAAAAGAACTCTAAAAATGCAAGAATAGACACATGTTACCTCATCTTCAGCTTTCTTGGCTTATATCTTCCACACACCTGCACTTTTACTTCCAAAATGTAATGAGCAACTATCAATTTACAAAAATTTCAGCACTTCCATTTCTAAAAGATGATCTATTGCTTTCTTTTCCCAAAAGACAAACAAAAGACATCTACCTTTTCATGTTCACATTTCTTGATTAAAGAGTGTTACCTTTCCCTTGTGTTTGTTACCATCATCAATAGAAGATCCAGCAAGGTCCAACTTCAATGAAGCTTTTGAATTACTCCCCGGCAACGGCGCCAAAAAATGTTTGTTATTGATCTTTGGAGTTGTCCTCTCCAATCATTTAGCATAAAGAATCAACAAGACATCTTTATTTTCTCAATCCTGGAATTATTCTTGAGACCACAGCCCCTTCAAGATGATAGAATCCAAGAAATATGAGAATAATGATTGGAATTCTGAGAATAGTGAAGATGAAGAGGAAATTTCTAGGGTTTGGATTATCTTGAGCAAATCTACACCATTTCCTACAATCTTGGTGTCTATTCCATGCTATTTTATCAGCAGAACACAACTATGAAGTCAAAATCAAAAAATATCACCTGGATCATACAGACGAGACAATCGTGATTTTATGCAAACAGACGATTTTCAGCTCCAGCACCATTTTTCATCAACTCATCACTCAACACAATAGTATTCAGCTCTCTTCATACACATTCTACAGATTTACACAATAAAAGCTCACAAATCTCCATGGATACACAAGATCTAGACTCACAAATGAAAGAAACCACATAGAAGAGGAGAAACACGATTTTCAGCAGAAACTCCTTCTCTATTCACTTGGATAGCAAATACACAAATGATTTACCAACCCCCTCATAATAGAGGAAATTAGCTTATATACATTTTCAAGTGTCCCTTTTCACACTTGGATTTTGGTCCTTTCCTCTATTATTCTAAAAATATGCTATCTAAGAGTTTCCAAAAATTCTAGAAAAAATACATAAGATTCTATCCTACATAAGGAAGACTCTTCCTTATTTTTACAACAATTGCATAAATATTTCTACAAATTTCTATCATTTTACAATAATTTTCCTTCAAAAAGGTTTCCAAAAATGCATCTTCCAACAGTGGCCTATGTCCAATTGCAATGAATCTAGTTCTATTTGCCTTCTACAAATTGAACTTCTCCATCTTCTCGAAATTCTCGGCCATTACAATAGCATCCACAAAATCAAAACATCTAAGTTTCTTCCATAGAACAGGACTAGAATGTGTCCAGGTATGCATGTAGGACTTCCACCTTAAGTTTGCAATGTCTGCCAGGTGTAGGATCCCAAGCTTTGCCTTGGACTTCTCATTGGATTGTTAAAGTTCAAAGAAATCCTCTAGCTCTTCAGTGCATGCCTCTAGATCTTTACCACTCTTCTTCTCACCATCAAAATCACTCAATTTTTCCTTTTTGAAGACTTGGTTGAGGGAAACTCACATGCCTCCATATCTTCAAAATTGTGTTTTTGTCTTCCTCTAGGCATACTAGATGTTCCTACAGTCTCATCCTCTTCATCGTCTAGCTCCACAAAAAACATTTTGCACCTTCTGGTTACTTTCTGCCTTGTTCCATGCATAATTCTCCAAGAAGCTTCTCAATAAGATCCTATGTATTGTGGAGAAAGTCTATGATCCTTCCCTAGCAACAAGTTATATTAATGAGGATTGACTTTAAGAAAGACTATGTCATCTATTTGAAATCAAGTTTTTCATCCATCTTCTCAAATATTTCATCCATCCGTTTGCTTAGTTTTTCCAAGTTCTTCATCCATCTTCTCAAACATTTCTTTAGATACTTTTGCTTTTTTTGGGAAAACCAAAAAATGAAGGTGATTCCAAAAAATATAAACATACATAAGCTCAAACAAAGTCATTTTTATGGATGCCATTCCATGCACTATTCTATGCAAACTCGACTAAGGGCAAGTATTCACTCTAATTATCATGATCTTCATTCACATACATACACAACATATATTCAAGTACACCATTAGCCCTCTCAATTTTCCCATCAATTTTTGGGTGGAAAGCTCTACTCATATGAAGTTGATTTCCAATTGATTCAAATGTTGCTCTCAAAAGTCTCATGTGAATCTAGAGTCTCTATGACAAATTATGCTTTAAGGCATTCCAAGTAGTCAAAAACTTTCTTTTACAAATAGTCTTGCAACATTCAAGATAGTATGAGTCTTTTTCATAGGAAAGAATTGATCCACCTTGGTAAGTTGATCAACTACCATAAATATGGTATCATGTTTACTTTTGGTCCTGATAACTTAGTGATAAGGTCCATAGGGATAGACTCCCACTTCTAATTTGGAACATCCAAAGGTTAAAGCAATCTAGACATTCTCATAAACTTAGATTTCACCCGTTGGAACTTTAAACATTCATAACATATTTTCTAATATCCTGCTTCATACATGGCTAGAACTAAGAATACTTCATTTTAGCATAAGTCCTTGGATAACTTGGATGTGTTTAAAAACTTGCATTATGGAAATCATGTAATATTTGAGCTTTCAATGGAGGCTCATAAGATATACATAGTTGATTGTTACACTATAAAGATCCATTTTGCAAATGAAATTTGTCTTCATAGATGGATCTCTTGTTTGCATGCAAAAAACTCAAGATAGGTGCATAAAAATTGTTCTTTTCAAGTTCTTCTTGAATTTGATTGAGGAAATTAGTATTTATTATAGAAAGGAGATTACATAAAGTTTTCTAACTCAATGCATCAATGATCTTATTTTCCTTACCAACCAAATACTTAATGCCAAAATCATACTCGCTTAATAATTCAATCCAATGTTTTTGCCTATTGCCAAGTAATGGTTGTGTGTAAATGTATTTTAGACTTTGATGATCTGTTTTCAATTCAAACTTAACCCTTAACAGTAGATGTCTCCAATGCTTAGGTGCATGTACAAGAGAAAGCATCTCTAAATTGAATGGGATAAATAAGTTCATGTTTTCTTAATTTTCAAGATTCTTATGAAACCATCCTACCATCTTATGAAAGAAAACATCCTATCTGACTACCACATGCATCACATGGAACTTCAAAATCCTTTCCCATTTATTATATTTACAAAACATAGTTTTCAATGAATTTTTTATTCAATGATTCAAATGATTTTTTGGCAGCCATCATGTTGGAAACAATGTCCCAATAAGTCAAGAATTGTCCATAGTTTACAACATAACTAGTTGTTCTTTTTAGCCCTTGCACAAGAAAAGGTGCTGGGTGCCGTGGTTAAGACACTAACCCAACGCGTTGGTGAGGGTTCAAAACCCATCGGCCGCAGCAGACGGTAGTGCAAAAAACACAAAATCTTTTATGCTTTTTGATTCAATGACGGACTTTTTACGTTTTTTGAAAGATCACGATCACGAAAAGTTTTTTGACGCGAGATTTATTAGAGCGAAGCTTTGGAAGCTTGGTATCTCTTTGAGGTGGTGCTTCTTAGCACATGGGGCAGCCATGTTTCTATCTTGGAGCATGTTGAGGAGCACCTACGGAGTTCTTCTTGAAGAAGAAGAGTGTGCTCATACTCTTGCTTATGGAGAGGATATTAGCAGCTTGATGGTGTTGATGGGCCATTCACATGATGTATTTGAAGATTTTCTTCTACATGAAGATTTCGGTTTACTTCAAAGACATTGGATGGTGGTTAACATAAGATTTGCATCTTATGTTAATAATTCAGGTACATATTCTCTTTATGCACATAGGTACTACTTAGAGTTTATGAAGGCAATAGCATCCATATCAGGAGGAGTCTTATTCGGCATAGGTACAAGAGAATCAATACATGTATGCTTTATGCATATTTGGATGAGGTGTTAGAGAAGATATGTTCATATGAGTTTGAGGATTTTCGACAACAAACGTGTTAGCATTCTTTGCTACTTTTGTAAGTATGTGATCTTTTCACACATGTGTCTGACTTAGGGTCTTCCATAGCCTAAGTTCAGATGAGCGTTTGCTGATTATCAGTTTTAGACTGATCCTTTCTCTTTCGGTCACTCATATTCACTCTTCTACAACCTATTAGGTCACACATGTCACATATATTCCAATTTTTGCCCATACATCTGAATATGTTTGTGACATTTGTACATTCACTCATCCATCTATTTTTGTTCACATAGAGTGGTTGAGAGTTTTTCTCCCACATTGTACATTGAACATTGGTATATATGATAGTGTAAAGCCTTGGCTTACGTAGCACTTTACACATGTCTAATCTTTCTCTATCTTTGTCTCATCATTTGTATGATTAAATGTGGTATGTTCATGTTTTGTCAATATTGGAAGATTGCTAGATTCTATGTTGTATATGCTGGACCTATGGAACCTTGGACCTGTGGTATTAGTAATGGGCCTACTAAATTTCCAACATTTGGTATCAGAGCTTTAAGGTTTTGATATCAAAGTTTTAGGGCTTTGGCATCAATGCATTCAGGCTCATTCAGATTCCCAAGTTCCCATACTTCCAGATTTACAACATATGATTTAAGGGCATGTTCTAACATTTGACATTTGACATACACACTTAATCTAGATGAGTAGAGATTTGAGAATTAGACAATTCAGTCACATGTGTATTCATTAGTGTGGAGTATGAAGTTGATGATCTGTTAGCAGCCAAATATTTTTGGAAGAGTATGCAAATAATTTACAAAAGTATTGTTTGAAGACCAAGACTTGATGAAGAGAAGACTACTTCAAATTCAAGGAAGAACAATGGTTTAGAGAAGATGAAGAAATCAGATCAACATCATATCACATGTATCAGTTTTTACTATACTATCAGATTATCATTTGCAGGTCATATCTTAGAAGAGCAGTTATGAAGAGATTTGAAGGATTCAGGAAGTGCTTTTATACACTTTCATTATTTGAAAGTTAAAAGCTACATCAAAACAGGTATCTAGAGGTTTTTCTAGAGAGTTTTGAGAGATCTCTTTCATGGCAAGAAACCTCATCTAAGAAGATAAATTTGGAGATGGGATGAGTTTTGTGTTCAGCCAATTTTTTGTTGTAAGTTGGTTGGATATCCAGGTACAAAATTTGATCTAGAAAGGTAAATTCATCATTCAGACAAAAGGTTGGTGAATTTAGTCATATCACCTTTGAAGCAGAATTTTGATTCAGAGATATGAGGAGATGGTAAAACATGATTCTATGTTCACTTCCATTTGTATACCATGTTTTTTTTGTCTCTTACTCTTAGCACTAGAGGAAGAGAAAGAGTTCATTTGAAGAAGTTAAGAGTGCTTGCTACTTCAAGATGAAGAGAACAAAAGGTATGGAAGAGAAGTTTGAAGACATCATTATCAGGTGGAAGAAAGATGCAGAAAAAGAAGGTCCAATAATTCCAAGGGAAAGTAAGACTTCCTTTTCTCATATATTTTCCATATACTTTTCCTATTTTATCCTCTACATCCAAAGACAAGTCTACGAGAACATCTTGTGTCAAGGTAGTTTAAAGAAGAAGCAATTTCTTGTTTTGCATTATACTTGGTCATGATTTAGTAGATTTGATAAAGAATTACATTGAGAGAAAGAAAAGCAACAAATGTTGAAGACTTGGGTTGAGGTTTTATGTTTGGAAAGGTTACCTCATATTCAATATTTTCAAAAAAGTTTAGAAAATTCATACTTTTGATGTACTAGTCAGCTGAAGAATCTACTTTCTATGTTTGTCTTGATTTTTGGAGACTTGCTTGTATTCAAAAAGGTGTTCCATCAAATCCTAGCACTTGATTGAGAAGTGGAGTTAGCCAAAAAAAAGTCAAGCAGATACTATCATATTTCGCCCGAGTAGAATATGAAAAGATGAAGTATCAACTTGCAGCTTTTGGAGTTCTCAAGGTGAGAAGTTTGTCCACTTATGTTTCAAGTAGGAGTTGCAGATTCTTGGGAAGGATTTGTTTGAAGAAGAGTTTTACAACTTTATAAGAAGCATGGACACTTGGAGACATTCAGGTAACAAATCAAACATTGAGTCATGAAGGTTTGATGAGAGTAGATTCTACATAGGTATTTTGTTGGAAAGATCTTGAAGATCTTGAGTATTTATGAGTCAGTTGTCTATCCTTTGTTTATAAGGTCTTAGCATTGGAAGAAGTAAGTCAAAGATTCAGGTTCTATCAAATTTGTGTTGCAGAGAGATAGAAGAAGATACTTGTTATGTTGCAGAAAGGTTATGAATCCTAAAATGCTTTCAGCAAGGTTTTTATGATAGATCACCTAACCTTATTCTAGATTTTGGGAAGCTGAGGAGTAAACAATGAAAGCCATTAGCATCTGCAGTGCTAATAAAAAGGATTCAGAATTTTTGTTTCAAATACAAGTATTTGATCATGAAAGATCAGATTTATGAAGGAAGACGTTCCAGATTTCATAAAGTCTGATATAATTTGAAGAATTCTGGATGCTAGTGTTAAGTCATCCAAGGGGGTGATGAAACATGAAGACTTATTTTCAGCTATATATGAAAAGAATGTAAAGTCATACCTACAGGTATTTCTATATATCCTTTGTCAAGTTCTCTTTATGTTCCAACTGTTAGTCGTCCGCCGGATTGGCGATTGTAAAAACGAAACTGAATCTTGTTCGCATGAACGAAAGGTTGTTACACAAATACGTTGTAATATTTATATAAAGCAATGAAAAAGAGATGCTGTAGTGGCGTTCCATGAGGATCACCAGACTGTCTGTCTGGGTGATTGAGCTGAACGTTGTTGTTAGTGTTTGTCATCTAATTTCAAGTATTCTGAGTATGCTGAGTATTCTGTTGGCAGCCTTGCTGTTGGGCTTTTATGAAGCCGCAGAGAAGGTGTTTTTCCACCACTAAATCGCTTAGATGTCTATTTTTGAGGAATCTTTACTTGCCCTTAGCTTGCGAACATGCGCCAATGCACTCCTTTTTCGATCCCTAGTAGGATCGCCGAAATGGTGAGTCCTAATGCCCACGTGAAATATGCTTATAAAAGCCTTTATTCTGCTCAAACCTCTCGGAATCAGTACATTTAGATTACCTGGATCCTACAATTATCTCTCGATTGATACTTTCACACTCTTCTCACACTACCTCGCACACACTCGTACATACACACTCACTCTTCCAAGCTTGCTTCCTCTCAAGCATACATCTATACACATGTAATTGACCGTACTCTCACATGCCCACACTTGCTCCCACAAACACACTCTCAATCTCTTTTTCTTTCTCTCCTTCACTCACTTTCTCACACACACTCTCACTTTCTCTTGTTCCCTTGTCTCCGTCTCTTCCTATATAACTCCTCTTCCTCTCCTTACCTCTCTCTCTCACGTACGTGCAATCTTTTCCTTCTTCACCTTCTAACACTTCCACACTATCAGACGCATTCTCCTATTCTCTCATTGCATCCCAATTGCTCACCATCCCATGGATTTCACTTTTGCCAGTAGTCTTATTTACTCGGTATCAAAAGCATAAAGAAACACCTCCTATCCTTCTATGCTTCAAGACTGATGAAGGGATTTATTATGAGGGGAATGCATTCAGCACTTCAACGAGAAAAAAACGTGCTGCACATAATGCACATACGGGGATATATCACAGAATCATGCTAAGTCCAAAGGAACGCTCGATCCTCTCACATACATTAACAGTATGCATCATATCTATCAGCCAGTTGAGTTGCACTTACTCTCTTCTTTACTTTTGTGCTCACAATCAACAAGCATGTCGTGCTTGATCAGGATATCCCTTCCCTTAAACAAATTAGGTGCAGCTTCTTCCTTATCAGAAACACCTCAAACAAGATAATGACAGAGTACATGTATTTCTTCACAAAACAGAGTTAAACATCTGCCAATGTTTCATTCATGATAAACATAGAAACCACTAACTCTGTAATTGGACAACTTATAGATACTATGACGTGTTGAAAACGTCAGAAAAAATAAAAAACTCATGTGCAATTGATTTGGCTTGCATCGTCGTCTTTATGAAACAAGTGAATATTCCTACTTGTTGTAGATTTTTTTTTGTTACCATATCTGTAACTTGCAGAGACGTATGCACAGTAGATAATTGTGGCATCAAGTTTTTGCACCGATATACCTTCAAAATTATGCGATTTATGACTCTGATCCTTCCAGATGCAATATTAAAACCAACACAGAGACAACATAAGGAGAACTGTACTCACCACTCTTCACAAGAATGGATGCAATCTGCCAGAAGGCCTTTTTGATGAAGAAATTTAGTGATGTTATATGCTTCAGAGTAAGATTAAGTGTAGCCCATGAATTTAGATCTCAGAATATGATCTTCTCGCTAGTAATGTCACCTGAAGCGTCCTTGCCAGCACTCAAAATCCATGTGTTGCCGCCCATAATGAATCATATCTTCACGTTTCTTGAGCACGACGACTTCTTCTCATCAACTCTTAAGCACCTCAACTTGCTCAGTAGTCTGTATCTGATGAACAAGAGAATGTTCGATTAAACACTCCCCTCCGTTTCTCTGTGCCACCCTCTTTTCAGATCGATGTGCCACCGCTGCCTTCCCATCCATCTTCCACCATCTTTCAGCACATATCTTCGTGAACTTCAGACCCTCAAGCTCTTCAGCGTTCTATAATTATCTACCTTCCTCCCTCTCCTTCAAATGCAGCTGGAGATGCGCTCTTCTCCCTATTACCTGCACACTCTGCATAAAAGCAAGACTTCAATCTGGAAGCCCACGAGATGGCGATGTGACTTCGGCTGCAGAGCTCGCAACAACGCTTTCTAGTCGCCCTCCTCTCCGATGCGAAGTACACCTGCACAACCACCAAAAGACATGCAGCCCCTAAACTTCCCCCACCCTCAACTCTTAGTCGGATTCATGCGGGCCTCAGTACATAGGCCTTGATGGATATCCCCCTTGAGCACCGAAGAACTACCCTTCAGCAGCTAGGTGTTGTCCTTCCCTCAGAGCAGTTCTCTATGCCTCTAGCTTAAACTCATTTTTCTTGAATCTGCCACCGAAAATCCTTGCCCAAGGACTAGCAACAATTAACATTAGACAACCTTCGTATCTGAGTCCATAGAGTTTTGTGCAACTTCCTCTTCAAATTAAACTTCAACCCTTTTTTATGATAGGGGTCAACAACTCTTTCCTTTTAGCAAACTATTAGCTGCTCGAACGGAAGCTGTTGGACTATTGATACTTCACCGTAATAGACACTACTTTGAATTGATCCTATCCTGCTCTGTGTCCTAACTTTAGACGAGCATGGTTGAACACTTATAAGTCAGCCTTGACATCCTCTGAGAGTACCGAAGATAGAGGATTCATTTCACTACTCCATGATCCTTGACATCACTACTGATTCTGGAATGCACATGTTAAAAATGAAAACTCATGTGAAACATGCACCTGCTATAGCTGTTGTGGAAGCTTCCTGTCCTTGTACCCTTCGAGTTGTCCTCAACTTGTAATACCTGAGTGGAATCTGTACTTCAGCATGTGTGATTCACCATGCTCTTCTCCACGTGTATGCCAATGTTCAAATGAGAACATGCGGAACAAGACTCCTTGTAAAGATGCTTCAATAGAGAAAACCGATGTCAGACACACAAGCCAGAGAGCACTTAGTATCACTTATTGCATCCCTCTCTGAACTAAGGCAACCGAACCTCTCCTGAGCAGCTGAGAGCTCCCGTACCTGCAAAAAAATGAGAGAACAAAACAGGTGCCCCCCCTAAGATGTCCTCTTCTGGAATCTTCTCTAGCCTTGGAGGATCTGCCTAAATGTACACTTCTGTAACTATAGACATCCACAAGAAAAACTAGAATGCTCTCTAACAGGGGATCACATTACTCATCCTCTTTCCGAAAAAATCCTTTAGAGTGGCAGCAGATTGTGTGGATTACAATGGTCGCTGCACAGCTCCACAGCAGCATACATGGCCTTCGAACTCGAAGTTTGCAATGTCTCAGCAACCCAATGCAACACTCTTAGCATGGTATCATGAGCAAGCGCGGTTCTGAAACCTTCTTGGTTTTGATCGTCTCTATCATCAGCAGTTGTAGCCTGTCTGCTGCTCTTCCTTCTACCATGTGCTACTATATGCTGTACTTTAGAAAATACCTCTTGATCTTCCCAACAAAATCAGTTGCTGCTTTGGGAATGACTCCTCCACTAGGGCCAATCTCCAGCCACTCTTATCGCTTCTGCCCCTTCTAGGCAATCAGTGATCTCAACCAGACAATTCCATAATCTTGTTTGTAAGGTCTTGAAGATCTGTGCTTAAGAAAATAGGACCACCCTGTGTCAACAGCTAAGTGAAATGGCATGTCATCCAGCTCCTTGCAGATTTAATGGTTTCCTTCATGGTAGGAACAATGGCTTCTCTCACCTTCTACTCTCCATGTCTAAGGGTATTGGCTCAATCCATTCCATAGAATCATATGAAGTGAAGTACTACTAATCGGGGATCACCACCAGCAGAACGCTTCTTTAGAAGTTCAGCCACATATGTACATCGTGTCGCTTTCATTGCATGCACAAGGATTCATGGCAAAAGGCAAATGCAATTATTGTTCGGATATGACTGAAGCAGCATCAGATTTTGTAGATGTTATGGCATCATATGATCAGAGCAGTGATGTGTCCTTGGAAATGGAAGCTTCAAAACATCAGTGATCGTTCATGTTCTCAAGTATCAATCTGCTCCTTCGTCTTTCGTTGGATAAGGTTTCCACCGGCACTTCTTTACAATCAGCAACAACAAAACATTAGCAACATCAACTTATCTAATCAGTGCAGCCGCGATGTCAACCAGCATTGATTTCAATAATAATATCTGGAGGGAAAAAACTCAGCAAGAAAAGCTTCTACAATTGCCAGGGAGAACATCAGACGATTTTGATAAAGACTTTTAGAAGTGATCATCATCCTCCTCCTCCGAAAAAGTAACTCCACTACCAAAGTTTCGGAGATCTTTTTCCATAAAGAGAAATCGAACCTCCATGCAAAAAACATTGATCACCAAATCTACCAGGTCATCCGCCCCGGCTAACACAAGTTTAGACCTTAAATCTTCACATTCATTTGATGATATATGGATTGATTGTAGTTCAGATATTTATTCATAGATTAAAACATAAATCTTCACATTCGTCAGGTCATATATCTGTTCATCAAGAAATTGCTATTAGCGCTATGAATCCATCCTTATGAATCTGTAAATACCTATCTTCGCATTCACATGACTACTCTCTGAATCGTCATCAGCAGTGTTTATGAATCTGTAAATACCTATCTTCGCATTCACATGACTACTCTCTGAATCGTCATCAGCAGTGTTAAGAAGCACCCACTGTTGCATATCATCAATCATCGATTGGGGAGCTCACAAGTGCCAATACAAACCATTAGAATGGCTCAGAATCAATGCAAGTTGAAACATCGACAACCGTTTTCCCTCTTGATCCCCGCGTCAAACCATATGCCCCCCTCTTTCTTTTCCCGCCAAAGACCCAGCAGGTGCCCATAGATAAACTCCCCTTCTTTTTCTTCGGTACCTGCATGCACTAACATCCGAAAAATTAAAACAGAGAGAGAGAGGGAGAATTCTTTTTTTTTTTCTTTCTTCTCCACTCCCCCCACTAACCCACCACTCTGACATACCACTACCCCTCCATACACGCACACCTGCACACATTTTTTTCTCATTAGTTTATTATTTTATTGTTTTACATTTTTTTTTCTCTTTTCCCAAAACAGATATGAGATCAAAAACGTATACATACAAATACAGGATAATTACACAAGCAACAAAAATGTAGATCACTCATTGCAATGGAACAGATTAGCCAATGAAAATACAGTAATCAAAGAGTTCAAAAATTTGAAATTTTGCGTCTTTCGACATATGGGTTCTTCGCTGCCATCTCTACTCGCAAAGCTGAATTCATTTCATAATCGAATACCAAATTCTCATACCATTATCTCCTCCGAGCCACATCAATTAGTTTATTACCATCGATAAACAACTTTCCTTGCAAAAAACACCTGCAATCAGAAGGGTTACTCTGCAAAATGGAAGCATATTTGTGCCCAAAAAAACCAACAATATATACAGCTAACACTTGCCTTGTCTTGTCTGTTCGGAGTGTGATTTTAGTGACGATCGGGGTTTGCCAAACGGTCTATCTGGTTGATTGTTCGGTGACACTCCGTTGTGATCGTTCTGTCAGTCTGAGTACTGTTGAATCTTTCTATTATACTGCTCGGTAAGTTGATTATTAAACCTCGTGCTCCAATAACGAGAGTTCCAGTATAGTACGTTTAGGTATGGCTGAGTATCTTGTCTAGTCTCGATCTTGGGCATTCATCAATGTTGTTTGGTCTGTGAGTTACATAACGACCAGAGGAACTATCGGACTCTTTATCTGGTTAGTGAAGTCAATGTAGTTTGGGAATGTGTTTTGGAATCATCTGAGTGTTTAGTATATTTAGGTACTGTTTGGTTAACTACACCTGTACGGTACAGTTTGAACTGCTATTATTGTTACGTTGTTTATAATAGTTTATGTTGGGTCGATTCTTTGAGTTAATCAAAGTAATTATGTGGTACGGTACTGGGTAGTTTCAGCACTGCATGCTGAGGAACAATAACGGAAGTATGGTCAGTAAGCGTTGAAGAGTCTGATCAAAGTAGAAGCATAAATAGATTCCCAGATAGAGTTCTTGAACGTGGGCATATTGTTGTGTGAAGCAATTTTGGGAAACCAAGCACAGGGCCTCTGTTTTTACAAACCCCTTCCACTCCCAAGAACCCATTAATCGTTTAAACGCAGCTCTGACAGAAAGGCCGAGCATTTAACACTGGCGCCGTCTGTGGGAAGGTGGCACTTAACTATCAGAAAGTGGCACCAGCATATTGCCGGTTACTGGATCCGGTGAAACGTATCCAAAGAACCGACAGCCTTGGGTACCTAATTTGCTAAGGACGCCTCCAGGAGGTAGAAGCGCAGATAGGTCTAACCCAATTGTTAAGAAAGTGAAGAACCCTAGTAGTGATTCCGGTCATATTCCGGTGGAACGTACTACATCTCTGACAGATTTTGGTGTGATTTCGACATAGTCTGTCAAAGATATAGTAACTCCAGAATCTACCAAGACGCAGCATGAAGTTAATTTAACACCATTGGGTAAAGATTCAAATTTGTTTACGAATAGAAACACCGTAGCCAAAGAAATCAGTAAAGGAGAAAAAGCACCTTGTTTTGGTGAAAATTCGACACCTTCCGGTGTTATTTTGGTACCAATTGCTGCAAGTTCACAGTTTTTCGGTGACGGTTTACCATTTCTTGGTGAATCTTCAGTCCAGTCATCGCTATTGGGAGTAAGCTTTCCTACATTTGACATCAAGAAGGAAGGTAGCTTGTTCGAAGCCGAGATCGGAAACATACTGAACAATATTATCGTACCAGAAGGTGCACAGGCTGATGATACAGACTCCGACGGTTTAGATATTCCGCCTCAAGATACAGAATATAGTCACAATACAACCGCTAGCACGATGAGTGGGCAACAACAACCACAACAGCAGCAGCAACAACAACAACAACTATGTCCACCTAGGCCGACTCCAATAGGAGTAATGTACACCAAATTTGGAGGATTCCCAGGTGATGACCCAGATGCTCATGTACACACATTTGAGATAAGTTACGCAGTGCTCAATCATCCACTTGATCCGACGTATAAAGCTATTGTATTCCAGTCTACCTTGGTTAATGAAGCAGCCAGATGGCTTACGGAATATGATATTAACCATTTCGACACCTATGAAGCAATAAGGGGTGCATTTTTGCAGAGATTCAGGCTAAAGAAGAATCCAGTCGAAATTTTTGATTACCTGCAAAACAATAGACAAAAGATAAATCAAACAGTGCAGGAATATGCCACCCTATTCAGAACTCATTTGAGGCAATTACCACCAGCACATGCCAACCTGCCGGACGACGTTATCACTCAATGGTTTATCAATGGTTTGACTCCGCAACTTAAACAGATCATGATCATACGTTGTGTAGGAGCCATGACGCTAGATGCAGTCATTGCAATGGCTTTGCAGCTTGAAAACAAGGTTGGAGGATTTACAGAAGACTTGGAATGGTTAAAAGCAAATAAAAATATTGCAGAAGATCCGACCAGACAAATGTTTTGCACCACATGCAAGAATTCAGGGCACAACTGTGCCACTTGTGCACTTAATCAGTTGTTTTGTGCTATCTGCAATATGACCTGACATACCACCAAAAACTGTGCATATAACGCCAAAGTACAAGGACCAGCAACTGTCAATGCTATTATACAGGAACCAGGACAGCCAGCCAATCATTATGTACCTCCGCAAATGAGAAACAACCAGCAACAAGGCTATTGAAATTACAGAGGACAGAGAAATAATAACTACAATGCAAACTGTTGGCAGGCCGGACCAGCACAGGAAAATACTAATTTGCCACCACCGCGCTGCCATTTTTGTGGTGAATTTAGTCACATTAGAAGATTTTGTAAAGATGCAGCTGAGTATGATCAGAGGAAGAAGGAACGTCAAAACCCAATGACTAATATGGTACAAATCACACCAGTAGAAACACAAGCTGTAGTAGTTCAAACCAGATCCGGTAGGCCGTTACAACCAGCAGCTGAAATATTTAAACCAGGCATTCGAGAACAGCAAAGAACATATGATAAGGCTAGTCAGTGGACTACCACAGAACCTCCAGTGTTCCCAGATCCTATTCCGGTGACACAAGTTCCATTCCCAAAGGAAACTGCACAGGAGCAAGAGTCAAGTCCAGTAACCGACGTATCATCTTCAGAACCGATGAAAGGTACAAATCAAGTAAATCAAGCCTGGGAAATTCTATCTAAGGCTTCCATTACCCTCCCCCTTGGGCAGTTGTTGGCACTAGTACCAGGAGTTTGGCAACAATTCCAACAACAGTTCAGTCCTGTACCTTCTTGCATTCCAGCAACAACGACAATACAACCGGAACCTGATTCTACGGTCGATCATTCGGTTCCTTTAATTACGGTATGGTATAAAAATCATAAAATTACACAGGTACTAATTGATGGAGGATCTGGTGTAAACATTGCTACTGCCGCACTGTGTAAAGAAACGAGCCAATGGTCTGCACAGGAACTCACTTTTAAAGACAATAATCGTAAATATGCTGTAAAATTAGATGCTATACAGCCCTACGAATTACATGCTAGACCGTATTTTGCAGAACCAGTTCATATGTTAGATGGTCTGTCAGATGATGAAGAAGAAGAGTTTTTGAAAAATAACATTGATTTGATCTCCCTAGGGACTGTTGATCTACAATATGTTGTAGATAATTGGAATCCCGTAGTTTGTACAGTGATGCCTGTAACGGAAGAAGAAAAGAAGGAAGATACTGCTGTTGTAGATGACGTTGATCTGCAACCACTTTTTAAGCCAGTTGATGATATAGAGAAGCCCCGACAATTTTATGTTCTAGAGGATCAGTTGATTACCTACAATTTAGGGGATGAAGAAAATCCACGTCCTGTCAAGATAAAGGAAAGCCTACCGGAAGTATTTCAAGCAAACTTAATCCAGCTACTCCGAGAGTTCTCTGACGTCTTTGCATGGGATTACTGTGAAGAGATGGATAGGTATGTGCTTGAAGATGAAGAGGTGTTGCAAAATCCTTGATCTACACCAGCCAAATGAACTCCACAAGTATATGGTGGGCCCTTTTAGCTTGCCAATTGATGTATTAAACAGCCTATGTGCCTTGGAAGATCACTCTCAAAAAGATAGATCAAAACAGATAAGTTGGAGTTAGCTCAGAGGTGAAAACTTGCTATTCTTGGTTCATACACCTCTCCAGTGTTTTACATAATTCTCTGAGCATAGCAGCAATTATCTTAATTCCTCTTGGGGAAGTTTAGATAGCTTAAAGAGCTAACTTTCAAGAGTAATCTCATAAAAAATAATAAACCACACACTGAGAATGAGTTTTAACAAGTGATGACATCATCCCGATTTTCACGGGCTGCTATAGTTTGAGACCAGTGAGCAGAAAAATCAACATAACTCAAAATGTAGGAATCTAACAATTATGCGAATTTGTATGGTTATACTAGACAGTAAGCTGAATCTAACAAGCTTTAAATCACTGAATTTGGATAAGTAACCACTGAGAAACACCTCTGACAAGATGAGTGAAAAAGTCGGGTACCTGACAGAGAAGTGAAAATGCACAGACACTGTTGACTTCAACTGAACATAACTGAAGATTGCAACATCCAAATGACATGACAATTTGTGAGCATATAGTACACTTATAGAGCTAACTTTACCAAGTTAAATCACTAAAAATGATGCACCAAGCTCAGAGAAAACATCTCTGCAAGCTGATTGAGAAAAACTGAGAGTAATGACAGTGAGTAGTACACTTCACAAGAACATGGAAAGATGAACTCAAATAATCATGAAAATGAAAGTATATTGCTTGTACAATACAATGACTTAATGATACATATGTGTGCCTTGTAATCACACCTTGATATGGCATAAAGCTCAGCTCTTGGAGGTCTTCACATAGGTCTCTCTAACCACGACTAAAACTACCATCTATTTATAGTTGAGTTTGGGAGGCTAACTTCCCTCAATCACTCTCCAATCAATCAATGATTGATTTGATTCTCTACCTACCACAAATCACGAATTCGTGGCTCCTCTTTCCCTTTTTGATCATGTGGACTCAACCACTTAAGATTCTCTTACTTTTACATTAAGTAAACTCTTCAAAAAATTACAAGAGGTAGTTCACAAGTGAACTTTACATAGTCTTCATTTTGAAGCTTCTTCTAAGACTTTGTGAGACTCAAGCCAATACTTAGGCTTGTCATAGACTTGCTCCAATAGCTCCCCCTCAAGCAAAGTATGCTTGAGGTCTTCAATCTTCCAAGATTACCTGCAAACCAATCATAGCCTTGAATTTGCAAAGCTTTGTACCATCCAATGCTTTGGTTAGAATATCTGCACATTGTTGATGAGTGGACACATATGATATTTGAATCTCTTTGCTTAGAACCTTTTCTCGTACATAGTGATAATGAACTTCAATATGTTTAGTCCTTGCATGAAAAATAGGATTAGCAGCCAAATGAATAGAACTCATATTGTCACCAAAAATAGTTGGAGTTCCAAACTCCAATCCAAGATCTTTGAATAATGTCTTCATCCACATAGCTTCTTGTGTAGCTATGGCAAGACCTCTATATTCAGCTTCAGTAGAAGAGAGAGCAACTGTGGGTTGCTTCTTGGATGACCATGAAATAAGCTTTGAACCTGCAAAGGTAAGATAACCTGAAGTGCTCCTTCTATCTTCCTTGGAGCCAGCCCAATCTGCATCAGAAAATAGCTTCAAACCTAAATCAGATACATAAGGATAATAAAGTCCTTCATTTATGGTTCCTTTGAGATACTTGAGAATCCTTTTGGCAGCATCCATATGTGGTTTCCTTGGTGTGTGCATAAATTGGCTTAGCTCACTCACACTGTAACATATATCTACTCTTGTCAAAGTGGCATAGTTGAGACTACCCACTAGACTTTGATATGATGTGATGTCCTCTATGAGTTCACCTTCATGTGAGCTCAATTTGTGATTGACCTCCATTGGAGTACCTGCAATCTTACAATCTTGCATCTTGAATTTTGTCAACATGTCCTTAATATACTTTCTTTGAGTGAGAAACAAACCATGATCTTTGTAGACAACTTCCAAACCTAGGAAGTAGGTAAGTGAACCCAAATCACTTATCTTGAAATCTTCTCTCATCTGATCTTTGATCTTCTTCATACCATCTGCATCATTTCCTGTCAATATAATATCATCTACATATACACATAGGTAGATGACCTCAGAGTTACTCTTTTTAATAAAGAGTGAAGGATCTGCCTTGCTTGGTTGAAAGCCTTTGTCCTGCAAGAATGAAACAAGCCTGAAATTCCAAGCTCTTGGAGCTTGCTTGAGACCATACAATGCTTTGTTAAGTTTACACACATAATCAGGATAAACTTGGTTCTCAAAACCAGGTGGTTGTGCCATATATACCTCTTCTGTTATCCAACCATTCAATAATGCATTCTTTACATCTAGTTGAAGTATCTTCCAATTCTTAGAAGAGGCAATACTAAGCAAAACCCTAATAGTAGGCATCTTTGCCACAGGAGAGAAAGTCTCCTCATAATCAATTCCCTGAGTTTGTGCAAAGCCTTTTGCCACAAGCCTTGCCTTATACTTGTTAATTGAACCATCAGAATTCTTCTTGAGTTTATAGACTCATCTTGAGCCTATTACCTTCATGGATGAAGTCTTGGGCACCAAATCCCAAGTGTTGTTTTCCTCAAGTGCTTCAATCTCTTCCTTCATTGCATGCTTCCATTCTGTTTTTGCTTTGGCCTCTTCGAATGATGATGGCTCCTCTTGGTTTATGTCCTGTGCTATGTAAATAGAATGTTTAGTTACTAATGAGGTGTCAAACCCATACCTTTCTGGTTTTTCTTTTCCCTCATAGATCTTCTTAGGCCATGTGATGATTCTACCTCATGTCCAAGTTCCTTCAATTTTGCTTTACCTTTAGATTTCCATGCTTTGATCTTTTCCATGTGAGATTCTTCATCATCCTCTGAGGTGTCTTGTTCTTCAATCTTTGATTGTTCTCTACCAAGCTTTGGAAAATCTTCTTCAAGATCATATGGTAAATTGATCTTCCTACATGAATCTTCATACCATGAATTGTTCTCATCAAAAACTACATCTCTGCTTACCAAGAATCCTTTGTTGGTAGGGTTGTATAACCTGTAGCCCTTTTGATTGTTGTCATATCCAATAAATACACACCTTTCTGCCTTTGGATCCATCTTGCCTCTAATCTGTGAAGGAACATGAGCAAAAGCAATACATCCAAAAAATTTTACAATGATCTAAGCTTGGTCTTCTTCCATTCCAAGCCTCATATGGAGTCATCCCATCAAGGGATTTTGAAGCCTCATATGGAGTCATCCCATCAAGGGATTTTGAAGGCAACCTGTTAATCAAGTAAGTGGCTGTAGATACAGCCTCAGCCCATAAGTAATTAGGTAAATGCTTTTCATTTAACATAGACCTTGCAGCTTCAACAATTGTCCTATTCCTCCTTTCTGCCACCCCATTTTGCTCAGGAGTGTACCTTGTAGTTACCTCTCTTTTGATTCCTCTTTCTTGAAGAAAAGAATCAAACTCATGGGAGAAGTATTCTCCCCCTCCATCTGACCTTAGCCTTTTTAGTGATTTACCTGTTTGATTCTCCACAAGAGCCAAATATCTTTTGAAACATGAAAGAACTTCATCTTTGTGTTTCATAAAGAATAGGATAGTCCATCTGTTGCAATCATCAATAAAGGAAACATAATACCTTGATCCAGATATTGAAGCTTCCTTGCTAGGTCCCCATACATCTGTATGAACCAACTCCAAGCCCCTTGAGCTTTGTGACAAAATCAGTCACATTTTGTTTAGGAGCCTTCTTGAGAGTTGTGAAATCCAGCCATAGTTGATGCTTCCTAGCTTTAGTACTTGAAGAAAAGAAAGCTTCAAGTGCATCCCACACTTCCTGAGATGTCTTACAACTTCTAATGTGAGGCAACAAAAAATCTCAGATAGAGTTGAGGAGATAAGACCTTGCAAGCGCATCCTTGGAGCACCATGTGCTCAATCTTTCTTGCTCTTCTTGTGTTGGTTGACTTTTGTTCCTGAAACTTGGCATAACTTCATCTCCAGCCACATAACCATATAAACTTCTACCTTGGAGATAGGCTTCCATTCTTAATGACCAAGCTGAGTAGTTACCTCTATCTAAAATGTCAATTGATGAAGGAAATCCATCTGCCATGTTGTCCAACCTTGCTCTGATACCACTGTGAAGAGATGGATAGGTATGTGCTTGAAGATGAAGAGGTGTTGCAAAATCCTTGATCTACACCAGCCAAATGAACTCCAGAAGTATATGGTGGGCCCTTTTAGCTTGCCAATGGATGTATTAGACAACCTATGTACCTTGGAAGATCACTCTCAAAAAGATAGATCAAAACAGATAAGTTGGAGTTAGCTCAGAGGTGAAAACTTGCTATTCTTCATGGGCTGCTAGAGTTTGAGACCAGTGAGCAGAAAAATCAACATAACTCAAAATCTAGGAATCCAATGATTATGAAAATTTGCATGGTTATACTAGACAGTAAGCTGAATCTAACAAGTTTTAAATCACTGAATTTGGATAATTAACCACTGCGAAACACCTCTGACAAGATGAGTGAAAAAGTCGGGTACCTGACAGAGAAGTGAAAATGCACAGACACTGTTGACTTCAACTGAACATAACTGAAGATTGCAACATCCAAATGACATGAAACATTGTGAGCATATAGTAGACTTATAGAGCTAACTTTACCAAGTTAAAGCACTGAAAATGATGCACCAAGCTTAGAGAAAACATCTTTGCAAGCTGACTGAGAGAAACTGAGAGTAATGGCAGTGAGTAGTACACTTCACAAGAACATGGAAAGATGAACTCAAATAATCATGAAAATGAAAGTATATTGCTTGTACAATACAATGACTTACTGATACATATGTGTGCCTTGTAATCACACCTTGATATGGCATAAAGCTCAGCTCTTGGAGGTCTTCACATAGGTCTCTCTAACCACGACTAAAACTGCCATCTATTTATAGTTGAGTTTGGGAGGCTAACTTCCCTCAATCACTCTCCAATCAATCAATGATTGATTTGATTCTCTACCTACCACAAATCACGAATTCGTGGCTCCTCTTTCCCTTTTTGATCATGTGGACTCAACCACTTAAGATTCTCTTACTTTTACATTAAGTAAACACTTCAAAAAATTACAAGAGGTAGTTCACAAGTGAACTTTACATAGTCTTCATTTTGAAGCTTCTTCTAAGACTTTGTGAGACTCAAGCCAATACTTAGGCTTGTCATAGACTTGCTCCAATAATTATAAAGATATGAAAGGTCTGGACTCGTGCATCTATCAACACAGGGTCATGTTGAAGCCGGAAACAAAACCAATCAAGCAACCCAGCTACCGGATGAATCCAAACTATGCACCACAGGTAAAGGTAGAGCTTGATAGGCTACTCAAAGTCGAATTCATTGTACCAGTAGAGCATGCTGAATGGATCTCACCAATTGTTATTGTTCCTAAAAAGAATAAGCAACTGCGAATCTGGGTGGATTACCAGAAACTGAACGCAGCTACGGTGCCTGATCCATTTCCGCTACCTTTTCTTGACACGATGCTTGATAGAGTAGAAGGACATGAAATGTATTCATTCTTAGATGGATACACTGGGTATAATCAAGTTAGAATGGCTGAACAGGATATACCAAAGACCGCTTTCATTACCAATTGGGGAGTTTTTGCTTGTACTGTTATGTGGTTTGGATTAAGAAATGCCCCCAGTACGTTCCAGGGGTGTATGTAGGAAATATTTTCCCCTTACCTTACCTCTTTTATGCAAGTATATCTTGATGATTTTTCGTTATTTGGTGAAATGGTCCCACACTTGTTCCATTTACGGTGTTGCTTTGAGAAGTGCAGAGAGTATAGACTCTGTTTGAATCCAAACAAATCTGTGTTTGTGGTTTCATGTGGAAGGCTACTTGGCCACATTGTATCTGCACATGGTATACAAGTCGATCCAGATAAAATTACAGCTGTGTTAGAAGCACCTGTGCCCACTACACCTAAAGAAGTAATGTGCTTCATGGGTCAAGTAAGATGGCATGGTCGACATTTACGATGGCTTGCTCATTTGGTGATACCACTGAACCGATTAATAACCAAAACTCCTCGGCAATTTGAATGGACTCAGGAATGTCAAATTGCTTTTGATCGTCTAAAGGGATTACTAACACAGGTACCAATTTTACAGCCTCCTGACTAGGATCACCCATTTCATGTCTTCGTAGACGCATCAGATATTGCCATTGGCAGTGTTCTGATGCAACAAACCGATAAGTGGTTTCGGCCTGTTTACTATGCGAGTAGAAGACTTGCTCCTGCAAAAAAGAATTACTCTGTAACCGAAAGAGAATGTCTGGGTTTAGTGTATTCAGTAAAGAAATTCAGACACTATTTACTTGGCCGCAGAGTTTTATACTATATGGATCAGTAAAGAATTATACTATATGGATCACACTAGAGTTTTACTTCGTTGTATTCCTCCACACGAAGTTAACTCATTCATTATTCTGGCTCACTCAATTCCTTCCGGTGGACACTTTGCAGCAGATTTAACGCACCGGAAAATTCTGCAAAGTGGACTTTGGTGGCCTACTATGTACAGGGATGTATCTCAGTTTGTCAAACAATGTGATACTTGTCAACGGTCTGGACAGCCTCTACAACGCCATTTTTTCCCTCTCCAACCGGTCTTGCCATTGGAGCCTTTTCAGAAGTGGGGCCTAGATTTTGTTGGACCTATTACACCTCCTGCCATACTCAGTAATAATCATTATATTCTAACATGTACAGACTATGCTACCAGATGGGCAGAAGCATGGGCTTTAAGGTCGGCCACAGCTGTTTCGATGGCAAAGTGTCTAATGAAAGATGTCTTTCCGCGTTTTGGCTTACCTCTAGAGCTTGTTACAGATCAAGGCACTCATTTTGTCAACAATTTAATGAAATTACTTACACATTCTTTTCAGATCACGCATAAATTCAGTTCACCATATTATCCTCGTGCAAATGGTTTGGCTGAGAGTACGAACAAGACCCTGTTGAATATGCTTCGAAAACTCATTCTGGAAGCACCCGAAAGATGGGACCAACTGTTACCTGCAGTCCTGTGGGCATACCGAACTACCAACAAGGTAGCAATAGGACTAACACCTTTCAAACTAACTTATGGACTGGAAGCCATAGCCCCAATGGAGATTGTTGTGCCAAGTCTACGCGTAGCTCTCACTTAGAAATTGATACCAGAAGATTCTTTATCATTTCGGCTAGATACACTCAGAGAACTGGATGAGCATCGATGGCACAGTTTTTTGACTATCCAGGAAGTTCAGTTAAGACAAGCTCGAACACATGATCGATATCTAAGGACTCCAGTTTTTACGGTGGGGCAACTTGTACTCTTCTACAATGCAAAGTCAAATCGCTATGCTGGCAAATTCAAGATACAATGGTTTGGTCCCTATCGGATTTCTGAACAGGTGGGCCCAACAGCTTTTCGGTTGACTACTTTGACTGGAATACCTCTTCCAAAGGTGATAAATGGTTCAAAGCTACGGCCGTATCAACAAGCATCCGATCCACACTGAACATTCCGCAGATTGGCCACGTATTTTGTGTTTCCTTTTCTTTTCTTTTATTTTCTTTTAATTTTGCGTGCTTAATAAAATAATATAAGTCTGTATATATCCGTGTTTTGATACCTAATTATGTCAATAGCCACCCTGCCCTTTCCAGCTGCTCATACATGCACACCAAAGTTAAGAAGTTATCATCTCAACATTGCACGATGATTAGTGATTTTGATTGCTCTCCACTGCAACGCATCTACTTAACCTTCTCCGTTTCGTCGAAAATCGCTATTGTGTTTGCGTGATTTGTGTGACTGTGTATACCCTATGCGGTTGTGTCTTGTGTTTGCTATCATAGTGTGCGCCATGGAAGCTCTGGCAAACTATGCCGCCTTCCGTGATGGACTCCCTACTGAAGTAGGAGAGTTTCTGCGCACTGGAGGGTTAAGCAATTTCGTTGAACTGCCGTGGCATTCAGTGGATTGCCACCCCTTCTATGCCCAAATAATCGCCGCCATCGTTGCCACAGCTACCACCGAGCAGAGTTGGCCTATCACCTCCCTGCCTTCCCATATCGTAATCACCTTCCAAGCTTTTTCTAATGCGTTTCGACTCACTCCGCAAGGTCGAGAAAACGGCCCAAATCTGCCACTAGCAACCATGAACCAACTATTTCCTAGACATTCATCCAACGAATACGCCATCCTCTGCCGTCGTGAACCTGAGAGATCCGCATTACAGTTCCTAGTAGCCATCCTCAACTTGCAGAAGCGAACTTATGGAATCTCTCGACCTTTTTATTCCGCTATAGATTTAGCTGCCTGAGAACCAGTCAATTTTGCATAATATCTTCTTCCGACGAATACACAAAGAATGCGTTGCAATCGTCAAGCAGGTCAATAAGGGTGATATGCCAAGATCGAGATTGCCTCACATCATCTCCTTTCTATTTCCGACCATTCTAGCTGCACAACCACCACCCCGCAGGCCTGTTCTATGCCATGAGGAATCCGCACTATTACTAGAGGATGATGAAGAAGAATACGAAGAGATATTCCGCCTTCTCCGCCGAAAAAGAATCAGGATAAGCTCATCTGACAGCGACGTACAGGGTTCAACCGCAAATAGTAAGGCAGACGACAAAGAAGAAGAAGCAAACGAAGATGAAACATTGCATAATACCACAACATCCATGCATCATGAATCTTCAGCACAGACATCTTCAAAACAACAACAACAACAGGAGGCCCCCACCGAATCCAAAACAAGTTCGTTAGAAGAAACATCTCAGCAACAATCTGAGCAGGAGAGGCAAGAAGAGGGAGAACATATCATCAAAGAACTATTCGATGAACTGCTTAAAGCAGTCGAGTCCACAGCTGCCAACACCGCTGACACACAACAAACCACAGAACAGGTAACAGAACCTAACCCTGTCCTTCCCACTCCTCCACCGAAACCTCCACTCAACCCCATCCTTCCTATTCCACCCATTATCCCCGACGAACCCGCGGCTTCTTCATCTTCATCGCCTAATTACTCCCCACCAAATTCCCAACAGCTTCTCACAACATCCTCTTCTCAACCTCGTCCTCATCTTCCACTCCCGTCCATTCCCGTATTTTTTGAGTTAGCATCTATGGGACAAATGCTAATCCACTTATCACAACAACTGCCGCAACAAATGAAGCAAGTCACAGATACTATTCGCGATGACTTTCAACACAAATTGGAGGTACTCGAGGCAGATATCACTCCCCTCCAGGAGGAATTACACGTAGTAAAGGCTGAAAATCATGTGCTAAATGAACAAATTAAGCAATTACAGGCAGGACTTCAAGAGCAAGAAGTAATTACAACTCAACGAGATGAGGCCCTGGCAGCAGCACAAGAGAAGGAGGAATTTCTCAATGTTGCAGATGCAGAGATAATTAACCTGAAGCAATTACTCCAGGATAAAGATGATGCAAGAATCGCCTTAGGGAATCTATTGCAAGAAACAAGACAGACGCTACATGAAGCGGTATAGAGAGGCCAAGAACAGCATGATCTGGCCATAAAAACAGCTGAAGAACTACAGAGATGTAAGATGGACTTTGCAGAAGTGAACAATATCCTCAAACGGAAATTGATCGTAGAAGCTCAACTGCAAAAAGTAATATCAGATCTTCGCAGAGAAAGAGATGCCTACTCCAACACAATCCAGTTCGAGAATCAGCAAATCGACAGAAAAGACAATCAACTCGACAATCAGAAAGAAAGATTGGCCCAGATGGATAAACAACTTGCAGAGATGAAGGTATCCAAAGATGCGGCACTATCAAACGACTTCTATTTACAAGAGGCTTTTCTGCAAACACAGGCAGAAATTTTGCTGACAGAAGCCATTTCCCTAAGCTCTGTAAGAATAGATGCCCAATTAGTAGAACCCGATGTTTTAAAACAAATGTTAGAAGTTTTGAAAAAGAAAATTGCCCGAACCTTTAGATTAGCATGATCCATGTACTTAGAAGGAATTATAGATGAACCGTAATTTTGGGGAAACCTGCGGGTTCGAGTCCACCATGCGTGCCAATGTTAGTCGGCCGCCGGATTGGCGATTGTAAAAACGAAACTGAATCTTGTTCGCATGAACGAAAGGTTGTTACACAAATACGTTGTAATCTTTATATAAAGCAATGAAAAAGAGATGATGCAGTGACGTTCCGTGAGGATCACCAGACTGTCTGTCTGGGTGATTGAGCTGAACGTTGCTGTTAGTGTTTTTTGTCTAATTTCAAGTATTCAGAGTATGTTGAGTATTCTGTTGGCAGCCTTGCCTTGTCTTGTCTATTCGGAGTGTGATTTCAGTGACGATCGGGGTTTACCAGACGGACTGTCTAGTTGATTGTTCGGTGACACTCTGTGATCGTTCTGTCAGTCTGAGTACTATTGAATCTTTCTGTTATACTACTCGGTAAGTTGATTATTAAACCTCGTGCTCCAGTAACGACAGTTCCAGTATAGTACGTTTAGGTACGGCTGAGTATCTTGTCTAGTCTCGATCTTGGGCATTCATCAATGTTGTTCGGTTTGTGAGTTACATAACGACCAGAGGAACTATCGAACTGTTTATCTAGTTAGTGAAGTCAGTGTAGTTCGGGAATGTGTTTTGGAATCATCTGAGTGTTCGGTATATTCAGGTACTGTTTGGTTAATTGCACCTGTATGGTACAGTTTGAACTGCTATTATCGTTACGTTGTTTATAATAGTTTATGTTGGGTCGATTCTTTGAGTTAATGAAAGTAATTATGTGGTAAGGTACTGGGTAGTTTCAGCACTGCATGCTGAGGAACAATAATGAAAGTATGGTCAGTAAGCGTTGAAGAGTCTGATTACAGTAGAAGCGTAAATAGATTCCCGGATAGAGTTCTTGAACGTGGGCATATTGTTGTGTGAAGGAATTTTGGGAAACCAAGCACAGGGCCTCTGTTTTTACAGACCCCTTCCACTCCCAAGAACCCATTAATCGTTTAAACGCAGCTCTGACAGATAGGCCGAGCGTTTAACACAACTTTGACAGAAGAAGGAAGAAGGAGAATGTCTGGAGAAAGTTCCTCTTAGGTGTTCCTATTCAGGAGAAGGTTCCAGAGTTCTATTGAAAAGAAGCCTAATATCTTAGAGAGGTATGTTTGAGAAGTGCGCACATATATGTTTATACCAGATTTTGAAGGAAAGAGGTATGAAGGATTTACAGATTGAACAAAGATGAAGACATAATGACATCATAGATATGATATTTTGATGAGACTCATGAGTGAATTTCAGTTGATTTCAATTGAGTTGAGTTAAGTTGACTTTAGTACAGTCAGAGATGAACCAGCAATGTTCATAATACACTAAGTTGTGAGTTGTCAGTCACAGGTTCCAGGATCCAGTTCTTGATTAGTGTATTTACATGACACACCAGAAGTACGTTGAGAAACACTTTTTGAAGGTAAATGCAAATATGTGGATCCTACTGTATGTTTTCAGGTTTGAGAAGACAAGAGATAGCAGGTTCAAAGTCAGTACTTGCTACATTTGTTGTCAAGCAGTGACTGCTTGATGAGTACACTGTTGGATATCTAGTTTGCATATTTTCTCAAGTATTATGGTTCATATTCAGCAAGTTCAGGTATTTGAAGTTTGAAGGAAAGTTAAATTCAGTTTTGAAGAAGACTTTTGAAGAGAAGGTTTGAAGGTGAGTTCGGGAGTACAAGCTTGAAGCTTATGACAGTTTGCAGATGAATGAAGTTTGCATATCTAGTCCACTTTGTACAATTGTGACATTGCAGGGGGGTTGTTGGAAACAACGTCCCAATTAGTCAAGAATTGTCCACAGTTTAATACATAAGTAGCTATTCTTTTTAGCCTTTGCACAAAGCAAAGGCGCTGGGCCTTGTGGTTAAGACACTTACCTTCCAATGCATCGGCGAGGGTTCAAAACCCATCGGCCGCAGCAGACGATAGCATAAAACACACAAAATCTTTTATGCTTTTTGATTCAGCGACGAACTTTTTATGTTTTTTGAAAGATCGCAATCACGGAAAGTTTTTTGACGAGAGATTTATTAGAGCAATAGATTTTGTGTTATGCTTTTCAAGATACACTCCAAAGCTATATAACAACAACTTGTCTCATTGTTTGAACATCCATCACCTATTACAACACAAGCTTTGGAAGCTTGGTACCTCTTTGAGGTGGTGCTTCTTAGCACATGGGGCAGCCATGTTTCTATCTTGGAGCATGTTGAGGAGCACCTATGGAGTTCTTCTTGAAGAAGAAGAGTGTGCTCACACTCTTGCTTATGGAGAGGATATTAGCAGCTTGATGGTGTGGATCATCCATTCACATGATGTATTTGAAGATTGTCTTCTACATGAAGATTTCGGTTTACTTCAAAGACATTGGATGGTGGTTAACATTAGATTTGCATCTTATGTTAAGAATTCAGGTACATATTCTCTTTATGTACACAGGTACTACTTGGAGTTTATGAAGGCAATAGCATCCATATCAGGAGGAGTCCTATTCGGCATAGGTAAGCTCGTCCTTTGATTTTCCACCCAAGGAGGATTCTTACCTTGATTATTAGAAGATAAAGTCTTCTTTGAATTGTTCATGTTTTTTCATTAGGTCTTTGTGTCCTATCTCTCTATCGAAATGAATCTCGTTCTATTTGCCTTCTACAACTTGAATTTTTCCATCTTCTTAAAATTTGTTGCCATCGCAATAGCATCTATGAAATCAACACATCCAAATACCTTCACTTGATAGCAAAGCTCCTCATCATACGCTTCAATAAACTTTCTCTTCAGATCATCACCACTATCCTCCAATGCATATTTATGAAGACCTAAGAACTTTTCCTTGTACTCATCAACATATTAGCTATGCTTGTCACTCTCGTGTTGTCGAAATATATAGAAATCTATTTTTGCGTCCATATGGTAGTGTGGAGAATAGTAATGTTTTTTAGCTTGCTATCTAAATTCCTTCCATAGAAAAGGACCAAAGCCCATCCGAGTCTACACAGCCTTGGACTCCTCACTAAGTTCTCAAAGATCAAAGAAAGCCTCTAGCTTATCAATCCATGCCTCTAGATCTTCACCACTCTTTTTGTCACCATCAAAATCATTCATTTTTTCCTTTTTGAAGACTTGGTTGTGTTGGTGCAAATTAGTCCAAGCCTACATACTTGGACATTAGTATGAACTTCATATAGTCACTTGAAGTTAACAAATAATTATTCTCTTGTTAAATACATTTACTTTTATCCTTGTAAAAGTGCATAGCACTTACTCTCATGTGGACTTAGGAGGAATCAAATCATGAGTCATTTGGTAGGTGATTGATGAGAAAGTAAGTCCTAAACTTTAGGATTCACTTTATGGTAAGATTTTGAATTTGAATCCAAAGAATGGCTCCAACTCTCGGCTATAAAAAAGGATCAAAATCTTGCATGATAGATGTTGGAGCAAGAAAATCATCAAATAATGATTACATGAAGCTTAGGAGTGAAGAAATAAAGGAAAGATTGAAGTTTGAAGTATGAAGTGAAGTGCAGGCTCAAGAAGAGATGATCTTTATACACATGTACATTAATCTTGTAAATACTTCACATATACTTTGAAATAGTGTCAAATCCACATTCATATCTATATATCTATATATATATATATATATATATATATATATATATATATATATATATATATATATATATATATATATATACTTGTATATAAACATGATACATATGACAGATGAAGACTAGATGAGAAATAGATGATTAGATCATAAGTTGAGTGTGTAATATCCATCATATGAACTTCTTATTAGAATAGAAGAAGTTTTCAAGAAGTTGTGCCTTGATGTTTTTTGTCTTTCTCCTTCTCTGCTTAATCAATTTAGATATCCTTTTGTATGTGTCTAATTCTATAGTGTGTAATAGCTGATGAGTGACTCCTGAAACAAGTGCAACCTCGATGGTCAAAGATTTGATCAGATCTCAGTCTATAGTGTAAAGTTTTGTATAAATGAGCCTTCAAAATTTAAGTTGAAATGTAAGAAACCTACATCTAAAATCATTTGATCAAATGGGTTATAGATTGTGAGAACCATATCTTTAAAGTTGCATATGTGAAAGTCATTTGCAGAGAAATCTTGTTTCAGACATAGGTTTAATTATTGAAGTAAATCTGAAGTTTTGTAAGTTCTTTTAAAGAACTTTCACTTGGAATAGTTGTGCAAACATTAGAAGAATGTTGTGTAAAAGTTTCATAGAAAGCTCTAATCATTTCGTCAATGAGTGAGTTTTGTGAAGCAGAGTTTTTTGAGTAAAGATGATTGTTCATAATTTGGTAAAGGTTTCAAAAATTTAAGGGTTTTGAGTTATACTTGATATAGAAGTGTTCTAAACTCAAGTATAGATCTTCTTTTGGAGATTAATCATCTCCATCAGTGGTATCAGAGCAGGTTCTATCAAAATTAAAGAAAAGAAAGACCCCAACTATTGCAGACATACAAACTCAATAGTTGAAGACTCAAAAGGATAAAGTGTGAAGGAAAAGCTAAAGGGAGACACACGAGAGCAACCAAAATAATGAGAAGGAGAAAATTTTGAAGCAAAGGTATATTAATTACTCATAAGGTTGAAGATTTTGTATTACATGTGAATATAGAATGGCAGATAGTCTCCAAATTGAGAAATTGCATAGAGAGAACTGTCCAACTTGGTCTATGAGGATGGAAGCTCACCTTATGAGCAAAGATCTGATGGGATACATCACAGGAGAAGAAGAGAAACTAGGATTTAAAGATCATAGTGTTCCAACTAGGGAGGAGCTTGTAGAATTGAAGGTTTGGATGAAGAAGGATGCTCAAGCAAGGAGCATTATCTATATGACAGTGAATGATTACTTGCTTCCTCATATCACAGGACTTGAAAGTGCAAATGATATATGGAATGCTTTGGAGGAGCATTTCCAGAATACAACCAAATCAAGGAAGGCATCACTTTGGGCAGAGTTTACCACATTCAAGAAGAAGGCCTCACAATCAAAATCTGATTATGTGACAAAGATGAAAGACATTGCTGATTCTTTAGGTGCAATTGATGAAGACATTGAAGAGGATAAATTGGTAAGACAAATCCTTACATGTTTAAGAGGAGATGAGAAGTGGAAGCCCTTCATATTATCAACAGAAATTTCATTAGATCATTTTACTCCTGATTTGAATCAATTACTAGGACATATGCTAATTTTTGAACACGATATCAATATGCTAACTTTTAAGCACTATATTGATAAGAGTACATGTCAAGCAATATATTCTAAGGACAAGAAGAAGACTAGCAAAGGAAAGAAACAATTTGAAGATGAAGGCACTTCAAGTCAAGCAAACTTCTTAAGAGGTAGAGGAAGAGGCAGAATCAACAAGGAAAATGTCAAAGCTTGTTGGATATGTGGTGAGACTAATCATCTAGCTCATGAATGTTGGCATAATAATCAAAGCACTTAATCAGAACTTCAATCAAAGAGGCAGAGGTGGAAGAAATCAGAGAGGGAGTTTTAGAGGTAGAGGTGGCAAAAATTTCTTTGGAAGGAATGCTCGAAGAAGCTTCCAAAAATAATACTATAATAACACCTATTACAACTATGCATAAGATCAGAAAGAAGACTCGACTCTAATCATGAATGCAACATGTGAAATTTCAAAGGAAGACCAAAAGGTATTCTACATTGACTTAGGTGTAGTAATCACCTGAGTGGAAATATTGCTTTGGTGACTGATTTGGAAAATAAGGTAATCAATCCTATAGTCCAAACAGGTGACAATACAAAACATAAGGTAAAGTCTATTGGATCAGTGAAGGCTAAATATGGAAGTACTCTTTTGAGTAAGGTTCTATATGTTCCTACAATTCCAAAGAATTTGATCAGTGTAGGACAAATTGTAGAAAAAGGATATGATGTGAGGTTTACTAATGATGGAGTTTATGTTGAAGACCCTAACCAAGGGTATAAGCAAATTGTTAAAAGAAAGAAAGAAGGAAGGCTTTTCACATTGATGGTACAATGTAATGTTAGACATGCCTTGTTCACATAATGAGAGCAAAAGATTTCTGAGTTGGATCTTTGGCACAAAAGGCTTGGACACTTCAATGAAAGAGGTATTAAAGAAATGATTAACAATGGTTCAGTACTTGGATTACCTAATGTTGTAGGTCAACACATGACATACAGATGTGAAGCATGTCAATTAGGTAAGGCTCACAAACATTGATACAATAAGAAAGGTTTCATGTATTGAGAGAACCTTGAATTGGTGCATACAGATGTGTGGGGTCCTTCAAAGGACTTTAGTATAAATGGTTCAAGATATTATGTTATTTATGTTGATGATTCTACTAGGTGGATCAATATTTTATCAAAGATAAGTCAGAAGTGTTTAGCACATTCAAACACTATCATGTATATGCAGAGAGGGTTATAGGACAAAAATTAAAGAGGTTAAGGTCAGATGGAGGGGGAGAGTATTTCTCAAATGAATTCATTTATTATTTTTGGAATGCTGGTATAAAAAGAGAAGTTACTTGTAGGTACTCTCCTCAACAAAATGGTGTTGTAGAAAGGAGAAACAGAACTCTTGTTGAGTTTGCAAGATCAATGTTGAAAGAAAAGAATTGCCCTAACTATTTGTGGGTTGAGGCTGTAAATACAGCTACGTACTTGGTTAATAGGTTACCATGTAAATCTTTGGAGGGTATGACATCATATGAATCTTGGTGGGGTAAGAGACCTACATTAGACCATTGCAAAGTATTTGGTTGTTTAGCCTATGCTTATGTTCCCTCTCAATTAAGGCACAAGTTAGAACCAAAATCTCAAACATATGTGTTCATTGGTTATGATGATAAATAAATGGGATACATGTTGTGGAGTCCATCTACAAAGCAATTTCTTGTTGATGAGCAAGGTACTTGGTATACAGGTACAAATAGTGCTTATGCATGACTTGAAGAAGTATTCAGTCAAAAGAAGGGTAAATCAAAGGTTCAAATTTCTTATGAAGAAGAGAATGTTGAAGCTCTAATTGATAGTGAAGAATTGCCAAGGTTTGATCCAAAATATGATGAACCATAGACTTCAAGGAGTGGAGAACTCAGAGGATTATCAAGGAACAAAAGGCAACCCATAAGGTATAGCTATGATACTTCATTCTTGACTACTAAAGACTATGCTTACATGGTAACAACAAATGAAGATCCTTCTACATATGATGAGGCAAAAGGAAAGGAGAATCCGGAGAAAGCTATGAAGGAAGAGTACGATGCACTCATTGCGAACGAGACTTGGTAATTAGTACCCAAACCAATTAATCAGAAAGTTATTGGATGCAAATGGGTCTACAAAACAAAGAGGTATGCAGATGGAAGTGTTTCTAGGTATAAAGTTAGACTTGTTGTAAACGGGTATGCACAGACATATGGTGTGGACTATGATGAAACCTATAGTCCTATTGCAAAGATGACAACCATAAGAACTCTCATAGCTATTGTTGCTTGCAAAGGTTGGAGATTGTCTCAATTAGATGCAAAGAATGCATTTTTAAATGGTTATATTGCAGACGAAGTTTACATGGAATAGCCAGATGGTTTTAAAGATCAACATAATCTAGATTATGTGTGTAATCTCAAGAGATCCTTGTACGGATTGAAGTAGGCCTCAAGGGCATGGAATTATAGGCTTGTGAAGTTCTTGAAGGAACTTGGCTTTCAAGCATCAAAGGCAAATAGTAGCTTGCTAGTCAAAGCAAGTGAAGATGAATTTATTCATGTTTGTATTTATGTTGATGACATAATACTCATAGTACAGATGAAAAAGGCATACAAATGCTTAAGAAGCATTTGGAGAAAGAATTCAAGATCAGTGACTTGGGAGATTTGTCATATTTCTTGGGAATGAAGATTTCATATACTCAACATGGAGTATGAGTGACTCAAGAAAGGTATTTGAATAATTTGCTAATCAAATTTAAAATGGAAGATTGCAGAATAGCATCAACTCCAATGGAAGTGATTCACAAATTGAGTAGATATGGAGGAGAATAATTCAAAGATATGAAGCTTTATCAGAGTCTCGTGGGTATTTTGATCTATGCTACATTGAGAAGGCCTTATTTATCATGTGCACTTGGAGTTCTATTTCAATTCATGCATTCTCCTAGAAACGAACATTGGAGTGCAGGTCAAAGGGTGCTAAGATATAATAAGGGCACAATTAAAGAAAGTTTGCATTATGGCTTCACATCAGATACAAAAATCAAGATATATAGTGATGCAGATTGGGCAGGTAACTCTAACGATAGAAGATCAACACATGGAATTTTGTGTTATGTGAGAGATAAATTAATTTCATGGTGTTCTAAGAAGGAACATACAGTTGCTTTTTCATCTACAGAAGCAGAGTATAAAGGTATGGTAGAAGCTGCAAAAGAATTCATTTGGTTAAAAACTCTCATGAAGAGTTTTGATATCAATCAGAATACTCATATTATTTGTGGAGATAACATGAGTTCTTTTTACTTGGCAGCTAACCCTGTGTTTCATGCCAAGACTAAACACACTGAGATTCAATATCATTTTCTGAGAGAGAAGGTTATTGATAATGAGATAAAAAACATGCAAACTCCTACAAAAGATCAACTTGCAGATATGTTAACAAAGAGCTTGGATGGTCCTAAGTTGCAGAGATTTAAGGACATGGCAGGAATAAAGAAGATGCAAGTAATCACAATTGATGATTGAGGGGGAGCTATTGGATCGAGACAATCATCAGTTAATGATTACATGAAGCTTAGGAGTGAAGAAATAAAGAAAAGATTGAAGTTTGAAGTATGAAGTGAAGTGGAGGTTCAGGAAGAGATGATCTTTATACACATGTACATTAATCTTGTAAAATACTTCACATATACTTTGAAATAGTGTCGAATCCACACTCATATGTATATATATACTTGTATATAGACATGATACATATGAGAGATGAAGACTAGATGAGAAATAGATGATTAGATCATAAGTTGAGTGTGTAATATCCATCAGATGAAATTCTTATTAGAATAGAAGAAGTTTTCAAGAAGTTGCACTTCGATGTTTTCCTTCTTTCTCCTTCTATGCTTAATCAATTTAGAAATCCTTTTGTATATGTCTAAGTCTATAGTTAATGCATATCTAGTCAGGATTTGAGAGTCTAATTGTAATCAAGCTGAGAGAACTATGTGTAGGAACATTTATATGTGTAACAGGTGATGAGTGACTCCTAAAACAGGCACAATCTTGATGGTCAAAGATTTGATCAGATCTCAGTCTATAGTGTAAAGTTTTGCACAAATAAGCATTCAAAATTTAAGTTAGAAGGTAAAAAATTTAAGTTAGAAGGTAACCTACGTCTTAAAGCATTTGATCAAATGGGTTCTAGATTGTGAGAACCATATCTTTAAAGTTGCATATGTGAAAGTTGTTTGCAGAGAAAGCCTGTTTCAAATATAGGTTTACTTATTGAAGTAAATCTAAAGTTTTGTAAGATCTTTTGAAGAACTTTCACTTGGAATAGTTTCTAGAACATTAGGAGAATTTTGTGTCAAATTTTCTTAGAAAACTTTAATCATTTCATAAGTCAATGAATGCGTTTTGTGGGGCAGACTTTTCTGAGTAAAGCCATAATTCACAAAAGTATAGATTGTTCATAATTTGGCAAAGGTCTCCAAAATTGAAGGATTTTTTGAGTTATACTTGATATAGAAGTGTTCTAAATTCAAGTATAGCTTGTCTTTTGGAGATTAATTATCTCCATTAATAGAGAGTCCGAGTTGGAGATCATTTGAGAGGGATCTTTAGTATTAGTGGGCTCATTCTAGCAAATGGCATCAAGCAAATCAAGGCTCAGATGATGGAAGAGTTTAAAATCAGTGACCTTGGTTTGCTAACATACTTTCTTGGATTAGAACTTGTATATTAAGATTCTGTTGTCTTTACTACTCAGAGGAAGTATGTTCATGATATGTTGGTTAAATTCAAGATGGAGAACACGAAAGATATAGGTACATGCATGGAACTCAACCACAAACTTAGTTCTCATGAGGGAGAACTACTTGAAGACATTACATGTTATCGTGGGAATCTCAGTTATGTAACCCTAACAAAAGTGGACATATTTTATGGAGTAAGTATATTAAGTCACTTTATGCATACACCAAGAAAACCTCACATGGAAGCTGCCAAGAGGATCTTAAGGTATCTAAAGGGTACTATAAATGGAGGGCTATTTTATCCATTTACATCTGACTTGGATATCAAACTATATTCTGATGCAGATTGGGTTGGATCAAAAGATGATAGGAGGAGCACTTCTGGCTACTTATCTTTTGCAGGTTCAAAGTTGATTTCATGGTCATCAAAAAAACAACCAATTGTGGCATTATCATCAACTAAAGCTGATATAGATGCCTAGCAAATGCAACACAAGAAGCAATGTGTTTCAAGCTACTCTACTCAGAATTAGGGATACATACCTACATTCCAATGATCTTTGGAGATAACACTAGCTCAATTCATTTGACTGCTAATCTTGTATATCATGCAAGAACTAAGCACATTGAATTTCACTACCATTATGTGAGAGAATAGCTACTTAGCAAGAGCATACAATTTTTGTGAAGAGATGGATAGGTATGTGCTTGAAGATGAAGAGGTGTTGCAAAATCCTTGATCTACACCAGCCAAATGAACTCCAGGAGTATATGGTGGGCCCTTTTAGCTTTCCAATGGATGTATTAGACACCCTATGTACCTTGGAAGATCACTCTCAAAAAGATAGATCAAAACAGATAAGTTGGAGTTAGCTCAGAGGTGAAAACTTGCTATTCTTGGTTCATACACATGTCCAGTGTTTTACATAATTCTCTGAGCACAACAGCAATTAGCTTAATTCCTCTTGGGGAAGTCTAGGTAGCTTAAAGAGCTAACTTTCAAGAGTAATCTCATCAAAAATAATAAACCACACACTGAGAATGAGTTTTAACAAGTGATGACATCATCCCGATTTTCACGGGCTGCTACAGTTTGAGACCAGTGAGCAGAAAAATAAAGATAACTCAAAATGTAGGAATCCAATATGAAAATTTGTATGGTTATACTAGACATTACGCTAAATCCAACAAGCTTTAAATCATTGAATTTGGATGAGTAACCACTGAGAAATGGCTTTGACAAGGTGAGTGAAAAAGTCGGGTACCTGACAGAGAAGTGAAGATGAACAGACCCTGTTGACTTCAAATGAACATAACTGAAGATTGCAACATCCAAATGACATGAAAATTTGTGCGCATATAGTACACTTATAGAGCTAACTTTACCAAGTTAAATCACTGAAAATGATGCACCAAACTCAGAGAAAACATCTCTGCAAGCTGACTGAGAAAACTAAGAGTAATGGCAGTGAGTAGTACACTTCACAAGAACATGGAAAGATGAACTCAAATAATCATGAAAATGAAAGTATATTGCTTGTACAATACAATGACTTACTGACACATATGTGTTCCTTGTAATCACCTTGATATGGCATAAAGCTCATCTCTTGGAGGTCTTCACATAGGTCTCTCTAACCACGACTAAAACTGCCATCTATTTATAGTTGAGTTTGGGAGGCTAACTTCCCTCAATCACTCTCCAATCAATCAATGATTGATTTGATTCTCTACCTAACACAAATCACGAATTCATGGCTCCTCTTTCCATTCTTGATCAAGTGGACTCAACCACTTAAGATTCTTTCACTTTTACATTAAGTAAACTCTTCAAAAGTTACAAGAGGTAGTTCACAAGTGAACTTTACATAGTCTTCATTTTAAGGCTTTTTCTATGACTTTGTGGGACTCAAGCCAATACTTAGGCTTGTCATAGACTTGCTCCAACAGCTCCCCCTCATGCCAAGTATGCTTGAGGTCTTCAAGCTTCCAAGATTACCTGCAAACCAATCATAGCCTTGAATTTGCAAAGCTTTGTACCATCCAATGCTTTGGTTAGAATATCTGCACATTGTTGATGAGTGGACACATATGATATTTGAATCTCTTTGCTTAGAACCTTTTCTCGTACATAGTGATAATGAACTTCAATATGTTTAGTCCTTGCATGAAAAATAGGATTAGCATCCAAATGAATAGAACTCATATTGTCACCAAAAATAGTTGGAGTTCCGAACTCCAATCCAAGATCTTTGAATAATGTCTTCATCCACATAGCTTCTTATGTAGCTATGGCAAGACCTCTATATTCAGCTTCAGTAGAAGAGAGAGCAACTATGGTTGCTTCTTGGATGACCATGAAATAAGCTTTGAACCTGCAAAGGTAAGATAACCTGAAGTGCTCCTTCTATCTTCCTTGGAGCCAGCCCAATCTGCATCAGAAAATAGCTTCAAACCTAAATCAGATACATAAGGATAATAAAGTCCTTCATTTATGGTTCCTTTGAGATACTTGAGAATCCTTTTGGCAGCATCCATATGTGGTTTCCTTGGTGTGTGCATAAATTGGCTTAGCACACTCACACTGTAACATATATCTACTCTTGTCAATGTGGCATAATTGAGACTACCCACTAGACTTTGATATGATGTGATCTCCTCTATGAGTTCACCTTCATGTGAGCTCAATTTGTGATTGACCTCCATTGGAGTACCTGCAATCTTACAATCTTGCATCTTGAATTTTGCCAACATGTCCTTAATGTACTTTCTTTGAGTGAGAAACAAACCATGATCTTTGTAGACAACTTCCAAACCTAGGAAGTAGGTAAGTGAACCCAAATCACTTATCTTGAACTCTTCTCTCATCTAATCTTTGATCTTCTTTATACCATCTGCATCATTTCCTATCAATATAATATCATCTACATATACACATAGGTAGATGACCTCAGAGTTACTCTTTTTAATAAAGAGTGAAGGATCTGCCTTGCTTGGTTGAAAGCCTTTGTCCTACAAGAATGAAACAAGCCTAAAATTCCAAGCTCTTGGAGCTTGCTTGAGACCATACAATGCTTTGTTAAGTTTACACACATAATCAGGATAAACTTGATTCTCAAAACCAGGTGGTTGTGCCATATATACCTCTTCTGTTATCCAACCATTCAAAAATGCATTCTTTAATTTTCAGTTGTATGATTAGTTCATCCACAAATAGAACATGAGTTGGAGTCTTGGGATCTCCCCCTGCCTTGTCTACCTCCTCTTCCTCTACCTCTGCCATGTCTTCCTCTACCTGCATAGTTAGCTTGATATGTACCCGCTTCATCATCCACTTTCTTTGCCTTTCCTTTGTTATCTTTGGACTTGCTTTTATCCGTGTATAAAGCTGAAGATTGATTACCTTTAGAGCTTTCTCCATTTTTGATAAGCTTTGCCTCTTGAGTAAGTAGTTGTCCAATGAGTGCGTTGAAATCAGGTACATGCATGTCCATGTACAAATCCATAGCTGTGGTGAATGCTTCCCACTTGTCATCTGCCTTCAAGCCATTGATGACCTGCCTTACAATTTGCTCTTCATCTATTACCTCTCCAATGCTTCCCAACTGATCCGCTATGTCCTTGAGCTTTGTGACAAAATCAGTCACATTTTGTTTGGGAGCCTTCTTGAGAGTTGTGAAATCCAGCCATAGTTGATGCTTCCTAGCTTTAGTACTTGAAGAAAAGAAGGCTTCAAGTGCATCCCACACTTCCTGAGATGTCTTACAACTTCTACTGTGAGGCAACAAAAAATCTCAGATAGAGTTGAGGAGATAAGACCTTGCAAGTGCATCCTTGGAGCACCATGTGCTCAATCTTTCTTGCTCTTCTTGTGTTGGTTGACTTTTGTTCCTGAAACTTGGCATAACTTCATCTCCAGCCACATAACCATATAAACTTCTACCTTGGAGATAAGCTTCCATTCTTAATGACCAAGCTGAGTAGTTACCTCTGTCCAATTTGTCAATTGATGAAGGAAATCCATCTGCCATGTTGTCCAACCTTGCTCTGATACCACTGTGAAGAGATGGATAGGTATGTGCTTGAAGATGAAGAGGTGTTGCAAAATCCTTGATCTACACCAGCCAAATGAACTCCAGGAGTATATGGTGGGCCCTTTTAGCTTGCCAATGGATGTATTAGACACCCTATGTACCTTGGAAGATCACTCTCAAAAGGATAGATCAAAACAGATAAGTTGGAGTTAGCTCAGAGGTGAAAACTTGCTATTCTTGGTTCATACACATGTCCAGTGTTTTACATAATTCTCTGAGCACAACAGCAATTAGCTTAATTCCTCTTGGGGAAGTCTAGGTAGCTTAAAGAGCTAACTTTCAAGAGTAATCTCATCAAAAATAACAAACCACACACTGAGAATGAGTTTTAACAAGTGATGACATCATCCCAATTTTCACAGGCTGTTACAGTTTGAGACTAGTGAGCAGAAAAATAAAGATAACTCAAAATGTAGGAATCCAATATGAAAATTTGTATGGTTATACTAGACAGTACGCTAAATCCAACAAGCTTTAAATCATTGAATTTGGATGAGTAACCACTGAGAAATGGCTTTGACAAGGTGAGTGAAAAAGTCGGGTACCTGACAGAGAAGTGAAGATGAACAGACCCTGTTGACTTCAAATGAACATAACTGAAGATTGCAACATCCAAATGACATGAAAATTTGTGAGCATATAGTACACTTATAGAGCTAACTTTACCAAGTTAAATCACTGAAAATGATGCACCAAGCTCAGAGAAAACATCTCTACAAGCTGACTGAGAAAACTGAGAGTAATGGCAGTGAGTAGTACACTTCACAAGAACATGGAAAGATGAACTCAAATAATCATGAAAATGAAAGTATATTGCTTGTACAATACAATGCCTTACTGATACATATGTGTGCCTTGTAATCACACTTTGATATGGCATAAAGCTCTGCTCTTGGAGGTCTTCACATAGGTCTCTCTAACCACGACTAAAACTACCATCTATTTATAGTTGAGTTTGGGAGGCTAACTTCCCTCAATCACTCCCCAATCAATCAATGATTGATTTGATTCTCTACCTAACACAAATCACGAATTCGTGGCTCCTCTTTCCATTCTTGATCAAGTGGACTCAACCACTTAAGATTCTTTCACTTTTACATTAAGTAAACTCTTCAAAAGTTACAAGAGGTAGTTCACAAGTGAACTTTACATAGTCTTCATTTTAAGGCTTTTTCTATGACTTTGTGGGACTCAAGCCAATACTTAGGCTTGTCATAGACTTGCTCCAACAATTTTCTTATGTATCAACGATTTTCAATGTGCACATATCCTAACCAAATCTTTGGATGGAAGTAAGATAACATGTTCAAGCTAATGATTGGATTGTAGGAAATCAAGGAGAAATGAAAACCAAACATGTTAGGCTTGAGGGGGAGCTGTTGGTGCAAATGAGTCCAAACCTACATACTTGAATAATTAGTATTCACTTCATATAGTCATTTAAAGTCACATATAATTATTCTCTTGTAAAAGGCATTTACTTTTATCCTTGTAAAAGTGCATAGCACTTACTCTCACATGGAGTTAGGAGGAATCAAATCACCAATCATTTGGTAGGTGATTGATGAGAAAGTAAGTCCTAAACTTTAGGACTCACTTTATGGTAAGAGTTTGAATATGAATTCAAACAATGGCTCCAACTCTAAGCTATTAAAATGGATCAAAATTGCACGTGATAGAGAGCAAGATTTGGATATCATTTGAGAGGTATCTTTAGTGTTTAGTGAGCTCATTATATAGCTCCATCACTACCCTCACATTGTGCAACTATACATTGCCAATGTCTTTGTAACTCTATGTGATTTAATACATATACATGGATCACATCTCTAATTCATTTCTATGCTATGTGCATCTCATAATAGTGAGCCTCTCAGACTTGGTTCTCAGTGCATACTTGATCATTTGATGTGATTTAAAGTGATACAGATTCAACATACTATCTATTTTGTTGCTACAAAGGTTCATTGTCATTGCCTCAGTGAAGCTTGAGATATCTTCAAAATTCTGCTCACTAGTCTACATACTCTTGAAGCCCAAAAAGTCAGGATGATCATTTAATTTGCTAAACTTAATTCTCAGAGTACACTTGATCATTTTTAGTGAAAAAACTTGTATTGATAGCTATCTAAATCAATTAGATACCCCCAAAAGGAATTTGATAAATTGTTAGCAGGTTGACAGCACTGTTCATTTTACATGTGCAGAGATCAAAATAGCAAGTCATAGCTCATAGTTGGATCCCCTACTCATGTGTTTTGATGCATTGACCATAGGATCATACTCCAAAGCACTTAGGTGATTATTTGAGGTAATTCGAAAGCTCAAGAGGTCTATGTTACACCTCTCAACTTGTTCTTGGCTAGTGTGAAGCAGGGATTTGCAGCACCACTTCATTTTTTGAATCTATCCACCATCTCCTCAAACAGGTTGAGGGCAAACTCACCTGCCTCTATATCTTTATAATTGCATTTTTTTTCTACATCTAGGCACACTAGATGTTCCTACACCTTCATCAACTTCATTATTCAACTCCATGATCAAATTTGTTGCACATTCTCACACACACACACACTCTTCATACCTCAAAGGCACATAATCTCTTGTATCTAGTTCCTATTTTTGCCTAGATTTAGATTTGACACATTGTACTATATTCACAGATTGTATCTCTTGTCAGTTTGTATCATATTTGACACATTCTAATTTGACATTAGAATATAGATAGGGTAGGTGAACATCTAGCTTATTGTTACACTTGGAAAATCTTGTCTATTCTCTCTCTATCTCTCAACAAAAACACAAATCGAGTGTTTTTGCCTACTCAATAAATATATCTCTTTGTGTTCTTCTATCTTCTTCCATTTTTGGTCCGGCTAAGTATGGCCATGCTTGAATCCTAAGAGAAATCTTCCATTTTTTCATTAGTATTTTTATCTCCATTAGGGGTTCTTTCAAACCGGTTTCTTGTCCTAGAAAAACTTGCATTTCTTTTCTTTGAGGTTCCCCTTCTCCTTCATTTTCTTTTTTGACCTCATCATCTTTGATGATTTCTTGTCCTAGAAAAACTTGCATTTCTTTTCTTTGAGGTTCCCCTTCTCCTTCATTTTCTTTTTTGACCTCATCATCCTCTCCTTGAGTGAACTCTTGTATTGAGAATTTGGGACTTTCTAGGAGTGTCATCCTCTCGTCATGTTGTCCATCTTCTAGATTCTGTTAAAAGTGCGTTTCCGTTACAGGCACTTTTAAGTTCTTTCGGGTTCTTGGGAGTGGTAGGGGTCTGATAAATCAGAGGCCCTGTAACTTATTTTTCCCAATTAACTTATCCAATCAGCAGTACGTTAATGTTCAATATCGAATCCTTTATACATCTTACTGTCAAAATTCTGGTTAGACTTTTCACAGTACGCAACGCAGGAGTTATTCAACACCGTTGCACAGACTTATTTAAAAAATCAATACAATTAAACAAAGTAGGAGTTAACTTTACTCATGATTTCACGAATCATACACCACAGCGTCTCCAATGACCGCAATCACCCAGACAGACAGTCTGGCGATTCTGCTCGTCATCACCGGAGAGTCACTGCCATGTCTTTTCATTGATTGATAAAAAGATACAACACTTCGCTACGACCTTTCGGTTCATGCGGTATAGGAAAAATATGAAATTACAATATGCCAATCCGGCGACCTTACACTGGCACGCACGGTGGACTTGAAACCGCAACGGAAACAAAATCAAGGCTCATCGACAATGCCTTGTATATACATAGTTCTAGCTAATTTAAAAGTTCTGGAGATCTTCTGTTTCAAAGAATCCAGCATAAGCTTTAAGGTTTCCGGCTCTACTAATTGTGCGTCAGTACGAACAGAACTTGTTGCAATCACTTGACTCATGAAAATTTCGGTCTGCGTCTGCAAAAATGCCTCCTGCAAGTAAAAATCATTTGCAAGAGCTGCGTCATGGCTCAATCTCATATCTTCAATCTATTTATCTATTCTGGATAAATGCTCTGCTTGATAACCGAGCTGCTTTTCTCTTCTCTCTAGTTCTTGAGCTTGATACTGAATAGTCTGATAGTAAGCATCTCTTTCCTTCCTTATCCTGGCTATCTCCTTCTGAAGTTGATTAGTTGAGTTCATTTGAGTTTTAAGAGCAGAGTTTGCCTGGAACAGATTGGCATTTGCGATCTGGAGTTCTGCATTAGTTTGCTTGGCTAAATCAGCCATCTCCTGTCCTTTCTGCACAACTTCATCAAGTTGTACTCGAGTTTCTTCCAATAAATTCCCAAGTGCCACACGAGCGTCTTCTTTATCCTGTACTAACTGTTTTAACTATATAATCTCTGCATCACGAGCATTTAACAAATCATTTTTGTCTCTTAACTCAGCCAACACAGCATCTCTTTGGGCAATCAAAGAATCCTATTCTGCAAGCCTAGCTTGAAGCTGTTGAACCTGCATCTGCAAAGCATGGTTTTCAACTTTTACAACATTCGCTTCCTCCTGTAAAGGGGCAATGTCAGCCTCGAGAATATCCACCTTGTGTTGCAACTCCTGTCTGATATTGTCAGTGACCATCTTCAATTGCATTGATAGCTGCTGCAAAAATTGGATTAACATGCGACCCATGGACTCTAATTCAGTAAATATTGGAACTGGAAGAGGAGGAGGAAGTGGTTGGGATGACGAGGCTGACAAGAGGTGAGGGGACGGTGGTGGAGAATAATTAGGTGAAGAAGATGAGGTAGCTGGTGCTTCAAGTACAATAGGTTGAACTGGGACAATTGGCGTCGCAGTCTGCATGATAGGCACCAGCACTATTCCTGTTGTCTGTTGCGTTGTTGTTTTTGTTCTGTTAATTACAGAGTCCACCAAAACAATCACTTCATTAACTATTTCCGTAACAATAGCTTGCACATCTTCTGAGGTGTCCTGCTGAGAACCTGCATGAGAAGAACTTGCTTCGGAATCAGTAGTGGGCGTACTTTGTTCCTTTTGCTGGGTTGGAGAAGACTGGGCGGAAGAATCAATAGGAATCGATGTTGCGGTGTCGTGGAAGATCTCTTCTTCATTAACGACGTTGGAACCTTACACCTGGCTCTCCGACGGGCTTATGCGGGTGCATTTTCGGCGAAGAAGTTGGAAAAGATCTTCATCCTCATCCTCGTCGTCTTCGAGCACTTGAACAGAGTCTTCATGGAACAAGATAGGAGCGTTTGGAGGTGGTTGCGCGGCTTGGAGTACCGGAAAAAGAAAGGTAAGGATATGTGGTAAACGAGAGCACGGAAGAACGCCCTTATTAACATGTTTAATAACCGTAACACATTCACGGTGAATGCACCGGAAATAATAAGAGGCAAAATTGACAGGATCACAAGAAGCCATGTCAATCATCGAATAAAATGGATGAGAAATCCCGTAAGTACGTTTCTGTAAATTAAGGATAGCAACTAAGAATTGTAAGGCGGTCCGTTCAGGGTCAGGGCGACATAAAATGGCGTACTCATTAGATGAGTGCCGTGGGAATAATTCGATCATGGTGGCTACCAGAAGGAGAGGATCATTCTCCAATCCTTCCATGGGCAGACAAAATGCTTCAGCGAATGACGCTAACGTGATTACTACGCGAGACGATAAACATGTAATCAGCCAACTTTGCTCTGTAGCAGGTGTGGCGGCAATGGCAGCAATAATCTGCGCGTAAAAAGGGTGACACTCCACTGAATGCCAAGGCAATTCAGTGAAGTTCAAAAGACCTCGGATGCGTAGAAACTCACTCACGTCCGCGGTGAGTCCGTCACGGAAGGTAGCAACGTTGGCTAATGCTTCCATGATGCGCATGCAAAAACTCAAGAACGCAGAGAACACAGCAAACACAGAAAACACAATGCACAGAACACACAGACACAATAGCGATTAACAGTGAAAAGAAGAAGATTAAGTAGACACTCGGCAATGTGAAGCGATTGAAAACTCTAATCATCGTGCAATATGGAAATGATAACCTCCATAATTACGGCGTGCATGCATGAGTAGAATCAGTAACACAGGGTGGCGATTAATCATAATTAGATATCAAAACGAGGAGATTTACGATCTATATTCAGCCAAAATACGGAACTAAAAAGAAAGTAAGTGACACGCGGAAAAATGAGGGACATGTCAGCGGTGATTAGGCGGTTGGTGATATGGGCGTAGCTTTGAACCATTGATTACTTTAGGAAGAGGAACTCTGATCAAGGTAGTCAAGCGAAAAGTAGTTGGTCCCACTTGCTCACTAATCCGGTAAGGACCGAACCACCGTAATTTAAATTTTCCAACAGAACGATTTGATTTAGCATTATAAAACAACACAAGTTGGCCCACCGTAAACACAAGAGTCTTGAGGAAATGATCATGAGTCCGGGCTTGCCACAACTGAACTTCTTGAAGAGCTAGGAAGCTTTCCCAATGATGTTCATCCAAGGCTCTGAGTGCTTCCAACCGAAATGGCAAAGAGTCTTCGGGCAGTAATTTCTGAGTTAGGGCCACGCGTAAGCTTGGCACTACGAGCTCCATCGACGCGATTGCTTCCAACCCATAAGCAAGCTTGAAAGGGGTCATTCCGGTTGCAACTTTGTATGTAGTCCGGTATGCCCATAAGACTGTGGGTAGTAACTGATCCCAATGTTCTGGTGATTCCAAGACCAATTTGCGAAGCATACTCAACAGCGTCTTGTTGGTACTTTCAGCTAAACCATTAGCACGAGGATAGTACGGTGAACTGAATTTATGCAGAATTTGAAAAGTGTGCGTTAGTACTCGCATTAAATTGTTAGCAAAATGGGTTCCTTGGTCTGTCACAAGTTCCAGAGGTAGTCCATAACGCGGGAAGACGTCCTTCATCAGGCATTTTGCCACCAAAATAGCTGTGGCGGACCGTAAGGCCCAAGCTTTTGCCCACGTGGTAGCGTAATCTGTACAGGTCAGGATGTAGCGAGTGTTGCTAAGGATCACTGGTGGTGTGATTGGCCCAATAAAATCAAGACCCCACTTCTGAAAAGGTTCCAAAGGTAATATAGGTTGTAGAGGAAAGAAGTAGGACTGTAATGGCTGTCCAGATCGTTGACAAGTGTCACACTGCTGCACAAACTGAGTCACGTCTTTATACATGGTTGGCCACCAAAGATCACTTTGCAGAATCTTCCGATGAGTAAGATCTGCTGCAAAATGTCCACCGGAGGGTATTGAATGTGCCATAGCAATAACCGAGTCTAATTCATGAGGTGGGATACAATGAACTAAGACACCAGTATGATCCATATAGTACAACTGTCCTACAATCAACCAGAATCTGCGACTGTAAAATGCAATTTTCTGCCGCATAGCAGGAGATGTATGAGGAGGAAGACATCCATCAGTCAGAAAAGTTAACAACATATCATAGTAGGTAGGCGGCATAGGATGTTCAGTAGATTCATCACGAACTGGTTCAGCAACGTAAATTGCTGGTGTGGTATCATCAACGCCCACCGGAGCTTCACCGGAATCCAACCGAGAGAGAAAATCTGCTAAGGCATGTGCTGCACCGGGTCGATGAATCACTTCATAGTCAAACTCCTGTAGCAATAAAACCCAATGAGCCAAGCGACCACCTAAATGTTGCTGCCGGACCAGATATACAAGTGCGGCATGATCCACATGAAAGGTGAATTTTTGGCCGAGCAAATAATGCCGGAATTTCTTCACAGAATACACCAACCCGAGACATTCTCTTTCGATCACTAAATAGTTCCTTTCAGCAGGAGCTAGTCGGCGACTGGCATAATAGACTGGCCGAAACCACTTGTCCATTTGTTGCATTAAAACGCTTCCAATGGCTATGTCCGATGCATCAATGAAGACATGGAACGGGCATTCCTAATCAGGGGGTTGCAAAATTGGAGCCTGCGTCAATAATCCTTTTAGACGATCGAATGCAGTTTGGCATTCCGGAGTCCATTTGAACTGTCGTGGAGTACTAATCATTAGCCGATTAAGTGGTGTTGCTAAATGGGCTAGCCACTGTAGATGCCTGCCATGCCACCGGATTTGACCCAGGAAGCGCATAACTTCTTTCGGCGTTGTAGGGATGGGTGCTTCCAACACAGCTACGACTTTGTCCGGATTGGCTTGGATACCTTGTGCAGATATAATATGTCCCAAGAGTTTACCACAAGAAACCGCAAAAACAAATTTTATCGGGTTCAGGCATAGTCGGTATTCACGGCATTTCTCAAAGCAGCACCGTAAATGATACAGGTGCGTCGCAATCTTGCCAAATAAGGAGAAGTCATCTAAATAGACTTGCATAAAAGTAGTCAGGTAGGGTGAAAAGACTTCCTGCATACAACATTGAAATGTGTTGGGAGCATTCCTTAACCCAAACCACATGACCGTACAAGCAAAAACACCCCAATTCGTAATGAAAGTTGTTTTCAGTATGTCTTGTTCAGCCATTCTGACCTGGTTATAACCACTGTAGCCGTCCAGAAAGGAGTACATCTCGTGCCCGGCCACTTTGTCAAGCATTGTGTCGAGAAAGGGGAGAGGAAATGGATCATGTACCGTGGCCGCATTCAGTTTCCGGTAGTCCACACAGATTTGTAGCTACTTATTTTTCTTCGAAACAATCACGATTGGAGATATCCATTCAGCGTGTTCGATTGGCACAATGAATCCCACCTTCAATAACCGATCGAGTTCTGCTTTGACCTGTGCTGCATAATTGGGATTCATTCGGTAACTAGATTGTTTAATTGGCTTTGCCTCTGGTTTGAGCACGACCCGATGTTGATAGATCCGCGGATCAAGACCTTTCATATTGCGATAGTCCCAAGCAAAAACATCAGAAAACTCACGCAGGAGTTGGATCAAGTCATCTTGAAATGCCTCGGACAGTCCTGCCTTAATCTTAACAGGTTGCGGGTTAACTTCATCACCCAAATTATAGGTTACTAACTGGTCTTCTGGGACATAAAATTGGTGAGGTTTCCCCAAGTCGTCAGCTGATTGTAAAAGTTGATGTAGAGTGGCTCCATCCATAGCAACACTATCATCTTCATCTGCATCTCCGGTCACGGGAACAACCGTACAGGCTGCCGGACTCTAGTTGTCTGCTACAGCTTGAAGATCTATAGTACCTAAGGAAATCAGATCTTTATTGTTCTTCAGAAACGCCTCTTCTTCATCGTCAGATAAGCCATCCAACATATGGACCAGCTCTGCTACATAGGGTCTGGCATGAAGCTCACAAGGTTGAATGGCATCTAGTTTGACAACATTTTTACGGTGATTATCTTTGAAAGTCAATTCCTGCGCTGACCAATCCTGTATAACTTTGGCCTGTTTCAACCATGGCTGACCGAAAAGAAGATTATAGTTGAGGCTTGATTCTGCTAAGACTACGAAATTCATTTTGAACGTGGTACCCTGCAAAGTAATCGGGATATTCCGGACTAGTCCCATCGGATGGACTCGGGATTGGTCTGCCATTCTGACAAAGAATTGGACGCGCTCGATATGGGTCCACCCCAATTTCTTACAAAGAGCTGCAGTTGCTATGTTCACACCCGAACCGCCATCGATTAACACTTGAGTAATCTTGTGATTTTTATGCCAAATAGTGATTAAGGGGACTGAATGATCCACCGTAGAATCATTTTCCGGTTGTATTGTTGCAGTCACCGGAGTACTGGGAGATCCAGGACTGACCTGTTGCTGGAATTGCTGCCTAACTCCGGGCACCAAGGCGAGTAGCTGCCCCAAAGGGAGTGTAATTGAAGCCTTCGAGATAATATCCCATACCTGGTTTGTTGGAATTGCACTCTTCACTAATTCTGATGATGATTCTCCTCTTACTGGGCTAGAGGCTTGTTCATGCGCTCTCACCTTTGGCAGGGGAGCCTATGTCACCAGAATTCGATCAGGGAATACAGTTGGTTCTTTAGCGGCCCACTGACTGGCCTTGGTATACATTTGCTGTTGTTCGCGGATACGAGGTTCAAACGCCTCAGCTGTTGGTTGCAACTGCTTACCCGATCTTGTCTTGACTACTACAGCTTGTGATTCCACTGGTGAGATATAGACCATGTTGGTCATCGGATTTTGACGTTCCTTCTTCCTTTTGTCGTATTCGGCGGCATCCTTGCAAAATCTTCGGATGTGGCCAATCTCACCGCAAAAATGACATCGAGGTGGTGGTAGAGAAGTACCTTCCGCTGATGTACTCGCCTGCCATCGATTTGCATTGAAGTTAGTATTCCTCTGTCCCCGGTAATTTCGGTATCCTTGCAGTTGATTGTTTGGCATCTGCGGTGGCACATAGTGGGTTGCTGGCTGACCTGGTTCTTGTATAATGGCATTTACAATTGCTCGTCCCTGCACCTTGGCATTATACGCACAATTTTTCGTTGAGTGTCTGGTTGTGTTGCAGATGGCGCAATACATCTGATTAAGGGCACATGTAGCACTAGTGTGCCCTGGATTTTTGCACTTGGTACAGTACATCTGTTTAGCCGGATCATCTATAACATTCTTACTGGCTTTCAGCCACTCCAAGTCTTCGGTGAATCCTCCAACCTTATGCTCTAATTACAACGCCATCGGGATAACAGCATCTAGTGTCATAGCACCCACAGAGCGGATGATCATGATTTGTCTTAGCTGTGGGGTCAGCCCATTAATGAACCACTAGGTTATAACATCATCCGGTAAATTAGCATGTGCCGGTGGCAGTTGTCTTAGATGAGTTCTAAACAATGTGGCATATTCCTGAATAGTCTGGTGCGGCTTCTGTCTATTGTTCTGCAAGTAATCAAAAATTTCGGTAGGGTTCTTCTTCAGCCGGAACCTCTGCAAAAACGCATCCCTTACCGCCTCATAGGTAACAAAATGGTTGATATCATACTCTGTTAGCCACCTTGCTGCTTCATTGACTAATGTTGACTGAAATACGATGGCCTTGTACACCGGATCGATTGGATGGTTCAGTACGGCATAACTTATTTCAAAGGTACGCACATGTGCATCAGGGTCGTCACCTGGAAATCCACCGAACTTTGTGTACCTCACCCCTGTTGGAATAGGTCGAAGTGGAAGTGGTTGTTGCTGTTGTTGTTGTTGTTGTTGCTGCTGCTGCTGTTGTTGTTGTCCACTCATGGTGCTATTAGTGATACCGTTGCTGTCTCCTGAGTTCTGAGGAGGTGTTTCTGGTCCTTCGGAATCTGTGTGGTCAGACTGCTCACCTTCCGGCTTGAAAATAGCGTTCAATCTCTTACGGATCTCCAAATCAAAGAGGCTATCCTCAGCCCTGCCCGAACAGTGGTGTTCGAAATGAAGATTCACCAGGGAGTATCACACGGTCACTGGAAAACTATAAATTCCCTGCAACTCGGATTGAACTGTCACCGAAATTTGTCGAACTTTCCCCAAAACAGGGTATTCTTTCACCGGCAATGATCTCTCTGGGTAACACCACTTTATCCTCGGAAAAGTTTGAATTCTGACCAGACGGTGTCGGTTCAACTGCGCACTGCATCCCTGTACACTCTGAAGTTACTGTACCTTCTGCAGACTGCACCGAAAGTACACCGGAATCTATCGGAATTTCCTCATGTGTCACCGGAATTCTACCGGAATCACTGCTATCGGGCTCCGCTCCTTCGACAACTGGGCTTAACCGGTCTATACTTCTGCCGCCTGGGGGTATCCCTAACAAATTTGGTACCGCCCAAGGATGCTGGTCTCTCCTGTACTTCGAATACGACTCGCCGGACCGAGTAACCGGCATATATCACCTCTGCACCACTTGCGTACTACTCCACCTTACTGATTATTCACCGTCTATGCCACCTTCCCACAGACGACACCAGTGTTAAAAGTGCGTTTCCGTCACAGACACTTTTAAGTTCTTTCGGGTTCTTGGGAGTGGTAGGGGTCTGATAAATCAGAGGCCCTGTAACTTAATTTTCCCAATTAACTTATCCAATCAGCAGTATGTTAATGTTCAATATCGAATCCTTTATACAACTTACTATCAAAATTCGGGTTAGACTTTTCACAGTACGCAACGCAGGAGTTATTCAACACCGTTGCACAGACTTATTATTGGCCACTTAATTGTACTGAGTTAATCACAAATCTATACAATTAAACAAAGTAAGAGTTAAATTTACTCAGGATTTCACGAATTATACACCACAACGTCTCCAATGACCGCAATCACCCAGACAGACAGTCTAGCGATTCTGCTCGTCGTCACCGGAGAGTCACTGCCATGTCTTTTCATTGATTGATAAAAAGATACAACATTTCGCTACGACCTTTTGGTTCGTGCGGTATAGGAAAAATATGAAATTACAATATGCCAATCCGGTGACCTTACAATTCTCATCCGGCACTGTATGCCTATGCTCTCCCCCAGGCTTTCTCCAAGGCTTACGACCAAGGCGGCGACCAAGGCATAGACCTTGGCATACCTTGTCATCCGAGTCACCGAAGTCACCGTTGGCACCATTGGCTGCGCGCGAGGGAGGACCTCAACGATCAAGGAATATAGAGGTTCTCGGTACTTCCCGAGAGGTCACCCATCCCAGTACTGTTCCCCCTAGAGCTCGCTTAACCGTGGCAATCTCTTGCCACTAAGCTACACTCTTGTGGTGTTTGAATAAGGGGAAAGACTAAGGTCTGACATTACCTTGAACAAGTTTTGGTGCCTCAAAGCTTCATTTTTGCTTTCAAAGCCTATTTCTAAAGCAATTTTGGGGTGTCTTTTGGAGCCATTTTGGAGTACTTTCGCACATAGTTCTCTTCACACAGGTCCAAGAACATCAAGAAGAGTATTCTTTGTACTTCTCAGAAAATAAATATCAACCTTTGGGGTTGTATTTTCAGCCACACTCGTAAAACTACAGGTTTCTCGAGAGGTTTTCAGTTTTGGTGGGAGCGGCCGCTGCAAATTTATGCAGGTTTTTAAAGCCTAAAACATCAGAGTTGACAGACACTTGCAGGTGCTATTGGCTAGTTTCTGGGCTGTGTATTCAACCTTTTAGTGTCATTTTACTGCATATATTGAGCACATACACACCATGTACGCTTCTGTGGATACCGCTTATGTACGTCCATGTGGTCATTGATATAGCGGTTACGTTCTTTGCATAAAGCCTTTTACGTTTGATAAAGAGGGTCGTGGTGAGGTTTTCTTAACTGGGAGACACCCAGATGTCGGGGTCTCTTCGGTGATGCAGGTGGAAGACTTACCCAGCCTCGCCATAGGAGATGTATGATAGTTGTTCATAGGTGCTCGATAAGCCTAGTTGGCTTCTATTGGGTAACTGATTATATGCAGTGGAGTCAGTGATTCACTATGCAGGTAGACATGTCAGTACTTGCAGTTTTATGATACTTTGACACTGGTCATATGCTAATTTTGCAGAGGATACTCTGGCAAAATTTTTCCAGATTTCTGGTTTAGTCAACTATACAGTGGTCGATTTACTCCTTCATACAATTATTTGTTGGTGTTTGGACTCTTCTAGCTCCATTATCATTCTATTCAGTTCTCTACGATCATGGCATCAGAGGTCTCAGGCACATCCGGTGGATCAGGGTCTAGTGCTAATGTTCCGAGGAGGAGCTATAACTTGCAGGGCAAAGACCATTTTGAGATCCGAAAATTTGATGGCACAAACTTTGCTCTATGGAAGAATCAGATTAAAGATGTACTGATTCAAAGGAGGCAATGGAAGCCAATAAATGGGATTTCAAAGAAGCCTGCTGACATGGATGAAGATGATTGGGATGAGTTAGATGAAATGGCCAGGTCTACCATTCGCTTGCACCTGGCAGATAATGTTTACTTTACAGTATTAGACTGTGAAAGTGCAGAGGAGCTTTGGAAGAAGTTGTGCAATACATATGAAAAAGAGACGGCATCAAATAAAGTGTATCTGAGGAGAAAATTATATGACCTTCATAAGAAGGACACAGATAGTGTTGCTGCTCATCTAAATGAGTTTGATGCTATATTCTCCCAGTTACAGGCTCAGAAAATGGATATGGATAATGAAATGAAAGCAGTATTGCTGTTATGCACCCTGCCATCATCATGGGATACGTTTTGCACAGCTATTAGCAACAGTGCACCTGGTGGTAAACTCGTCTATGATGACATATGTGGAGCACTCTGGAGTGAGGAGATTCGTAGAAAATCTATGGTTGGCACTCAGAGTGGAGATGCATATAATGTTCGTGATTCTTACCAAGGAAAGAATCAACAACATGGCAGGAGCAAGAACAAGGAAAAGAATGGTCAACGGAATAAGAGTAGAAGTAAATCAAGGAAGAGGGATATCGAATGCCATTATTGTCATAAGAAAGGACACATGAAGAAAGATTGTTATGCATTAAAGAATGCTAAAGGTAAAGGACAGAATGTTGATGGGCATGTTAAACAGTTACCTGCACCATCTACTTCGACTGTGAAGATTGAAGAAATTAATGCTATTTCTGATGATGATGATGTGTTGACACTTGATAGTACTGTGCCATCTGAGGCACTTATGGCTGATTCTCTTTCCCACACCTGGCTGCTAGATTCTGGTGCTTCTTTCCATGTGACACCACATAGAGAATGGTTCTCTAATTATGCAGCAAAGTCTCTTGGTACCGTGAGACTTGGTGACTCTTACCAGTGTGATGTTGTGGGGATTGGAGATGTGGTTGTGCAGTTCATTGATGGTTCAAAATTTACTATGCATAATGTACGCCATGTACCTCAGTTATCACGCAGTTTGATGTCAGTTGGTCAACTTGATGACCTTGGTTACAAGGTGGTCTTCTATGCTCAATACTTTCGTATATCAAAGGGCAATATGGTTATTGCAAAAGGAAGCAAAGTTGGCTCACTTTATCCTTTATTTGTATCATAGAAAGAACACTTGCTAGCTGTTACTGAACAGCCTATGGCTTGTATTTGGCATGGTCGTTTGGGCCATATATCTCGTAGTGGAATGGAAAATCTTTCTCGTTCTGGCTACTTACCTGTGTTATCTTTCTCTGATTTTTCATTTTGTGAGCATTGTCAATATGGAAAGCAAACTAGAAATGTGCATAGAACGCACATTGACTCTTCAATTCAGCCTTTAGATCTCGTTCATACAGATGTGTGTGGTCCTATGCCCACTAGGTCCTTAGGTGGTTCTCTTTACTTTGTCACTTTCATAGATGATGCTACTAGAAAAGTCTGGGTATATCCTATCAAATCAAAGGATGATGTATTCCCTACTTTCAAAAAATGTCTTGCTTCAGTTGAGACTGAAAAAGGAACTAAGCTTAAGGCTTTACATTCAGATAATGGGGGTGAGTATACCTCACATGAATTCAGCCTTTTCTGTCAGTCTAGAGGGATTCATAGAGAGTTTACAGCTCCTTATACCCCAGTACAGAATGGTGTAGCTGAGAGGATGAATAGAACTATTCAAGATAGAGTAGTCTCTATGTTGCATCATGCAAACCTCTCACAAGGTTTTTGGGCAGAAGCAGTATTGACTGCAGTTCATGTGATTAACCTTTCACCTAGTACTGCCAAAGGTCTGAAAGTGGCACAAGAGTTATGGACAGGGAATCCACCATATTATGATCATCTTCGAGTTTTTGGGTGTGAAGCATATGTTCATATACCCAAGAATCTTAGACAAAAGTTGAACCATAAGTCAAAGAAATGCATTTTTCTTGGATATGGTCAAGAAGGACAATTTGGATATCGCTTATGGGATCCTGAAACACAGTCAGTGATCAAAAGTAGTGATGTCATTTTTAATGAGTCTAAGATGCATAAACAACCCATTAAGGAGGTTGAAGTGAGAAGAGTTGTGTTTGAGGATACTAGTCCTCCGGTTAGCATGCATAAAAATGCTGCACATAGGGATGTTCAAGAGAGTTGTTATGCTAACAGATGCCGGTGAGCCTTCTTGCTTCAAAGAGGCTATGCAGATAGAAGATCACGTCAAGTGGGAGCGTGCCATGAAGAGTGAGTTGGATTCTATTCACAAGAATGGTACTTGGGACTTAGTACCTTTGCCAAAGGGCAGGAAAGCTTTACCATGTAAATGGGTATATAAGCTGAAATTCACATCAGATAGTGCTTCTCCAAAATATAAAGCACGACTTGTTGCAAAGGGTTTTAAGCAACAACATGGTGTTGATTTTGAGGAAATCTTCTCTCCAGTGGTCAAGATGACTACTTTGCGCATGTTGCTTGGATTCGTTGCAATGGAGGACTTAGAGCTAGTCCAAATGGATGTGAAAATAGCTTTCTTGCATGGAGATCTTACAGATGAGATCTATATGGAACAACCAGAGGGTTATGTAGTTCTTGGCAAGGAAAGTCTAGTTTGTAAGCTCAAGAAGAGCTTGTATGGACTTAAACAGTCTCCTAGACAATGGTACCAAAAGTTTGATGCTTTTATGAAGTCCCAAGGCTATTCTTGGAGCAATGAGGATCATTGTCTCTACACAAAGAGATGCTCTGATGGCAGCTTGATATGCTTGATACTTTACATCGATGATATGTTGATTGCTGGGAAGTCCTCTTATGATTTGTCAATTCTCAAAAAGAAGTTGAGTCAGACATTTGATATGAAGGATTTGGGGGATGCCAAACATATTCTTGGCATGCGCATTACTCGTGATACGAGTAAAAGATGCATATACTTGTCTCAAAGGGAGTACATATCCAAAGTACTTCACCGGTTCAATATGCAGGGTGGTAAGGCATTGAGTACACCTTTACCCACATATGTGAAATTGAGCAAGGATGACTGCCCCAAATCAGATGAGGAAAAGGAATTCATGACCAAAATTCCTTATCAGTCTGCTGTTGGTAGTCTCATGTACGCTATGGTAGCTACGAGACCAGACATTGCATTTGCAGTGGGAGTTGTGAGCAGATATATGTCTAATCCTGGCAAGAAACATTGGGAAGCGGTCAAGATGATTTTGAGATATCTGAGTGGCACTAAGGACAAGTGTCTATGCTTAGGTAGAGGGAAAGCATCCATTATTGGTTACACAGATTCTGACTATGCTGGTTGTGTAGACAATCGTAAGTCTACATCAGGGTACATTTTTCATTTTGCTGGAGGTGTTATCTCTTGGAGATCTCGTCTTCAAGAATGTACAGCTGTTTCCACCACAGAAGCAGAGTATGTTGCAGCAAGTGAGGCCTGTAAGGAAGCATTGTGGCTTTCTTGTCTTGCTTGTGATATGGGTTTACCTCAGCATGTACCTCACTTGCTCAGTGATAGTCAGAGTGCCATTGCTTTGGCTAAGAATCCGGTCTATCATGCAAAGACCAAGCACATTGAGGTGAGGTATCACTTCATTAGAGATTGCTTAGCCACTGAACGCATTATTCTTGAGAAGGTCCACACTCGCGATAATGCTGCAGATGCTTTGACTAAAGCTCTACCACATGATAGCTTTCGACATTGTTGTCACTTGATGGGGGTTACTTGATTCTTCATCTTACGCAGTCACTTGTATACTGTGTAACATGCCCATCAGGTGGGAGGTATAGTTTGTATACTTACACTCAGGTATTCTTTATCATTCTTTATTTTTCTCCCATAGTTACTCTGGCCATATTGGCCTTTAGTGGGAGATTGTTACCGTTAGTGTCCATGTGAAAGGCCAAATGGCCACCGGACACTTCTTTGTATATGTTCTTTAATAAAACATATAGTGGCCTGGTCAGTCACAGTTTGTAAGTTCGACCGCATTTGTAAGACCTAAGAAGTCTGTCTTCGTGCTTCCTGTGTACTGGTTTTCTGCGTATCTACAGCCTCTCCTGCGGAGTGTTGTGTGCGGCATCAGGAGCTCGGTTTTCTACTCCGAGCATATCGTCGTGGAGCTCTCGAGAAGGAGAGCGCACTGTGGTGCATCGCCATCAAAATACTTCAGTCCTTATTCTTGTTGATTCTTAAGATATCCCTTGTAACCAGAGTGAATTCGAATCTGTAGACTTTCAAGAGGTATATATACTTTGACACCGAAGCGAGATGTTGCTTGGTTTTCTCGGATGTCTCTCATACGTCTAGGAACCAATGGCCCCAGGCCTGATTGATACTTACTCCTTTGAGCAGTTTGTTGGAACAGAACAATCACAGATTGGTGATTACAAAGAGTTTGAAACAAGCTTATGGTCAGATTGAAGTGAAAGAAGACACTTGAGAAAGTGAAGACATCTCAGAAGTGAAGCTTGTATACATATGTACATTACAGTTGGAGATTCTTGTAATTTGAGTATAGATAATCCTTAGGATGATAAGGAATAATGTAATAGATGCGGGATAAGTCTAGAACCATATGTATATAAGTCAATGATGTAAAGAAATACATGAGAGAGAGAGTCATTAGAAGCCTAGTGTCATTAAGGTAGATGTGTAGAGAGTCATTTTTACGAGTTAGCGTCGAGTCTTTCTCTGATTTCTCTCAGTCTGATCATGTGGATCAGAAATCCTTTTGTACACATCTAATTTGGAAGTTAATGAAGTTATTTTCAAAGTTTCATGATCTAATTCCTTTTATGCTGTGAGTATGATCAATAGGAACATGTATATGTAAAGTCTGCAGAAAAATCTCTCAGAGTCGCGCACTTTTTCGTGTCAATGTTTTGCTTAGATCTCAGTGCACAATGTAAAGTTTTTGATGAGTGAGCATTCAAAATCTAAGTTAGAAGATAAGGAAGCTATGGCTAAAAGCATTTAGCAAAACGGGATCTGTGCTGTGAGAAATCAACCTTAGAAGTTACCTATGTCAAAGTCGCTTATTCAAGAAGACAGTTTTTGACATACTTTTGATCTTGAGGATCAAATTTAAGTTTTAATGATTCTTTTGAAGAACTAATGGTTGATATGATTGCGCAAAGGTAGCTTGGAGGTATGTACATCATTAGATTGAAGAAATCTGAAGATATGTGCAGGTAATGAAGTCAATCTTTGAAGCAGACTTCTTGAAGAAGAAAAATTCTCACTCAGAGAATTGTTCATGAATGATTTGGTAAATCAAAGTAACATTTGTGTAAATTTTGGTGTATAGCTAATATAGAGGTGCTCTTAGATCAGTATAGATCAAGCCTTTGGAGATTAAGAGGTCTCCAACACAGTTATGGAGGCATATGATCATGATTAAAACTTATTATTGATTAGTATTCATAATTCATTCATGTGTATATATTTTCTTTCTTTTCTATGTCAAAACAAGACCCTAAATAAAACATTACTTCAAGTGAACGGAGAAAATATTATTTTTAGTATGTTTCGTACAATACATGAAGCTAACTCTTAGTATTCAGTGAAGGCTTTTACCCCTATAATTGAAAGTTCAGAGTTATTACCTTAAAGAATTTGAAAAACACCCTTTCCTAATTTTTTTATTTGAAAAAAAGAATTCTATTTCAACTTTTTTCAAAATGGAAAATATATATTTACATTATTATTTCCATAAATTCTCAATTACACATTGTCTTCTTGACTTCTTTTGTACATTTCATTCCATCACTAATTCCTTCTTCTCACTCATTCCTCCCCTTCCTAAGTCTTTGTAATATTTGAGAATGTAGGCAGGTTGTTGGTGTTATAGTTGCAGGAGCTCCGACATGTGTGCAAAAATGATCCTTTCTTGTGCTCAAACAAGGTGTCTTGGTGATTAGGGATGGTTATGTGCATATGGGTCATGATAGTGTTTGGATGGTTAAAATAGGTGACGAGGATATGCATGTACATTAACATGAGACACAATGTACTGGCAAAATGAGAGGCAATAACAAAAACAAAAAAATAGAAAAAACAAAAACTTGTAAAAGAAGTAGAAATGAAATAGAGACTATTGTTGTCCCATCTTGTCGTGGATCTTCTCTATGCTTTCTCTAGCTTCCTTTTGTACTTCCTCTTTGATCCTTTGTAACTCTTCTTGTCTATGGGTTCTCATGTGCAGCTTGTGCCACTCTTGTTTAGTTAGTGGCTCTAAGTACTTTTTCTCTCTATAGACACTAATGTAATTAGGCATGAGTATTTCATCTAGGGTGGCTAATTGCATGGCACCACTAGGGTTGATCCTATGCAGAATGTATGGTCTATGCCCTCGCTTCTGTAACTTCTTCCCCATTTCCTTAACTGTGAATGCTAAGACCAAGTCCCCTTCCATAAGGTTCCTATCTTTAACATGCATATCAAAATAGGCTGTCTGTCTCCATTTGTTGGCATATAAAGAATTCAATGCCTAGTGTCTAGTAGCTCCCAATTTTTTGAAGTCAGCAATTGTGTTCACCAATTCATCTCCATTCTAGTCTAGGTTTTTGGCTACTTTTAGTGTTGTAATGAGGAATTCCATGTGTACGATAGCATTCTGACCATAGATCATATTGAACAGTGTTGTGCATATGCTGATCTCATATGCAACTCTATATGCTGAGAGAGCATGATGTAGTTGCTTGTCCTAGTTTTTCCTCTTGTTATTCACTATCTTTTGCAAGATTCCACAAAGTGTCTTCTTGGTACTCTCATCTAATCCAGTAGCTTGGGGATGATAAGGGTTGAAAGTCTATGAATCATGAAGAAGTCATTTAGCAAGTTCTCTATGACCTCATTCACAAAGTGTATCCCCCTATCACTTACAATCTCAATTGGCAATCCAAATTTGAGAAATAAATTTGCAAAAAAGAATCTAGCTATTGGTTGTGCATCATTTTTCCTCATTGCTCGTGCTTCTACCTACTTGATTAAGTAGTCCATAGTCACAATGATGTACGCAGCATGGGTGCTTTTAGAGGCAGGCAAGATGGGTCCTATAAAATCTAAAGGAACATGGCCATCGGTATATTGGTCGATATAAGTGTCCATAAGTGCATCAAAAACCAAATGCATGAGATAAATATTTTTTAATAAAAAATAGGAGAAAAAAATCACAACTCTCTAAGATTGAGGAGCTATGATCTCATTAATTAAACTTTCATATAAATACGTTTCTTATGTATACTGATTCCATTGTCAAGAAGTTAAGGACTTGGGACTCCTATTTGGTAAAAGTGTTTCTTACAATCAAAACCTTTTTTTTCCAAAGATTTGATCCTTCTAATATCTCTATCTTCATCCTCCAAATTTATCTTGTGATGATCTCATAATTGGTTTATAATTTGGAGAAAATAATGCTATCATCACATCCAAAATATACCAAAACCCTAAGATCGATTGTCTACTTGCTTAATTCTCGTATTCAAAGATCTTGCTTTGGATTGCTAACATCATTGATGACATCATAAACTCCTAATTGCCATGGAACACGTCTATAAGGAGGTCTGGCCATATACATCCTCAATAATGTGAATAATACTCTTAGAGCTCAAGGAGTCACAATCTGAAGGGGCATGGCTATTTGGTGTATGCCCACCGGCATATTGATTGGTATAAGTGTCAATCGCATGTAGGAACCCAAATGCATGAAAACAAATATTTTTAATAAAAAAATAAAAGAAAAAATATCTTAACTTTTTTGAGATATCCATCAGTATACATGTCGAAGTCTTTCGAAATAAAAATGAAGATAGAGTACTAAGATAGAGAGTTTTCACTTCTTTCGAAGTAAAAAGGGGCCAGGATAGCGCACCTGGTTTTTTGTAGAAATCAGTTGGCAGGCATATATGTCTTCTGAAGCCACATCAGACACATGGCTACATCTGTTCGTCCAACCTATGAATGATAGCTCGCGGTTCTTTTTGCTTCCTGAATATTGTTAACAGGAAATCTAGCTTATGTTCTGATACCTGGTTTCCGCATGGATATCGACGACGATCATACAAATGTTTGTCGAAAAAGGAAGCCGGATAGTGAATGCAGACAGTGTCATTGTAAAAGCTCCGAACCCGAGGCCGCGAACCCCAGCTGTTCCGTGGTTCTTTGTAACAGAGAGACTTTGCAATTCATGTACAGAAGCAGTGAAGGCTGGAAGAGCTATAGCGACGAACTTTCTGCTATAATCCGGATTTCTTTTGCTGCACATGAGAAGTTCGCGAAGTTTTCTGTTTCCGGGCACTCATTTGTGGTTAGTTTCCCGCACATGATGCAGCTGAATCTTCTAACCGGTTATATCCGTTCCATTGCATGGGTGGACAGTTCAGGAAAGCTTATCACACCCGCTAGATGCTTGGACGGCCGTAGCCCGTATTAGCTCTCGCTTCTACAAACGAAGCTTCAGTGGGTACCGCCTCACGGCGCAAGAAACGATTCTGCGAAACCTCAGGACCTGGATCTGCATTCCCGCATGAAGGATGCTCATGCAAATAACAAGAAAGATGCTCCTGTAAGTGCTCATGAGTCGACGAATTCTTCAGATTCATCCGATGCATGACTCGATTATCTTGGGACATTGAGAAGTTATTATGAAGCTTCATCCCTGTCATACGCTTGCGTGTGAAATATATATTTAGTACATCCGTTCCAGGATCACCTTGATTTGAATGATCTTCACCACTCTGAGTTTCTCTTCTCCTGCGTAGATCCACATGCAGAACAAGTTTGAACATACACTCTCTCTTTTAATGTCCTTACTCAGTAAAACTTTTTCAGGGAAGTGAGATCCAACTTGCCTTTTGACTTACAGCCAGCCAATAAGGGTCATATAAGCAGGTTGATTCGTTTGAACACATTTTGTTGCATACTTTTTCGATCGATTATCTTATTTAAAACTGGTTTTGTTTTTTATCTTATGTCTTCCATACATCTTCAGTGCTCTGACCATGTCCTCGTGATGCAGTTTGTATGATTGTAGATATGTAGATTTCTCCGTGTGAATCTATGTATGTTCGAGCGTTGGTAGATATGTATGTATCCATGAATAGACACATGCGTTTATCTTATAACGGGTGGTTGCATCTTTGTGTGAATATCTGTAGCCCAATGGAGCTAACCTTGTTAGGATTAAACCAACCATATCGTGTTGTAGTACTGTTCTTTAATATTGAGGGATATGGTTATGAAAAAGGTTTTCCTACTGAAGGGGGGAAAGAACATTCCCTTTATGTTATTTGTCATTGTATATTGCTTCTTAATTAAAAGTACCATGTTATTTGGATTTATTCAGCTTCCTTCGATCAATCGATGATACGAATGACGTTGCATTCTAAATTGCTACAAAATAATGTTGTGCTACTTCGTGTTATTCCCTTCCGTTGGTTCTGGTAACCAATGAGATTAACATATTTCTTCTGTATACATTCTCAGTACTGACATCCTACTCATGATTACATATGGTTGCCTTTGAGTGAGAAGTAGAGATTTTTTTTGTTTCTGCTTTTACAAGTATTTGATATCGACATTGTTCATGCATGAGGCATGATCACCTGCATCATCGGGTGAAAAGCATTTGTTGGAAATTATAAGTTTCCTTAGCAAGGACAAATTTCGACATCTTCAACATTAGCTATTTCGGGAAATAACTGACATAGCATTTGAAGGTGACTAGAAACTTGTGTATAAGAAAAGTTGCTTTTGAAACGCGTTTTATTTGCGTTTAACATTATGGTATTAGCATAGCACGTTTACGTTTAGGGTTTTCTTTAGGATACAACCAAAGAAAACTATTGAGCCTTGCATTCAACCATAAATAAGGATATTGATTAAAGTTCATGCTAAGCGCAAAAGGAGGTTCCGATGTTTCCAAAGGAAACCATTATCCTTTGCTCTCATGAACCCTAAAGTTGATGGTGATTGAGGTTAAATGCAGAAGAATGTAAAATAACAGATGCTTGATGGGGAATTCAGTACATCGCGTGTGTAAAAGCAGAAGGTGTTCGTGATTCCTATTCTAAATACTGGTTGTATTTAAAATTTCCACTTGTTGACACAGATAAATATACATCACATAGCTTTTCCATACACAAGGATCTTATTAGGTCATATTATTGTTTCTGTTGATAACAGCGCATTTTGTTTTAGACATTGTGGAAACCCATTTGAAAGTTTCTCAAAAACAGGGTGCTAACTAACGGATCGAAAGAGTGGCTGGTTGTGGAAATACTTCAAGCGCATTGAACTTTGAATTCAACCATACATAACGATATTGATTAAATTTCATGCTAAGCGCAAAAGGAGGTTTCGATGTATCCAAACGAAACCGTTCTCCTTTGCTCTCAACCCTAAACTTGATGGTGACCGAGGTCATGGTAAATGCAGAATATTGTAAAATGATACATGGTTGATGGGAAATTCAGTACATCGCATGTGTCAAAGCAAAAGGTCGTACTGATTCCTATTCTAAATATTGGTTATATTTAAAACTTCCACTTCTTTACATAGAGAAAGATATGTCACTTTTCTTTGCCGTACACAGGGATCTTATTACATGATATTATTGTTTCTTTGGATAATAGGGCATTTTAATTTTTTTTCAAGAAGGTTTGGCAAGTATAACATTAGAGGTGAATGGGCATAGCACCTGCAAAAACCGGTAACGCTTGTTACGTTTGTTTTAGGGAGATAATGTTACGAAGAGCTGAAGAGAATATGTAAAATACGTATGTTCATGCTCTTCCTGAAATGAAATTACATGTGTCCTTCGATCATTAACAATCTATCTTATGATGAAATTACCTGTGTCCTTTGATCATTAACAATCTATCGTATGATGAAATTATCTGTGTCCTTTGATCATTAACAAGTTGTCTTATGATGAAACTACCTGTGTTCTCTAATCATTAACAATCTATATGATGGTGAAATTATCCGTGTCCTTTAATCATAACAATCTATATTATGATGGGACAAATTTCATCTTTAATATTCTGGGGACCTCCTTGAACTCATGATTTTTCGTAGTTCATTCCAAATATTTATGTTCTACTCACACGAAAAACTGTAAGCTCATATTCATCAACAGGAAGGAAAGAATATGTAAGTTTAATTTCATATCTCCTGTCTCCGTTGCCTAGCATCGGCATTCTAATCATTGGACGTAGACGTGCTCTCCAGCACAATGAAGCGCACGATGATTTGTTGGCTTTTGAATGATTCAATAATAGTACACATCCATTTATTACAATCCTTACAGCTCGTTCTTAATAAATTGTTAAGCTTGAAGAACGTATCAATGCATATTGTTTCTCATTTAGTAGAGTTAAATAAGTTCTTTCTAGTTTGCAATCCTGCTTTGTTAGCGTCCACATATCTCCTTTCTTGCAGTCTCTAGGTGAAATGCCATAATATGTGTTGGTTTTTAAGTTCACCTTGGTGATGTTATCCTCATGTTGTAGGTAAACATGATTACTTCCCCAATCTTGAACTACCCTAAGTTTTCTAAGAAAATGCCTCCCTAGTATGGTGTCATAAGTGGCCAATTCTGGGAACTTAACTACTACCAGAGAGTGTTTGAAACTTATACCACAATTATTGAGGTTTACCTGGTCGAGCAATCCTATTGCGTGATCCATGTGCGTCTTCTAATTGGAGTTTTAACTTGGTTGGTTTTAGTTTAGGTTTTCCCCACGTTTCCCAGACTTCCTTAGTTATGATTGCCACTCCAACACCACTATCCAGAATGGCTTGTACTTTGCATCCTTGGTACTCCAACACTAAGGTTGTATTTCCTTCATCACCCTCACAATATCCCCCTATCTTGTCCAATGGCATTTGCATGGGTTCTTCACCTCCCACTCTTAAGTCACTTTTTTCATCTCTTATTGGGGTGTAAACGCACAAGTTTCGCAATTTAGGGTTTTGTTTCACTAGTTCACCCCATGACAAGTAATTTCCGTGTTTTGAAGTTCCTTTAGCTTCCCTTTTTGCATTGGTTCATGTTATCTCATTTTTCTACAGCTCACACTTTTGCCATCTTCTACTCTTTGCAGCACCCCTTTTTGCCATCCTTGAACCCTCAGAGAAATCCTCCATTTGATTTCTCATTAGTATTTTTATCTCCATTAGGGGTTCCTTCAATCCACCTTCTTGTCCTAGAAAGACTTGCATTCCTTGTCTTTGAGGTTCCCCTTCTCCTTCCTTTTCTTTTTTGACCTCATCATCTTTGATGATTATTTTTTAGCCTTGCATGCTTCTCTAGCTTTTTCCTCTCCTTGAGTGAACTCTTGTATTGAGAATTTGGGACTTTCTAGGAGTGTCCTCCTCTCGTCATGTTGTCCATCTTCTAGATTCGCATCTAGCATTGTACGCCTAGGCTCACCAATCTCTAGACACTTCGATTCTTGGTGGCTCTCTTTGTCTTGGTGTTCCCTATGTTCATCTTCTTCTTGGATATCTTTCAATTTCACCTATTATTGTCTTGATATCCAACAATACCTCTTATATTTTCTCTTTATAAGCTTTTTCTCCTTACTCTCATGCATCTCCTTCCATCATCTCCACATCCTCATCTTCCTGGCTGTCCATGTCCACTGCCAGTGCAACATCATGCCCCTCCCTCTCGACCTAGTCCTGGTCCTTGTCTTCTTGGGGTACTCTGATATTTCCTTTGACTTCATTTACTTTACTAGTGGTCATTTACTGTTTGTTCTAGTTTAGCTTCTGTTTCCTTCTGTACCACATGAAACCCAAATCCCATAGATGCATAAAAAAAATCATCTATGTCGACTTGTTGTTCTAGTTCTTTCAGTTTTTGAATGCCGAGGTTTTCCATATGTTTTTCTTCCAAAGCGGTCATCTCAATTTATTGCAAGAACTGAAATCCACCCTCATAATTCTTCCTCACTCCTGAGTGTTTGCTTATCTTCATTTTCTTCCTCTGGCTCTGGCGACTGTCGCACACACATGAGGTGCATGTTTGTCATGTGCACGAGTGTTGATCCTCCTTCTAGCAGGTCTCATGGAGGTTCTAGGAGGAATGGGGCTAGCTCTTCATACTGCATTTTCTTCTTCTCTTCCTTCACAAACCTCTTATTGCTTTTCTTTATTCTCTTCTCTCTTTCATCCTCCACTACCTCTTCTAGGATATCTTTATCTTTGGTGGGCTTCAAAATTTTTAATTTTTTTTTGTCCCACCAAACTCCTTTTTTCCTTGGCTAAGCAAAGAATCTCAAAAATTTTCTTTAGCTGCCTCTCCTTCTTTACAAAAGTGGCCTCAGTCTTTGCTTGTATCAAGCTTCCATGTACTCTCTTGTATAGCTTGAGCTCCTCTTTTGTCCAGTCAATGGGTTTCTCAAAAAATTCATCTAAGATCTTTGGTTACTATTCCTCATATTTCAACCTTTTGTCCTCACTCCCTTGCAGATAATAAGCATATAAATTTTGTTTTTCCATCATCGAAGGGCATGGGGCATTGTCTATTTGGACTTCCCATTGAGCGGTGACTACCTCCTTGAGTAGGGTCCTCGAGTTGCACTGCTGCCCACCTTGGGTCTTCCTTTACCCTTATTGTGACTTGGTCTTCTTCAGCTTCTTCTCTTTCCATTGTGGTGACTTTTGAAATACCTTCTTTTTCTGCACTATCCCCACCCAACTTCAATCTCTTCTTGAGAGGCTTTCCACCCACTACCTCCATCACCTTTTGCATTGACTTCTCAATAGTCTAACGAGTGGTAGGATTTTGTGATACATTTGTTTCTTTTCTCTTCTTTCCTGCTATTTTTGGAGACTTTGCATTCTAAACTTCCACAATACTGAGGGTTTTAGGCATGACTATTTCATCTAGGGTGGCTAATTGCATGGCACCACTAGGGTTGATCCTCTGCAAAATGTATGGTTCATGCCCTCGCTTCTGTAACTTCTTTCCCATTTCATTAATTGTGAATGCTAAGACCAAGTCCCCTTCCATCAGGTTCCTATCTTTAACACGCTTATCAAAATAGGTTTTTTGTCTCCGTTTGTTGGCATATAAATAATTCAATGCCTAGTGTCTAGTAGCTCCCAATTTTTTGAAGTCAACAACTATATTCACCAATTCATCTCCATTCTAGTCTAGGCTTTTGGCTACTTTTAGTGTTGGGTGACGAATTCCATGTGTACGATAGCATTCTCACCATAGACCATATTGAATGGTGTTGTGCAAATGCTGATATCATATTCAACTCTATATGCTGAGATACCATGATGTAGTTGTTTGTCCTAGTCTATTCTCTTGTTATTCACTATCTTTTGCAAGATTCCACAAAGTTTCTTCTTGGTACTCTCATCTAATCCATTAACTTGGGGATGATAAGGGGTTGAAAGTCTATGAATAATTAAGAATTCATTTAGCAAGTTCTCTATGACCTCATTCACAAAGTGTATCCCCCTATCACTTACAATCTCAATTGGCAATCCAAATCTGAGAAACAAATTTGCAAAAAAAGAATCTAGCTATTGTTTGTGCATCATTTTTCCTGATTGCTCGTGCTTCTACCTACTTGGTTAAGTAGTTCGTAGTCACAATGATGTACTCAACATGGGTGCTTTTAGAGGCAGGTAAGATGGGCCCTATAAAATCTATCCCCCATTTTAAAAAGCTCTAAAGCTCATTATGGGCGTGAGAGGCATTTCATCTCTTATAAATGGGTTCTTAGTCCTTTGGCATATATCACATCTTTCCACAAATAATTTTGCATCCTGATGCAAGGTGGCCACCACATTCCAGCATATATGAATAGTTAAGCAATTCTCTCTATTGAAAAATGCCTTGATGCTACCCATGCATGTGCTAGTTGTAGTGTTTTCACATACTCATCTTCAAGAGTGCAAATCCTTAGATAACCATCCCATCCTCTCTTATACCATTGATCCCCTATCACAGAGTATTCTTTGAATTCAAGACTCATAATTTGCTCATTGAAGTTATTTTTCTCATGACTCCCTTGTGTTTTGAGATGTTTTCTCATTTCAGCTCCCCATGAAGGGTTTCTTTGTATCATGAACAATGTTGGATGTTGTGTCATCCTTCTTTCTTGGCAACCATCACAATTCTCAACAAAATAATGTACATCTTTCTTTTGTTCTGGACAATACACCCCTAATATTTGTAATTTTTTTAAGGTTTGAGCTTTAGATGCATGGATTAGACTGTGATCATGATGTACATCCTCTAAGTAATGTTTGTGTTCTTCTTCCAATATGCAACTCAATAGAACTTCCAATTCATGAAGGTAATATATTTATCCAGAGAGTAATACATAATTTTTACTTTGACTTATCTCCTCTCTCACATTTTGTTTTCTAAATTGGGGTCCAAAGCTCAATGATGGTGCTATTTCCTCTGCGCAGTTAGGAATTGCTTCTACCTTGAAGAGATAAGTGTGTAGTAAAAGTAAATGAGGCATCCAACAGCCTGCTCATAGAGGACAACATCAAATGCATCTCCAACACCATGCAGACTAAATTGTAAACCTGTCTCCATAGGAGTGGCAATAGGCTTACAGTCTTCAAGGCCAAAACATTGCAATAATGTGTCAATATATTTTGTTTGAAACAAAGCCATTCCACCATCAAATTGCATAAATTAAATGCCTAAATAGTGATGTAAATGCCCCAAATCAGACATCTCAAAATAGGCATATAAATCAGCCTTACAATCAGCAATATGCTTCTCAATAGGACCAGTGAGCAGCATGTTGTCAACATAGATAACAATGATCAGAAGCCCATCATTAGCACGCTTAACATATAAGGTGCTTTCAGTTGGACTGTTCTCAAAACCATGTGCAATCAGATAGACATGTATCTTCTCATACCAAGCACGTGGTTTTTTCTTTGAACCATATAATGCCTTCTTTAACATGCACACCTGGTTTTCATGCCCTTTCTACACAAAGCCATGGGGCTGAAAAACATACACTTCTTCATGCAAGTCACCATTTAGAAATGCAATTTTAATGTCCAACTAATGTACATTCCAACCATAATGGGCTGCAAGTGCACATATGCTCCGAATAATATTCATATGGCATGTAGGTGCAAAGGTCTCATGAAAATTAATGCCTCTTTCTTGTGCATAACCCTTTGCAAAAAGCCTAGCCTTATACCTGTCAATTGTTCCATCAAGCTTACACTTCAGCTTGTAAACCCACTTTGTGCCCATGGCCTTCTTGCCAGGAGGCAAGTCACATAAAGACCAAGTACCGTTCTTCATTATAGCATCATATTCAGATTGCATAGCAGCCATCCAATTTTCTAAATTTTATGCTTTGTCAAATGAAACAAGCTCATTCTCATCACATAGACTAGATGCAGCCATAGCATAGCAATCTGATGCAACAGAGGCACTCTGAGAGCATGATCGAGTACGATATGATAGAGGTGCATCTAATTTGCTGTCACACAAAGTTTGCACTAGCCATTTTGGCATAGTTTTTGCCTCCTCAATGTCAGCTCTCTTATCAAGAAGTGCATCATGTAAATTTGCGTAAAAAATGGGATGATCTGCATCATCACATGAAACCTACAAAGGCTGAGAAGTTGCCTCATTAGGACTAGCACTAGATTATCCACTTGTAAAAAGAGGTAGCAAAGTATACATGTCTTTGGAGCTAACAGATGTCTCCTTAGTACACGAAACCAATGGCTCAATAGCATCTTCCACAAAAACAACATCACTGCTAACCAGAATGCGTTTATTCTTTGGATGATACAGACGATAGCCTTTACTTCCAAAACTGTACCCAACAAAAATACATTTTATTACTTTATCATCCAATTTTCTGCGATGTTGTTCAGGCACTAATGCATATGCCAAATAACCAAAAACATGCAGATAAGCAATAGATAGCTTGCAATCATGCCAAGCCTCATACGGAGCGATAGACTGGAGCGCTTTAGTGGGATACATGTTAAGTACATATGCTGCACACATGACAACCTCAAGCCAGAAACTATGTGGTAAAGCTGCTTGACTCTTGACCATACACCTCACCATCTCCATGAGTGACCTGTTCTTTCGTTCAGCAACTCCATTCTGTTGAGATGTATATGGCACTATACATTGGTGTTTTATCCCACGATCACCCAGAAATGCATTAAAATCAAAAGACATATATTCCTCCCCTCGATCAGAACAAAGGGAGCCCATTTTACATGTTGAGAGATTTTTAGCCAAGACCAAAAACTATTTGAAGCACATGAAAACTTCAGACTTTGCCTTCAATGGATATACCCATGCATGCCTGGAAAAATCATCGATGAAAGTCATGAAGTAAAGATAATTTCCGAAAGAAGGTGTGTGCATAGGACCACATACATCACTATGTACAAGCTGCAATTTTTGAGTAGCCCAAACTGAACCATCATTTGGAAATGAAGAACGCTGCATTTTGCCCAAAATAAAGCCTTCACAAACATGTTTTCCTAGTGCCTCAAGTTTAGGCAAAGAGGACACCATTTCAGATTTCTGCAGGCATAGCAAACTAGCAAAATTCAGATGACCAAAGCGTGCATACCAAAGCTTGGCATCTAACATAGCCTGAGAATCATGTATTTCACATGCCAAATCATTTATAGATCTTTCATAGTCTATGAGCTTATATAACCCATGACATAAAATGCCAAAAGCAATAATCACATTGCCATTTGACACATCATGAACTGTACATTTGTCATCAACAAATTTCACGACCAAGCCAATCTTGGCTAATGCAAAAAATGATAACAGATTTTTCTTGATCCTTGGCATTATTTAAGCATCTGATAAAGTGAAAGAACTACCATCCGTACTAGTCAAATGATCTTACCAACTCCCATAACAGGATAAGAGGAGTTGTTGGTGCATGTAATAGTATTCCCTATAGGGGTAGGCTCGCATGAAGAGAAGAAATTGTGTTGCGAGGTAATATGTTTGGTCGCCCCACTCTCAAAGTACCAAACATCTGAGTCTAATGCAGACATGCATAGCTCATGAGAAGATGGGTCAAAACTGCAAATAGTAGTAAACGCCCATTCTTCTTCTTCTTGCACAAGATTAGTAGACTCTATTTTTGGTGTAGAGGCTTCTGCAACTACCATTCCAGCCTCTTTCTTCTTTGCCTCTTTAGCAGCCAGTTTTGGATAGTTCTTTATGATATGATCATTTCCTTTATAGTAATTTCAAAACAATTTCCCCTTTTCTGATTTCTTTTCATCTTTGTCTTCCCTCTTCCATTGTGCAAAATTAGCAGATTTCTGCTTACTAGTTGAAGAGCTCCATTTTCCTTTGCCCTTCTGACTAGCCAAGAAAGCTTGATCTGCAACACGCATAATTGACCTGTTCTGCCTAGACTGATCTTCCTACAACAGAACAGAGACTTACTCCTCAAATGACAAGGCATTTGGATTGCCTTTCATCATCAACCGAAGAGTAGAAGCAACATTCTGATATGAATCAGGAAGACCATTTAGAATGGTCTGCACAAGTGAGCTATCTGGTATAATCTCATCAGCAGAAATCAATTGTTCCTTCAAGTCTTTGATCTTTGTTAGGAAACTGTCCATAGAATCACCTTCATTCATGTGCTCACTCTCCAACTGTTTTCGGAGGTAAGCAACATGAGCCTTATTCCTAGCTTGATACAATGTGATAAGTGTATCCCAAGCATCCTTAGCTGTTCTGCAAGAGCAAATGTGAGGAATAATGGCACGTTTGACAAACAAAGCTATCAATGCATGTGACTGAGCATCTCTGCCATCCCAACGAATCTGCTCTGTAGTAGGCGCAACAAAAACCATGGCACGAAGAGGAATATGCAGAATATCATCATCTTCGACACCTTCTGCATCAGCTTCAGTACCTGCAGTTGTAATAGTTGCATGTGTGATAGGACGTTTTTCAACACCCTACATAATGTTCCATAGTCCTTTTGCAAGCAATACATGTCGCATCATAAAAGCTCACAATGGGTAGTTGGTACCATCCAACTTATCCTCAACAGCCAACATACAAAATACATCATTGCTTTTAGCCATGGCCAATGACTAAAATACCTTGATGCAGAAAATTGATTGTATCTCAAAAAGTTGAACGGAACTGCCCAGAAATATTTTGCTAAACCTGTAGCAGACTTTGAGATGCTTATATTGGCGAACTAAAATAGATATACACCTTTGGCACAAAAAGATGAAATAGCCTGCACAAGCACTGCGGTAGTGCCTTCGGAGGCCGAAAGGAGCTCAGATCACGATTTCGGCACCATAGAGCCAAGCAGTTTTGATCTCTGAAACACCATGAGTATGCTCACCAAATTTTGTGAAAATCTGAGACTGCAACCGGAGAGGTGTAGACGACACCCTAGATGAAGGGACGACCTCCTCTGATACCAATTGTTGGAGTTAAACATCTACGAAAGCACACGAATAGCACAAGGAAGAAGAAGAAGCTTGGAGCACAACACACAATACTAAATGTATTACCACTAGAATGTACAAAGATAAGTATCCCATTAGGGCAATAGGCGTATATACAAGCCGGGGGAAAAAACCCTCCTGTAGAGGGAAAAAAGTGCCCCGACAGTCCTAGAGTGTTCACACACATCACTACCTAAATATATCAATACCTAATAGAAGGGGTACCCAAAATTAAATTGTATACTTGCATTAGCCAAAATGATTAAGTTGTTATGGGCATTTTGGACATTGGAGGAATGGCCAATAAGTTGGCAAAAAAATGGTTAGTTAAGCTTGAAGCAACATGGATGCCTCTTGGGCAAAGCTCATCTTTAGAAACAAGAGTGCTCTCAAGCTTGTGGGACTCCCAGGGTGGAAGGGTCTCGAACTTCTCATGCTTTTTTTCTCACCCTTTCCTAAGACTCCTAGAGGCTCAAGCTTTGTTTGCTCTCTATGGAAGAGTTGGAACAAGACTAAACAGTTCCTCAGGATCAATGAAGATTGGAAATGGGCAGCCGAGATTAGACAAAATGATTATGTCTCCTTGCCAATCAAGGGCATCCGAAGCATAGAATCTTGGAATCTCTAGAAATGTGGGAAACCTTGGAACAAAAGCTTTAGTAATGGAAGTACATCTCGAACCAAGATACTAGCCATTAGATTTGAGGACATTGATCTAGCTTTAAGAGTGAAGTATGAAGTATGGTGCCTGCTATAGAGTAGATTCAATGCTTGGGAGTGCTCAACGACTTGCCTCGTCATTGGTCATGACCCTCCTCACTATGAGGGTCTTAGATGGCACAATGGCAATAGCCTTGTAAAATTTCGAGATTCAAGAAGAATTTGGACCTTCATATCACACTTAATTGGAACTGGTGTCTGGATTGGTTGGGCTTAAGGTGGGACTTTAAGTTCCAATACTTTTGGCACCCCCTTATGAAGATTAAAAAATCTATGCTTTTGTGGGAAATCCTCCACTTGGGAATTTGGACCAATATAAAAGCTAATAAAATTTTTGGGGTTCCCCCTTGGTGAAAATGATGCCTACATGGTAATGGAGATTTGGGACAACTCTTCTTCTCATGCCCCAAGTCTACTTCGGTTTGGTGGACCCTTGGAAGAATCATGCTGCTACAGGGACATATAAATTGGAAGGAAGTGTTACTAGGTGAAGTGATCGAATGTTCCTCAACATTGTGGAATGCTATAAGAGGTGAGACCCTTTGGAAGATTTGGAAAGAGAGATGTGTTGCTAACTTTGGAAACCCTCCTAAAGAATGGTTGATCGAAAAATCTCTTTTCCTTTTAGGCAAAAGAATTTCCAATTGTAAGAAGTCCTCGCCTTTTAAGCATCATAAAGAGTTTTAACTTGAGGACAACAAGATTAAAAGCAAGTGGGCCCCACATGAGGGAGACGAGAGGATTATCAAACTTCTTTGTAAAGTCCTCTAGAAATCCATAGGCAACCTGTCGTTCAAGGGGTCCCATGGGTACTTGGCCTCTTCTCTTGTATAGCTGTTTTTCTTATGAACTAAAGCTTGGGAGAATAGGCAATTGCCGAACTTCCTTTTGAAAAAGAAAAAACCATTCAATGTATATTAGGACGTTTTTAATTCTTCACATTTTGATCAAATCTTACCCCAATTGTAATAAACGAATTGGTTTTAGCAGCGATCTCGGCTTGCTACAAACCACCCTTCAATTGTACTTTCATCATGAAACCATCATTTTACTGATTTCCTACTTTTCCACCTATGTTGGGGCATACATCCCCATTTGAAGATGCAAATGCGTTTAAAGTTTTTCTAAGAAAAAAGGTGGAAGATTAAATAGAAACAATGCTAGTATAAACAAGCATCCTTTGCTTAAATGATTTGGGAGAGCTTCCGGATTTCTCTTATGTATCTTTAAATAATGAACCCAATTTGACAATCTTTCTTCATGAGCTTAAAGCTTTCATCAAAAGTGAAACTCTATGGAGTTTTTTGAAATTCTCCCTAGTCGCATCAAGCAATTTCAAATCATTTTCACTTGAATCACATCCATTGAGAGAACAATCATAGGATTTAAGAGCTCACTCAGCATGATGCCTCAATTGGTCATTTTAATGTTTGCAACAATCTAACTTCTAACTTTTCATAATTGCAACATTTCAATATGAGTTTTTGTAGCGACTACAATTTACCCAATGCACTTTAAATCACTCAGCCCACTACTTTCTCCATTGGAAACCCACCTTCTACAAGAGATCATCTATCCTATGTGTAGAGATATATTTTCACTATTTTCATGCTTACTAAGAGTACTTCATTCACAGGACAATCATGAGGGCAACTTGATTCATCATATGCGAAATTAGGAAACGGTGGATCGGCCTCAAATTGACATTGGAAGAAGAAGATAAGACTTAGAGCTACAAGAATAGCTCAATAAATATAAAACTGGAGCAAAGGAGCTAAAGAATCATCCCAAAACCTTGCCTCTATAAAGATTGACTTTGATCCAAATGGGAGTCCATTATTCAATCTCTCAAGTACAAGAGTTTTCTTATTAAACTTCATTACGATGATTTCTACTCCTATAAGAAATTCTTTGGCATGGATCAACATCGTGGTCATCCATAGCTCTCAAATCCTAGATCGATGCCTTTTACGATTGCTATGGATGGACTCAAACTTTTGGTTGAAAATCAAATGTAGTCCGCCAAATTAGAAGGCGGTATCTTTCTCAATGGAAATAATAGATGGTTCTTTTAGCTTTTTGCCAACAAGAATAACATTTGTCTTTAGAATAACTCTCCCTCTTTTGGCAATAAATAGAAGTCTTGTATGTCGCGTTTGGATCTAAAATTAACCACTCAAAGATGAATTTTAAGGTGATCATGTACAAAATACTAAAATTTTGTAGGGATTAAGGATGTAAGAGACTCGGGTCAAGTCATTTTCTCTACTTGTTATGCATCCCTATAGATTTTTTGGTTTCTATGACTCATGTTGGGATTGGATACTAACCAACCTCATAGGTACGATCCAATACTACAAGGCTAGACACATTAATGAGGTTGGGAAGGCGAGGCTGATAAACATGTTCTTGATTTATTATGGACCAATGGAGGCCAAACAAAATTCAGCTATTGAAGATGGAAAGAACCCACAAGAGGTTTCTCTCGTTACGAGACCACAAAAGGACGAGGGTTCTTTAGATTAAACATCATTCCTAATGTGGTAGGCCTAACTAAAATTGTTATTTTGAAATGGATGGTCAAATCTTGAATTTATGCTTAAAAATCCTCATCCAATCTTATTTTCGAGCATGACAAAACATGTCCCTTTATAGAGCCCCAAGACTGAATAACATCGATCGCCAAAGAATTATCCTCAAAGGCTAGGATTTGATTCGCTGATACTTTGATTATCCCCAAAGGCTAGGATTTGATTTGCTCTCTGTTGAAAGCCTAGAATAAGTTCAAATCTTAGCATCCATCACTAGCTGCTAGAAGGGATCTACAATATTTGTGACTGAACCCATTTGGTTATCTATGGTTGGAATCAAGGAAATTGAGAAAGAAAACATTCAAAGGGAAAAGATTTTAAGGTCTAAGAGGTTTTCTAAGTGGTATCATTGAGCTAGGACAACATATTAGATCAAGTTTGATGACATCAACCCTAGCCCTAGAGTGGAATATGAAGACCGTTTCATCTAAAGGCATAGAATCAATGCTTAGGACGCAATGGAGACTCACTTTTAATGGGATTTCCTCGATTCATAGGGATTGAAGTGGAGTAATGGTAGCAAATTAGAGGACATTCTTATACCAAAGAGAGATCTAGAAATTCATCAATCTCTTAACGAAAAATGGTCTTCTAATTATATTTATCGGAGTTACAGAATCTAAAAAATAATTAGAGAAACATATATTATCTGAATTTTTAAATAGTTCCCTAAGCTCATCAATTTGTTTTCTGTGGAATATTAAAAATTGTGTTCTTTGAGTGAAATATCATAAAAAATAACGTATTTAGAGTATGGATTAAAGGACTCCTAGGGCTCAATATTCGTCCTTCCATACGATTTAGTAACGAAGGATCATGTTTAAGATGTTAAAATAATTACTTCTGTATGTATGTATATATTTATAATATTGTAGTTTTATGTATATACGTTTGTGCAAATAAATTAATAGATTAGTAAATAATTATGGAAAGAAGCGAAGAGAAAACAATAAACAAATAAATAAATAACTATATATATTGATCAAAGATTTTTTTTTTTAATTATAAAATTCTATTGAAGAACTTTATGGACTATGTATAATATTGAACCCCATCTATCTACAAGAGTTTTCCTTCAATGCTCATTTTAATAAAATTTAAACATCGAATAAACAGATTGTGATCGATTATATGCTTTACATGAGCACACAGACTCCGAAGATTACAACTACTTTTTTCTTGTAGAAATTTCTAAACATAAGTTTCGAGTGAATGTCTTTATTTTGTTATTTTCCATCATAGAAAATGGAAACATGCTATAACGTGTTAGGGAATCATGGAAAATACATTAAGTCACTTAAAACACGATTATATAAGAAAATGTAGGCTTTTATAATTTTCTCTTCGAATTTGAAGTATTATAGTAAAGAAAACCAATTTTTATGATTGCCATTAAGAACACTTAAAGCTGTAACTTCATTTTTCCTTATTTTTTAAAAACTTTGTTTTAAAAAGCATGCTTTTAGTTATAAACAAAGAAAGGCTTACAAAAATTTTAGGGTGACACATTTCCTTGCATTCGAATTCTTATATGATTTAAGACCGTTTAAAACATCACTTCTTGTTAATTGAATGATGAAAGTCCCCATTTCTTTTGATTGTGTGAGTATCCTCAACGTTATTGCCATTCTTCCACCTCAATTTTATTGCCATTCTTTCGCCTCAATTGTATTGCCATTCTTCTACCTTAGACCTTCCAATCAAGGGGGGGAGGGGGGATTCTTATTCATTCAAGAGGTGAGACTTTGAATCATCCCATTCATTGATTTTGTTCCTTAATAGGCAGGGGAGGGCTCCTATCCATTCAAGAGGTGAGAGCTTTAATCATCCTATTCATTGATTTTCTTCCTTAATAGGCACCCATCATCTTAGTCAACTCTATGATTTGGATCAATATCCTCAAACATGATGTCCTTGCACATAGGAAAGCTTTTGTTGTAGAGATGCATAGCTCTGCAGAGGTTCTAACCTTTTAGTCTCATCATGCCAACAATTAGGACCCTTGTTGTCTCATGCCCACATGCCTCTTCTAATCACTATTGATGGTATAGATGGGCGTCATCTCATTCCACATATCCAATAAATATCACACAAGCTTAGACCCTTATGACAAATGGAGAACCATGAGAACAAGAGAGTGATCAAATCTATCTTTTCACACCTAGAGATTCCAAGAAAAGAAAACACTATTTCTTAAAAATAAGCTTCTAGCTTGAACATTCATCATTACTCAAAGCTTTAATCATCCATTTAGCCACCTTCTTTTTGGCCAAAGCTTTCACATCCGGGATTCCCAATCAGCGCCGCTCTAGGCTAAAGGAGATCTCTTGTTTGTTCTTTAGAACACCTCTGATGTTGGGATCCCATGCCTAAAAGAAATTTCTATGATTCCTTTCTAGCTTTTTCATCTTCTTGTTGATTATCTCCCAACATGCCAAGCAATAAATGATAGAGAAGATAAGGAATTTGTTGATCACCATTGCGCATCCAACCACATTTAGTTGCATATCCTTCTAGTAATGAATATTGTTATGAAGCTGGGAAAACATGCATTTCCATCGCTAGCCCATCAAAACATTACATCCCATCCCTATGCCCAATATACAAAGTATTTGTCCACAAAGAAGCTCTTGAAACCCTTGAGCCCTCAAACGTTTTGAAGGTGGTCCAAGAATGAGTCTGAAGGCAACTTATGAATGGTCAACAAGAAGTTGAGTCAGACATTTGATATGATGGATTTGGGGGATGCCAAACATATTCTTGGCATGCACATTACTCATGATAGGAGTAAAAGATGCATATGCTTGTCTCAATGTGAGTACATATCCAAAGTACTTGACAGATTCAATATGTAGTATGGAAAGACATTGCATATATCTTTACCTTTCATATGTGAAATTGTGTAAGGATGATTGCCCAAAATTAGATGAGGAAAAGCAATTAATGACCAAACTTCCTTGTCAATTTTTTGTTGGTAGTCTCATGTATGCTAGGTAACTACGAGACTAGAGATTGCATTTGCAGTGGGAGTTGTGAGAAGTTATATGGCTAATCATGAAAAGAAGCATTGGGAAGTGGTCAAGATGATTTTGAGATATGTGTCACACTAAGGACAAGTATCACTGCTTAAGTAGAGGGAAAACATCCATTATTGGTTACACAAATTTTGACATTAGGGGAAAAAATGAACCCTCCTTGGGCCTTTTAGATTAAGGGTTGCTTAAGGATCCACCAATGAGAGGAGAGCAGTGGCCACACTCTAGTCCCTTAATCTAGTAGACTAGCTATAGCCTTCCATGGTTTTTTTGTGGTCAAAGGCATCAAAACAGCCATATAATTGTGGTTTTACCAGCATGGGTAGTTTGGGAGATCTCGAAAATGCATATCAACCCTTGGATTGCATAAAAGATTATATATATATATATATATATATATATATATATATATATATATATATATATATATATATATATATATATATATATATATATATATATATATATATATATATATATATATATATATATGTGGGTTTATGTCATTTTGCAAAAGTCAAGGCGGGATACAATAGAGACCCTTGGATCAAGACAAAAATGTGTGGCTTGGATGCATTACCGTTGGAAAAAGGTGCTCATGATCGTGGGCCGTTTGATCAAGGTCTTCATCCAATGTAGGAGATTTAAAACTGATTGAGAAGGTGCCCTTTATCTTGAACCCTTGGATTGGTGCCAGATTTGATGGCTCACATTGTTCCCTTGTCATCAAATGCACCTTTCAACATAGGCCTTTGGATGGAGGCTGGATCGGATGGTGCAAAATAAACTCTGCCATTTCATGCTTCAAAATCTCTCTCCTCCCTTCGATTCGAGGTTGATCCAATGGTCCTCATCTCTTCTAAAAGAAGATCAGTGCCATTTGCGCTCCACCATTGGATGGTGGATAGATCGGATGCTCCAGAAACTCTGCATAGAGTGTGCACAAGGGGCCACGAGAAACTTTGCATTAAATGCTTCTCCTACATCCATTTGAATGCTAACCATCGATTTGAAGGATCCATGGGTCACCATTTCATGCGTTTGAAGAGTCTCTTCAAGACTTTGAATAAACATTTTCTTATTCTACAAAACTACTAGTGGTTTTGGATATCTCCTTAATCATCTTTTAATCCCTAAAAATTAGGGATCCTTACAAGGCCCATCCAGGGCTCACTTTTTCCCCTAATGATTATGCTATTTGTGTAGACAATCATAAGTCTACATCAGGGTACACTTTTCATTTTGTCGAAGGTCCTATCACTTGGAGATCTCTTCTTCAAGAATGTATTGATATTTCCACCACAGAAGCAGAGTATGTTGTATCAAGTGATGCATGTAAGGAAGCATTGTGGCTTTCTCTTCTTGTTTGTGATATGGTTCTACCTCAACGTGTACCTCATTTTCTCAGTGATAGTCAAAATGCCATCACTTAGGTTAAAAATACGGTCTACCATGCAAAGACCAAGCACATTGAGATGCGGTATCACTTCATTAGCGACTATGTAGACATTGAGCACATTATTCTTGAGAAGGTTCACACTAGAAATAATGTTGTAGATGTTTTGACTAAAGCTCTACTATAGGATAGCTTTCAACACTATGGTCACTTGATGGGGGTTACTTGATTCATTATCTTATACAGTTACTTGTATCGTGTGTTGATGGAGAGGGTTAATCTCCAAAAGAACAAGCTACTCTTGAAGTTAGAGCACCTCTATATCAAGAGTAACTTAAACATTCACCAATTTGGAGGATTAATGATCAATTATAAAGATTTTGGATAAACTATGAAGAAAATGATTCTACAGAAAGTCTGCTGCACATATCTCTCTCATTGACTTATCAAATGTGTAACGTTTTTAATAACACTTTGCACAAGGTGTCGACTATAGTTTGCGCACCTTCTCCAAGTTAAATCGTTTCAAAAGATTCAGTAGATCTTGAGAAATGATCTTAACAAGTCACCTATGTCTAAAATTGTTCTTCTGAGAAGTCGATTCAGACACCTGTAACTTCTAACACTTGGTTCTCCAAAAGCTGAAAACTTGTACAGAGGTCAATCAACTATAGAATTAGACTTGTACACAAGCATTTCACAAAAGATTCAGCATAGAAGGAGAATACTCAGAAAGATCGGGTGCAACATTTCTTCATTTTTGGAAAATTTTTACATCTGAGTGATGAGAGAGATCCTACTCACTTCTAGAGTGTCTAATGACATCTAATTCTCCTCAAATCTTGTTCTCACATAATCTCTCATATTTGCCCCGATATTTTATTTGTATATATATAGAAAAATATTTACAAGCTCATAACTAATCAAAGGCATAAGTGAACTATCTCTGAATTAATGTACATATGTGTACACATCTTCATCTTCTGGATATGGACTTCCTTCATGCTTCATAACTTGATCTTTTCTTCAGTCCTTGACTTCAATTCTTCATCAAAACATCAATCGTTGATTGCCATGCACCAATAGCTCCCCCTCAATAATCAATTGAGGTTTTCTCTATCTTCTTTATGCCTGCCATGTCTTTGAATCTCTGTAGCTTTGGTCCATCCAAGCTTTTGGTTAGCATATCAGCTATCTGATCTTTTGTTGAAGTATGTATAACTTCAATCTCTTTATCCATCACCTTCTCTCTTAGAAAATGATACTGAATCTCAATGTGTTTGGTCCTGGCATGAAAAATAGGATTAGCAGCTAGATACAATGAACTCATGTTATCTCCATAAATAGTGGGTGTACTCTGAATGATGTCAAAACTCTTCATAAGAGTCTTGAGCCATATCAATTCCTTTGCAACTTCAACCATCCATTGTAATCTGCTTCTGTAGATGATAGAGCAGCTGTGTGTTGCTTCTTTGAACACCAAGAAATTAACTTATCTCCCACATAGCACAAGTATCCATATGTTGATATCCTATCATCAGGATTACCTGCCCAATCTGTATCACTATAGATCTTGATGTTTGTATCTGATGTAAAAACATAATACAAACCTTCTTTGAGTGTACCCTTAATATATCTCAACACTCTTTGTCCTGCAATTCAATGTTCTTTCCTAGGACAATGCATGAATTGAGACAATACTCCTACTGCATATGACAAGTCAGGTCTAGTTAATGTAGCATAGATTAGACTACGAACCAAACTTTGATATAGCTTCATGTCCTTGAACTCTTCTCCTCCATATCTGCTCAATTTATGATTCACCTCCATTGGAGTAGGTGCTACCCTGCAATCATCCATTTTAAACTTTATCAACAAGTTTTTCAAATACCTTTCTTGAGTTACATACACTCCATGTTGAGTGTATGATATCTCCATTCCCAAGAAATATGACAAGTCTCCCAAATCATTGATTTTGAACTCTTTCTCCATTTGCTTCTTTAGAGTTTGAATGCCTTTCTCATCTGTGCGTGTAAGAATTATATCACCAACATATATGCACATGTAAATAAACCTATCTTCACTTGCTTTAACAAGCAAGCTACTAACTGCTTTAGATACTTGGAATCCAAGTTCTTTCAAAAACTTCACAAGTCTATAATTCCATACCCTTGGGGCCTGCTTCAAACCATACAAAGCTCTCTTGAGCTTACACACATGATCTGGATACCTTTCATCTTTGAATCCTTGTGGTTGCTCCATAAAAACATCATCTGAAATATAACCATTTAGAAAAGCATTCTTCACATCTAGTTGACATAATTTCCAACCTTTACATGCAGCTATGGCTATGAGTGTCCTGATGGTTGTCATCTTTGCCACAGGACTATAGGTTTCATCATAATCTATACCATATGCTTGAGCAAACCCTTTCACAACAAGTCTAGCTTTATACCTAGAGACACTTCCATCTGCATACCTCTTAGTTTTGTAAACCCATTTACATCCAATGATGTTCTGACTATTTGGTTTAGGAACCAAATCCCATGTCTGATTCTCCATCAATGCATCATACTCTTCTTGCATAGCTCTCTCCCAATTCTCCTTACCTTTTGCCTCTTCATATGTAGAAGGCTCTTCATCCGCCTTTATCATATAAGCATAATCTTTGGTAGCCAAAAAAGAAGTGTCATAGCTATACCTTCTAGGTTGCCATTTGTGTCTTGTTGACCTTCTCAGTTCTCCACTCCTTGAGGTTTCTGGCTCATCACATTCTGGATCAAATCTTGGCACTTCTTCAACTTCAACTTGTACTTCATTGTTCTCCTCTTCATCAAATATCTGAACCTTTGATTTACCTTTCTTTTGATTCACAGCTTCTCATCACCTGCATAAATATTGATTGTACCTGCATACCAAGTACCTCGCTCATCAAATGTAACATCCTTTGATACAAGGAATTGTTTTGTGGATGGACTCCACAACCTATATCCCATTTTCTTATCATCATATCCAATAAACACATACTTTTCAGCTTTAGGCTCCAATTTATGCCTCAATTGAGATGGCACATATGCATATGCCAAACATCCAAATACTTTGCAATGATCTAGAGTAGGTCTCTTACCCCACCATGCCTCATATGGTGTCATACCCTGCAAAGCTTTATATGGTAATCTATTGACCAAATAAGTAGCTGTATTTATAGCCTCAGTCCACAAGTAATTTGGGCAATTTCTCTCCTTCATCATGGACCTTGCAAACTCAATAAGTGTTCTATTCCTCCTTTCTGCTACACCATTTTGTTGAGGAGAGTACCTGCAAGTAATTTCCCTTTTTATACATGCATTCCACAAGTAATCACTGAACTCATTAGAGAAATACTCTCCCCCTCCATCTGACCTTAGTCTCTTCAACTTATGACCTGTAATTCTCTCTGCATACACATGATAATGTTTGAATGTATTGAATACCTCTGACTTATCTTTGATCACATAGATAGTGATCCATCTGGTAGCATCATCAACATAAATCACATAATACCTTGAGCCATTGATACTAAGATCCTTTGATGGTCCCCACACATCTGTGTGTACCAACTCAAGCTTCTCTGAATACATAAAACCATGCTTGGAATGAGATTGCTTATGAGCCTTATCTAATTGACATGCCTCACATCTGTATGTCATATGTTGACCTGCAACATTAGGCAATCCAAGCACTGAACCATTGTTAACCATATCTTTAATACCTCTTTCATTGAAATGTACAAGCCTTCATTGCCAAAGATCTAACTCAGAGATCTTATGACATCCATAAGTGAACAAAGCATGACCAACATTACCTTGGATCTTCAATGTGAACAATCTTCCTTCTTTCTTTCCTGAAACAATTTGTTTATATCCATTGCTAGGGTCTTCCACAAACACTCCTTCATTAGTGAACCTAACTTCATAACCTTTTTCAACAATTTGTCCTACACTTATCAAATTCCTTGGAATTGTAGGAACATACAAAACCTTACTCAAGAGAATACTACCATCCTTGGCCTTCACTGATCCAATTGACTTCACATTATGCTTTGTATTGTCACCTCTTTGAACTACATGATTAGTTACCTTATTCTCCAAATGAGTCATCGAGGCTATGTTGCCAATCAGGTGATTGCTACACCCTGAGTCAATGTAGAAGACTCTTTGGTCTTCACTTTGCCTTTCACAAGTTGCATTCATTATCAATGTTGAATCCTCCTTCTGATCTGAAGCATAATTGTAGTAGGTATTGTTGTATTGTTGACTTTGGAATCCTCTACCTGCATTTCTTCCAAAGTAACCTCTACTACCTCTACCTCTAAAACTACCTCTTTGATTTTTGCCACCTCTTCCTCTTGAATTAAAGTTCTGATTCTATCCACCATTATTCTGAGTATTATGCCAACAATCATTAGCTAAATGATTTGTCTTACCACAAATCCAGCAAGCTTTGACTCCATCTTTATTACTCCTGCCTCTTCCTCTACCTTTTCCACCTCCTCTTCCTCTTAGGAAGTTAGCTTGGCTAGTTGTACCTTCATCTTCATTTGCTTCCATTTATCATCACCTCTTAAACTTGTGAGGATTTACCTTACCAATTTATCCTCCTCAATATCTTCGTCAACTACTCCTAATGCATCTGCAATGTCCTTGATTCTTGTTCTGAGATGGATTGAGAGGCCTTCTTCTTAAATGTGGTAAATTCTGCCCACAAGGATGCCTTCCTTGACTTTGTGGTGTTTTGGAAATGCTCTTCCAAAGCATTCCATATATCACTTGCACTTTCAAGACCTCTTATATGAGGTAGCAAGTAGTTATTAACTGCCATGTAGATAATGCTCCTAGCTTGAGAAGTCGATTCAGACACCTGTAACTTCTCACACTTGGTTCTCTCAATCTAGAACCCATTTATGCAAATGCTTTTAGCCATAGGTACTTACCTTCCAACTTAAACAATGAGTTCTTTTTTGCTCAAAACTTTACACTGTGGAAGGAGAACTGACCAAAACATTAGCATCGAATTTTGCACCTCTTGTAACTTCTCTTCTTTCCATTTACACATGTAAATGTTCCTACACTCAATTCTCTCAGCGTGATCACAATTAGAAGCTGAAAATTTGTACAAAGGTCAATCAACTATAGACTTAGACTTGTACAAACGCATTTCACAAAAGATTCAGCACAGAAGGAGAATACTCAGAAATATCGGGCGCAACATTTCTTCATTTCTGGAAAATTTTTACATCTGAGTGATGAGAGAGATCCTACTCACTTCTAGAGTGTCTAATGACATCTAATTCTCCTCAAATCTTGTTCTCACATAATCTCTCATATTTGCCCCGACATTTTCTTTGTATATATATAGGCAAATATTTACAAGGTCATGACTAATCAAAGGCATAAGTGAACTTTCTCTGAATTAATGTACATATATGTACACATCTTCATCTTCTGGATATGCACTTCCTTCATGCTTCATAACTTGATATTTTCTTTAGTCCTTGACTTCAATTCTTCATCAAAACATCAATTGTTGATTGCCCTCCACCAACATGTGTAACATGTCCATTAGGTGGGAGGTATAGTTTGTATACTTACACTTAGGTATTCTTGATCATTCTTTATTTTTCTCCCATATTCTCTTTGTCCATATTGGCCTTCAATGGGAGATTGTTACTGTTAGTGTCCACGTGAAAGACCAAATGGCCGCCAAAAACTTTTGTATATTTCTTTAATAAAACATGTAGTGGCTTGGTTAGCCACAAACTGTAAGTTTGATCGCATTTATAGGACCTAAGAAAATATGTGTTCATGTTCAGTGTATTGTGTGTTTTTCTATGTATTCTACACCCCCTCTATTGACTACTGTGTGCGGCATGGGAGTTCGGGTTTCTATTGCAAGGGTATCATTGTGAAGCTCTTGAGAGGGAGAGTCCACCAACATACATCAACATGGAAATACTTCACATGATAGGTCATATACAAGACCTAGATACATTTGAGAAGGTTTGGGAGAGTTTAGAAAGGTTGTACTCTACCTCTACAAAGGCTAGGAAAATTCAGCCCAAGAATGAGATCAATAATCTTAGAAATTCATCAAATTAGAGCATAATTAACTTCATACTCAAAGTTAAAGAGATTTTTTATACACTTTGTTCAATAGGATGTGCCATAGATGATGATGAGCTAGTTTTCCATACACTTAGTGGGCTTAGGGAAGATTATAAATGGAATGCATTCACAACCTCTATGTATGTGAGGGATTCACTACTAGATTTTGAGCAAGTTACTTCTCTTATGGTGAATGAGGAGCTCAACTATGGAGGCAAGAAGTCAAAGGGTAGTCAAGAACAACTCTTCTATGTAGGAAAAGGAGGAAGAGGCAAAGGCAATAGAGGTGGTTCAAGAGGAAGAGGTAGAAGCAACTACCAAAAAGGCAACCAAACCTATCAAGGGGTTCAGCCAAGCCAAGATAAAGGTCAATCATCAACAAGAAAAGGAAGAGGAAGAGGTCGAGGAGGATGATATGGAGGTAGAGGCTACTCAAACTCAAATGGATGCTTCAACTATGGGAAGCAAGGACACTATGCCAAGGATTGTTGGAAAAAGCAAGGTCGGAACAACTACAAAGGGCAAGGTAACTATGCTAACTCCTCAACCCATTCACATAATGAACATTTGTTAGCTATGAAGCATAATTGTGAAGGTCAACCACATAATGAGGTATGGTATATAGATAGTGTTTGTAGTAACCACATGTGAGGTAGAGAGGAGTACTTCGGCAATCTTCAAGCACCCAAGCAAAGAGGCTTTGTGGAGACAAGAGACAACATAGATATGAGATACAAAAAATGGGAGATGTGAAGCTTGAAGGCAACCACAAAGCAAGAGGACTATGTGAGGTATTGCATGTTCCTACTATTTCAAATAACTCGATTTTTTTTTTATAGATGGTTGAAAGGGGATACTAAGTAAAGTTCAACCACAAAGGATGCTTTATTGAAGACCTAAGGAATGGCTATGAGTTGATAACCAAAAGAAAAAAGGAAGGTAGGATGTTTACTCTTGACATTGGAAAAAGGGCAAAGCGACAAGGCAATTTTCATCACCTGTGGAGACAAGAAGATTGTATGCTTGCATTTTTAACACAAAAGGTGTGATTGCATCAACATTCCAAGGTTGAAAGACATGGAGAAGAGGCAATCGGTAAGAGGTTTACTGCATTTTTCATTACACATGTTGCATGAAATGTGTGAAGCTTGCCAACTAGGCAATTCTACTTGGCAACCCTTCAAGAAGAGTGGATATGTAGCACATGGTGTATTAGACCTTGTGCACACAAATGTGTGGGGTCCAACCAAAAATCTGTCTCTTGTAGGTAAAAGGTACTTTCAAATCTTCATGGATGACTACTCAAGAAAAGTATAGTTGTACTGTACAAAGAATAAATTAAATGTTTTTGATGCAAGGCACATATTGAGAAGAACACATGTTGCTACATCAAAACCCTAAGGTGAGATGGAGGGGTGTCACTGTAGCACAATGGTGAGTACCAACGTGAGGAGATCCACCTCATAAATGTCAATGTGTAGAGATATGCGGACTGGTATGATGACCAAGAGCAAGTGAAGGCACAAGTGCATGAGTGAGAAGCACACAAGCATGCATACACATACACATGCATGCACACAAGGTAAGAACAAAGAAAGGAACAATGGAAAGCTTTCTATTACAAATGAACTCTCTTACAAAGGCTTCAATCTACAACCAACCCCCCTCAAAAATGAGCTCTCTAGCTCTTTTTATAGTTTTTTGACTAATTTTGGCCCTCTCCAAACCTAGTGTCTGGCCTAGTTAAAAATTAGGTTCTAGGGGCCTATTTAAGGGCTCAAACAAAATCTGAAAATTATGAAAATTGATATGTAGGTACTTCTGATACTCCTCAATCTCAAAGCCTCATTGGATTGAAGAAAATGGAGTAAATGATATTTACAATGGTAATCACTATTTTTATAGGATTTCTTCTAAAAAATGCACATGTACTTCTTGGAGCTCCCTACATTCTCCCTCTTCTTGTGTGTCCACTTCTTTGATGCATTCCCACACCTTTTTCTTAACCTTGAGTGCTAACTCTCCCCCCTCTTGAGTCAATCATCCCTCACAGACCCTTGTTTGAGTGGTTGTTCCATGTAGTACTTTGATAGTTAGTGTTCATCATGTATCCACAAGGGCGATTTCTCTTCAAAATGTTGTGGGGTGGGTTGCCATGTTCTTCATTTTTTTATCGCTACCCTTTGCAATTTTTAGTCCCTTTGCATGTACTTCTTCCCTAGATTCTAGTGTGATGATGTACTTTTGAGCTTTCAAAAAATTACTAGTTGCTCAAAAGAGGTTGTCAATGATGACTTTGAGCAATTAATTGCTTCATAGGTACTAATTTTGTAACCTTGGTATGCTCTAAGGCTTTCAAACATGGGTTTCATGATTATAATGCCAAGTACTTATAACCCATAATGAATGATGGGTAAGTGTGTTAGTGCATGGGTTGAAGAAAATATGTGCCTTGTGCATGGCTTTGTAGTGTGGCCTTATGCATGCTTACTTGGGAAATGCATTGTAAGAATTATGGTGCAAAAAATTGGTTCTTGAGCTAAAGGCTCAAGGGTATGCTGAAGAAGAGGTTTCCTAATCTATCATTGTTAAAGTGCTGCCGAAGTATGGCATTCTTACCAATGTGAAAGTTCAACCGATGTTCCTCTCTTCGTCTTATACTCCCATCAAGGTTGTTGACCATTGGCTTGTCTTTCCTTCTTGATGGATGTCCTTGTTGATGGTTCACTAATGAGATTCTTTAAGTGCATGGTCATGTCCCTTCCCTTTTTTTCCTTTTTCTTTTTCCCTTTTTCTTCTCTTTTTTTTCTCTCTTTTTTTTTTAGAACAATGTCATAAAATAAGAAGAAAGAGGTTAGTATCAATAAAATATTTTACATATATCAAATGTGTCTTGTTGATATATTAGGTAGTGATGTGTGTGAACACACTAGGACTGTCGGGCCACTTTTTTCCCTCTTTAGGAGGTTTTTTTCCCCCGGCTTGTATATATGCCTATTGCCCTAATGGGCTACTTATCTTTATACATTCTCTAGTAATACATTCAGTATTGTGTGTTGTGCTCCAAGCTTCTTCTTCTTCCGTGTGTTGTTCGTGTGCTTCCGCAGACATCTAACTGCAACAATTGGTATTAGAGCAGGTTGCCGATTCATCTAGGGCATCGTCTACACCTCTCTGGTTGCAATCTCAGATTCACATGAAATTTGGTGAGCATACTCAGGGTGTTTCAGAGATCAAAATGGCTTTGCTCTCTGGTGCCAAAATCTTTATACATTCTCTAGTAATACATTCAGTATTGTGTGTTGTGCTCCAAGCTTCTTCTTCTTCCGTGTGTTGTTCGTGTGCTTCCGCAGACATCTAACTACAACAATTGGTATCAGAGCAGGTTGCCGCTTCATCTAGGGCGTCGTCTACACCTCTCCGGTTGCAGTCTCAGATTCACACGAAATTTGGTGAGCATACTCAGGGTGTTTCAGAGATCAAAATGGCTTTGCTCTCTAGTGCCGAAATCGTGATTTGAGCTCGTTTCGGCCTCCAAATGCACTATCGTAGTGCTTGTGCAGGCTATTTCATCTTTTTGTGCCAAAGGTATATACCAGTTTCTGTTCGCCAGTATAAGCGTCTCAAAGTCTACTACAGGACTAGTAGAACTCGCCTGGGCAGTTTCGTTCAACTTTTTGAGATACAGTCAATTTTCTGCATCAAGGTATTTTAGTCACCGGCCATGGCTGAAAGCAGTGATGTATTCTATATGTTGGCTGTTGAGGATAAGTTGGATGGTACCAACTACCCATTATGGGCTTATATGATGCGACATGTATTGGTTGCAAAAGGACTATGGAACATTGTGCAGGGTGTTGAAAGACGTCATGTTACACCTGCAACTATAGGTACTGCAAATACAGGTGCTGAAGCTGATGGAGATGGTGTCAAAGATGATATTCTGCAGATTCTTGTTCATGTTGTTGTTTCTGTTGCACCTACTTCATAGCAGATTTGTTGGGATGGCAGAGATGCCCAGGCACATGCATTGATAGCTTTGTCTGTCAAACGTGCCATTATTCCTCATATTCGCTCTTGCAGAACAGCTAAGGATGCTTGGGATACACTTACCACATTGTACCAAGCTAGGAATGAGGCTCATGTTGCTTACCTCCGAAAACAGTTGGAAAGTGAGCACATGAATGAAGGTGATTCTATGGACAGTTTTCTAACAAAGATCAAAGACTTGAAGGAACAGTTGATTTCTGCTGATGAGGTTATACTAGATAGCTCACTTGTACAGACCATTTTGAATGGTCTTCCTGATTCATATCAAAGTTTTGCTTCTACTCTTCGCTTGATGATGAAAGTCAATCCAAAAGCCTTGTCATTTGAGGAGTTAGTCTCTGTTCTGTTGCAGGAAGATCAGCCCAGACAGAACAGGTCCATTATGCGTGTTGCAGATCAAGCTTTCCTGGCTAGTCAGAAGGAGGTTTTTTTCCCCCGGCTTGTATATACGCCTATTGCCCTAATGGGCTACTTATCTTTGTACATTCTCTAGTAATACATTCAGTATTGTGTGTTGTGCTCCAAGCTTCTTCTTCTTCCTTATGTTGTTCATGTGCTTCCGTAGATGTCTAACTCCAACATGTCTCATGTGGCTAAGATTCTCAACTGTGTCTATGCACGGCCATATCGTGTGGCCCTATATTAATGCATGATGTTGAGACTGCTGATGTTACTTGAAGACTTGATGAAATCTTTTTTTGTAGGTATCCACTAGATCTCGAAATGATGCAATCAATTGATGAATGAATGATAGTTGATCATTCCTCCTTATAGAGGTCCATTTTAGAATAGTTTTCGGATGTGTATAGATCATTTTTGGCCTCTTCATCTTTTGAGGGTTTCTTAAATTTTGTATCCCTTGTGGATGGCTCTTTGGTTCTATGGGGGCTACTGGTGCTTTTGGCTTCCAAACCCATACCCTTGATGATTGTCTTCTTACTATTGCCAAAAAGGTGATTTGATAATCTTTTAATCTATATGCTTGGTTCTCACTCTTGCTTCTCCTTGGCTTCTCTTTTAAGACTTTTCTTATCAGTGGAGCCTAGGGTTTTGTGTATGTAAGAGTTCCTTGGGTACCCACATGTGTATGTTGATATATTTAGGTAGTGATGTGTGTGAACACACTAGGACTATCGAGGCACTTTTTCCCCTCTTTAGGAGTTTTTTTTTCCATGGCTTGTATATACACCTATTCCCATAACGGTTTACATTCTAGTGGTAATACATTGAGCATTGTGTGTTGTGCTCCAAGCTTCTCCTTCTTCCTTGTGGTGTTCA
>CM035422.1:103269201-103284201 GCA_020310875.1 Ceratopteris richardii
TTTGGGTAGAAGTAGAAAAGGAAGAAAGGGGGGGGGGGGGGAAGTAGGTGTGTGGCCATGAATGTGTACTAGTGTGAGAGAATGTATGTGCAAGTGCATAAGTGAGCATGTGGGTGTATGGTTGGTGTATATGGGTGTGTGAAAAGAATACGGGAGGGGGTGAAAGAGAGAGAGTAAGTGGTTGACAGGGGTTTGAGAGTGCATGTGTTAGGGTATGCGTGTGAGTACCTATAGGTGAATGTGTGGGAGCGTGTGAAGGTTTGGGAGTAGGTGTGCGAGAGAGTGACAAAGAGTAGGTAGAAAGAGAAAGAGAAAGTATATGTGTGTGTGTGCGAGTGCATGAGAGCACCTGTATGTGTAGGGGTGAGAGAGAGAGGGGGGTTATTAGAAGGAATCATTGGGGTTGGATACTTAGTTGTGCACACATTTTTCCATTCACTCCAAGGTTACATTGGAGTGAAATTGGGGACTTAGGGTGATAAAAGTTGACCTAGCATCAGCAAGTTGGGGTAAAATATCATTGTGTGTATGCACTTTCCCTTGGACTGAGAGTGTAAACATTTTGGTGCGTTTGCCGGGAAAAGCTTGGTACATCTCTATAAGAGAGTGCCATAGGTTCGCCTAGCGCCACATGTTGGCCGAGCTTGCGGACCCCGGATCTAGTACATGAGCGAGGGGATCTCGTCCTTAGGAAGAATGCGAACGGAAAGAGAAGAGCGTGCTCAAAGAAGAGCCCTTGAAAGAAAAAGGCAAAGGTGGGAGTTGCAAGGTGAGTCGACTTCGACTAGCGGGAAGAGACCCGTCAAAAAAGTGTACTCCCGTAGGAGAGTCGCGAATCAAGTGCAAAAGTTTGAAGGAGGGATCCTAAGGCCGCGTGCACTAAATTTTTGGGACCATGAGAATATTGACATTATGCCACTGTTTGAAATGGCACACCGAGTCCAAGTGCATCTAGGAGACTTTCCTAAATTCTCGGGATTGTGGGATGAGGATCCAGATAGCTTTATCCAATTGTTCGAGGTCACTTGTGAAGCAAATGAAGTGGTTGACCAAGTGCAAAGACTTCGAATCTTGCCAGCCATATTTAGAGATGAGGCTTCCAATTGGTATGAGAACTTGGAAGAGCCGCTCAAATGCTAAAAGATTCCTTTTTGGCTAAGTTTCGTAGGCAAGGTTTCCAAGATCGTCTAGCTCAACAAATGGATTACCTCCGATAGGGTCTCAACGAGAGCATCGACAACTATATCCAGAGGATGGAAACCCTGGTAAGAAAGATGGGCACGAATGCCCCAAATGAAGATACCTTGAAATGAAGATTTATTGCGGGACTTAGAGATCCAAGCGCTCAACAACATATCAGTCTGAGTCGACCGACGGCGTTGGTGGCTGCCAAAGATGTTGCCCGCGTGTGGGAAGAGGTTCAACTCGGCCAGCAACGAAGGCAAGAACTTTTGTTTGAACCAATGCAAGGTACGACCATTGGGTCTACAAGTGCCGCTACTCAGGCAAATCCTGCTGCAACTCCGCTAGCATTTATGGCCGCTACAAACACGCCCCAAGAGGTGAAGCCGGCGTTGACTGAAGAAAGGATTGTCAAAATCATGGCCCAAGCGGTAAAAGCTGCCACTCTAACTCATGAAGCATATGTGGTAAGGCAAGAAGTGGCATCCGAGCCAAGTCAAGGAGTGTTTAGATCAAACATCTTTTGTGCGAAATGCCGAGGATATGGGCACATGGCCATAGAATGTCCTACAGTCTCGAGATTGTACGTAGAACCAAGAGTCTTCTACAACTTTTGTAAAAGGAACAATCACACTGAAGATGAGTGCCGTGAAAAGGGAAGGTGGCTAAATAATAGGAACTATGCTTATCAAGGATTACCGGGCCAAAGTGAACCTCCCGTGCCTAGATGGGGGCCTAGACCCACGTATGCTTATGGAGGCCAAGGCCAAGCAGGCGGATATCAAAGGCCTGAACCACAAAATCAAAGGAGAACAGGACCGCCAGAGTGTTGGCGATGTGGGTGCCTTGGGCATATACAAGCACATTGCCCGAATGCGAGGAAGCAAGAAGACTTTACACCTATGTGCCGATATTGCAGTAGGGAGGGCCATTATGATGTTGATTGCCCGCAACAAAGAAATGATTATGGCCAAGGATAGAGGGGGGCCGAGACTTCCACCTACGCACACCCGCAACCACAATCGATGATGCAATCTCAAGGAAGAGTGCCCAACACTAGAGTAGTAATTAGGGAATTGGATCCGGGAGCTAGCACCTCTACCCACCTTGTAGAGGCAAATCAAGGAAAAGGAAAAGGTAAAGAGCCAATGGTGGCTGTGGTCACTCGTGCACGAGTACACTTGAGGGAACTCAGTTCAAGTGAATGACGATGACGAGATTCATAGGCAAAGGGATTTAGATGAAGAAGACGAGGTGGAGGTCCTCCCACCAATTACACGAAATTTGTACCAGATGTTCCACCATTTCCAGAAAGGCTTAAAGTCCAGGAGAAGTTGCCGAAAAAGAAGCAAGCAGAAGAAGGAATGGACATTGTAGAAAGGCTTGCTGAGACCGAAGTCACTTTGGATTTGGCCACATTACTAAGGTGTTCGCCAACCTGCAGAAAGCAGTTCTACAATGAGTTTATCAAGAAGCCAAGGAAAGCGAGAAGAAAGGAAAAAGTGGACGAGGTGGTCTTAGGGACGATCCAAAGTATTACGACTCAAGTGGACTCAAATGCCCCTGCAGTCACAGTAGAGATCAATGGATATGCGGTCCCAGGAGCGCAATTGGATAGCGGAGCCGCGGTAAACCTAATGACAGAATACATGATGAAAGCGTTGGGATTGACACAACTGGAACATACCCCAATGTCTCTCTGAATGGCTGACCAGACGCAGGTAAAGCCTGCAATACTAATACGAAAGGTACAAACCATTGTTGGTGGGATCGAATTCTCCGTTGACTATTTGGTTGTGAGACCAAGATCCACCAAAACTACATTTTCTATACTATTGGGGCGACCTTGGCTGATGCAGGCTGATTGCGTACATGATTGGAGAATGGGGTTTATCACTATTGGGCCCAAAACCGATCGAATACAAATGCAAGTAACCCCTAAGGAAGATGCTAAGAAAACGGTTCCAATCAAAGAGCTGAAAGAACTTGGAGAAGCTTGTCGAAGGTAGAAAAGTACGTTTCGAAGTGATGAAGTTTGGTCAAGCCAACCGGCACAAGACCAGCCCTTGAGCTTTTGGAGACTCAAATAGACCTTATAGGCATGCTATAAGTGCAAAGAAACACACTATGTACCTTGGAGCATCAAGGAGAATGAGTCGATACAAAACAGATAGGTTCGCGGGTCGACTAGCTCAAAAAACTTACTATCTATGGAAGAGACAATGAACTTCAAATGCCCATAGCGACCAGCGTGATTACAATTAGAAAAAATCCTTTTATGGGAGTGATACACATAGGGTTGAGTGTATGGAATGCACAAAAGTATAAGGAATAAGCAAAATATGCTATAGGAATGAATGCGACATTCACCGGTGGTACCTCCTATTTTTCAGGAATACGCAGAGATTGACCCCGAGGCAGAAAAACTGTGATTTCTCCAAATCCGCTGAACCAAATGCTTTGAAAATTTACAGGCATATATTAAACACTGATACCTTTCCAATGAGTCCTCTTGCACTCAATTTGGAGCTCTGACGAGAGAGCAGCAGCCTCTGCAAGATTACTGTTGGCAAAGAAGATGATGCAGAAATTGAAGGAGCAAGACAATGATGGTCACAAGTGTATGTATATTGCTTCCATGTAATGTACAAGTGATTTCAACTCCTTATATAGCCTCTAGGAGTGTTCCATGACTTTTACAACTTGAATTTGAATTCAAATGAAGGTGGGAATGGTTGTTGGAGGGAATCAATTCACTTCCCTACAATCTAGGAAAAGTGAAGATCTTGATTGATCTACTTTTAGGTGATTGATTGCTTGATTGAATGCAACCTCAACTACCAAAATTTCGTGGGATTTTGGCCCTATATTTGTACCTTTACATGTGTACAACTCAAGGCTTTTACAACGGTAAATGAGCCATCAAAATATTCTAAAAAAAAAAATACAATAAATGAGCATATGAAAAAGAACTCTCCAACGGATATTCTTTCGACGCAATAGCCTTTGATGTAGATCAAATCCACCTCAAGCATAGTGTAAGCTTGATGTTCCAACAGCTCCCCCTCAAGCTAAAGTATGCTTGAGTCTTCATTCTCTGATAGGTTGAATACCTGCCATAGCTTTGAATCTACAAAGCTTTATTCCATCAAGTGCCTTCGTCATCATATCTGCTACTTGCTTTTCAGTCGGAACAAAAGAAATGTCGATCTCCTTTGCCATGAGCTTCTCCCTGATGAAGTGATAATGGACTTCTATGTGCTTGGTTCTCGCATGGAAAATAGGATTTGCCGCTAGATGCATGGAACTTACATTATCTCCAAATATGTGAGGTTTGGAACTCACAAGTCCCAAATCTGTATACAATGCTTTTAACCATATTGCCTCTTGAGTTGCTATGGTCAAGCCTCTGTACTCTGCTTCAGTTGAAGATAAAGCAACTGTTGGTTGCTTCTTGGAACTCCATGACACTAGCTTCGAACCTGCAAATGCCAAGTAACCAGATGTACTTTTTCTATCATCCTTAGCTCCTGCCCAATCTGCATCTAAGTAGATTTTGATATCCAAATCGGAAGAGTAAGGATAGAATATACCTTCGTTGATTGTACCTTTGAGATACTTAAGTACTCTCTTAGCCGCATCCATGTGTGGTCTTCTCGGTGAGTGCATGAACTGACTAAGCACTCCCACACTATATGAGATGTCTGGCCTTGTGTGAGTAGCATATATCAAGCTACCTACCAAGCTTTGATACTCTTTTATGTCTTCAATTTTCTCACCTTCATAAACACTAAGTTTATGATTCATCTCCAAAGGTGTACCTGCAGGTTTAGTGTTCTCCATTTTGAACTTGAGAAGAAGATCCTGAATGTATCTTCTTTGAGTCAAATACATTCCTTCATCTGTGTATATCACCTGCATACCTAGGAAATATGTGAGCTCACCTAGGTCACTGATTTTGAACTCCTCTTGCGTGTGTCTCTTGATCCTTTGAATGCCATTTAGATCATCACCTGTCACAATAATATCATCTACATATACACATAGATAGATAACCTCATTGTGATCCCTTTTGATGAATAGAGAAGGATCGGAGCTGCTAGCTTTGAACCCTTGGTCTTGAAGATATGTAACCAACCTGTAATTCCAAGCTCTTGGAGCTTGTTTCAATCCATACAATGCTTTCTTAAGTCTGCAAACATAAGATGGATGATTAGGGTTTTCAAAACCTGGTGGTTGTGACATGTATACCTCTTCACTTATCCAACCATTTAGGAATGCATTTTTCACATCAAGTTGGAGGAGTCTCCAATTCCTTGCAGTAGCTACACTTATCAATGTCCTGATTGTAGTCATCTTTGCAACTGGTGAGAATGTTTCCTCATAGTCTATACCATGAGTTTGTGAGCATCCTTTGGCAACTAATCTTGCCTTGTACCTGCAAACTGATCCATCTGAATTTCTTTTAACTTTGTATACCCATCTGCAACCAATTACCTTTTGATTCGGCGACATTGGAACCAAATCCCAAGTGTCCATTTCCTTCAATGCATCTATCTCTTCGTTCATGGCCTTTTCCCAATTAGGGTTTCCCTTTGCCTCTTCATAGGTTGAGGGTTCCTCTGAAATAGAGTCTTTTGCCAAGTAGATTGAATGCTTTGTAACAAATGTGGAATCATATCCATACCTTTCTGGTTGTTTCTTCTCTCTTGCTGATCTTCTAGGTGCTTGTTTGGAGCATTCTCCAACCTCTTGCATCTTTGCTTTGCCTCTTGACTTCCATAGCTTGTAATCCCTTTCTCTTTCATCTTGGTCATCGTCTGTATCACTTCTTGGATCCTGGACCTGTGTATCATGCTTCCTTCCTAATTGATGAGAGTCAGAATCAAGATCATATGGTAGTGTTACCTTTTGTTTGTCTTCATCATACCAAGACCTGTGTTCTTCAAACACAACATCTCTACTTGTAGTGAATTGCTTGGTTGAAGGATTGAAGAACCTGTAACCCATCTGAGTTGAATCATATCCAATAAACACTGCCTTTGTTGCCCTTTCATCTAGCTTACCTCTTATTTGTGATAGTACATGAACATAAGCTAAACAACCAAAAACCTTGCAATGTCCAAGACTAGGTTTTCTTCCATGCCATGCTTCATAAGGAGTCATACCTTGAAGTGATTTGGATGGTAGTCGATTGACAAGGTACACTGCAGTTGAAATAGCTTCTGCCCATAGATAATGTGGCAACTTCTTCTCTTCAAGCATTGTTCAGGCTGATCCAACTAATGTCTTGTTTCTCCTCTCTGCAATTCCATTTAGTTGAGGAGAGTACCTGGTAGTCACTTCCCTTTTGATACCTTTATCCTGCAAGAACTCATCAAAATCTTTGGAGAAGTATTCTCCCCCTCCATCAGATCTGAGCTTCTTTAGTGATCTACCTGTATGATTCTTCACATGCGCAAGATACTTCTTGAAGCAATCAAACACTTCATTCTTACTCTTGATAAAGTATAGAACAGTCCACCTACTATGGTCGTCAATAAATGAGACATAGTACCTTGATCCTGCCAATGAGGGTTCTTGACTTGGTCCCCATACATCTGTATGTACTAAGTCCAATAAGTTGTTGTGGATGTAGCCTTTGTGGTTGAATGGTTGTCTTTGTGCCTTCCCAATCTGACATGCATCACACCTATTGATCATGTGTTGCTTTGATATGTTCGGCAGTCCTAGAACACTTTGATCCCTGCATATATCCTTCAAGGTTCTTTCATTCACATGAGCAAGTCTCTTATGCCACACTTCAAGCTCACTTAGGGTTTGAGACCCAAAGTTGAATAGAGCTATGTTCCTGGTATCTCCTACTTCAAAAGTAAAGAGCCTACCATGCTTCTCACCTCGGGCTATCTTCTTGAAGCCTTGACATGGATCTTCCACAAAAGCTCCATGTTGGGTGAACCTAACTTGCAAGCCTTTTTCAACTATTTGGCCTACACTTATTAGGTTTTTAGTGATAGTGGGTACATAGAGAACCTTACTCAGAATGTTTGTCCTGCCATTGGAAGCTTTGACATTACCAATCTTCTCCACATTGTGCTTCGTGTCATCCCCTGTTTGCACTTCATGTCTATGCTTTGGACTTTCCAAGTCAGATAGAAGAGCAATGTTGCCTGCAACATGATTCGAGCATCCTGAATCTATGTAGAACAAATGATCATCTTCTTTACCTTCTTTGTGGCTTAGGTTCATAAGAAGTAATGAGTCTTCATGTGGTTGATCTTCTGAATAATTGTTGCAGTCCCTTCTATTATAGCTTCTATTGTTGTTGTTGAAGTTGTGTCCACCTCTGCCTCTATTGCCGCCATATCCACCTCTTCCACTTCCTTTCTGGGTCTTCCCATTGAACCAGCAATTTTGAGTGGTGTGGTTGGTCTTATCGCACATGGCACAAGGTTGAACATTCTGACCTTTGGCTTTGTCTTGCTTTGGTCCTTTCTTCTTCCCTTTCCACTTGCTCTTGCTTGCGAAGTTGGCTTGGGAAGTCTCTTCTTCGTCTTCTTCCTTCTTCTTGCCTTTCTGCTTCTTATCCTTCTTATCTGCATATAGAGCACTCGTTGAATTACCATGATAAGAGTTACCTTCCTTTATGCTATTGTTGGCTTCTTGATTGAAGAGTTGTCCAAGAAAGATGTTGAAGTCTGGAGTTTGCACATCCATGATGAGATCGTAAGCCGTCGTGAAGGATTGCCATTGCCTATCACTTCGAATGCCGTTGAGAATTTGCCTCATGATGACCTCTTCTTCAATCAGCTCTCCAATGGATGCTAACTGATCCGCAACCTTCTTGACCTTGGTAACAAACTCTGTGATGGTTTGTTTAGGTGTCTTCTTCATTTGGTTGAACTCGTTCCAAAGATGATTCTTTCTTGCTTTGGTACTAGCAGAAAAGAAAGTCTCCAGGGCATCCCAAGTCTCTTGAGATGTCTTGCATCCTCTAATATGTGGTAATAGAAAGTCAGAGATAGAGTTTAGTATGTACGACCTTGCTTGAGCATCCCTTGCGCACCAAAGTGTGAGCTTATCTATCTCCTCTTGTGTAGGTCCTCCTTTGGATCTTGGAATAGGCATAGCTTCATCACCTGCTACAATTCCATAAAGATTTCTACCTTGCAAGTAGGCCTCCATTCTGATTTGCCAAGCCGCGTAGTTGTGTCGATCAAGCTTCTCGATCATTGAGGGAAAGCCGTCACCCATCTTGAACTAGCTCTAATACCACTGAAAGAACTTGGAGAAGCTTGTCGAAGGTAGAAAAGTGCGTTTCGAAGTGATGAAGTTTGGTCAAGCCAACCGGCACAAGACCAGCCCTTGAGCTTTTGGAGACTCAAATAGACCTTATAGGCATGCTATAAGTGCAAAGAAACACACTATGTACCTTGGAGCATCAAGGAGAATGAGTCGATACAAAACAGATAGGTTCGCGGGTCGACTAGCTCAAAAAACTTACTATCTATGGAAGAGACAATGAAATTCAAATGCCCATAGCGACCAGCGTGATTACAATTAGAAAAAATCCTTTTATGGGAGTGATACACATAGGGTTGAGTGTATGGAATGCACAAAAGTATAAGGAATAAGCAAAATATGCTATAGGAATGAATGCGACATTCACCGGTGGTACCTCCTATTTTTCAGGAATATGCAGAGATTGACCCTGAGGCAGAAAAACTTAGATTTCTCCAAATCCGCTGAACCAAATGCTTTGAAAATTTACAAGCATAAACTAGACACTGATATCTTTCCAATGAGTCCTCTTGCACTCAATTTGGAGCTCTGACGAGAGAGCAGCAGCCTCTGCAAGATTACTGTTGGCGAAGAAGATGATGCAGAAATTGAAAGAGCAAGACAATGATGGTCACAAGTGTATGTATATTGCTTCCATGTAATGTACAAGTGATTTCAACTCATTATATAGCCTCTAGGAGTGTTCCACGACTTTTAAAACTTGAATTTGAATTCAAATGAAGGTGGGAATGGTTGTTGGAGGGAATCAATTCACTTCCCTACAATCTAGGAAAAGTGAAGATCTTGATTGATCTACTTTTAGGTGATTGATTGCTTGATTGAATGCAACCTCAACTACCAAAATTTCGTGGGATTTTGGCCCTATATTTGTACCTTTACATGTGTACAACTCAAGGCTTTTACAACGGTAAATGAGCCATCAAAATATTCTCAAAAAAAAATACAATAAATGAGCATATGAAAAAGAACTCTCCAACGGATATTCTTTCGACGCAATAGCCTTTGATGTAGATCAAATCCACCTCAAGCATAGTGTAAGCTTGATGTTCCAACAAGAGCCAGAAAAGAGGGTGGTTGAAAAGGATGTGCGTGAAAAAGTATGTGAAAAGATCTCTCTAAAGGCAGAAAATTACAAAAGCCTGTTGCAAGATGGATTTAACTTACAAGCAACGAGGCGAGTGCAACCCAAGATGGGTGAGTATAAGGTTCCACTAGTCTACCAGGATGACTCAGACCAAGAACTGCTAGGATGGTTGGCAGGTACAGGCGGGGTTGAGTGCTACACAACGCACATCGACGATGGTGAAATCCAGGCGAGAAAAATGGTGTGTGGATCACGATAGTCCTAGTAAGGAAGTAGTTGATCAAAGGGAAAACCTATGGGAATGCAAGGATAAGGAGAACCAAGGTGGTTGCAAAAAGAGGAATTCTAGACATGAAGGACTTGAGAAAGGTCATGCATCGGGCAAAGAGCCAGAAAAGGACACAGTGAATAAAGTGCTTCGTACATAGAATACGAGCAAGAATGGCGATGGCCTGAAGGAGTCAGGATGGGTGCGTGTTGAACATGCCATAGTTATTCAATCGAGGGTTGATGGGGACAGGTGCCAGGATAGCGGGCAGAGCTTACAAGGGCCAACATGTGACCACATACGGATAGGGCTTCGAGTGAGCTGTTGGGTGATGGCAATTTTTTGCATGATATGGGTCTTCTTACGAGGAATGTGCGAGTGGATACGAGAACAAAAAGAGAGAGGCTTCCTCTATTTTAGCAAACAACTTGCCTTTTGTTTTCAGGGATCACAAAACTTTTTAGACCAAGTGTGTTGCTACGCGGGATTGTTGAGGACTAGGCAACCAATGGCTGACCAGGTATACCAGAGTGCTCTGTTCGACCTTGTAGTATATTTTTCAGATCAAGCATTAGAAAGCATGGAGATATCGGTCGAGACCTTGCGGACAGACTACGACGTGGAGGAGGCACACTGGCTTGTATGGTTTTGGAATCAAGGTTTGGACATTGACTTCCCGTTCCATCAATTCGAAGCGTATTTACTTGGCTGGGCGGGATATGCCGAGGACCAGTACTTCTATTATGACAACACGAGGGAATCGCCTAACAAGGTAAACGATATCTATTGGGCTTGGGCGGACCAATTGGTCATAGGCAGCGTTGATGAGGCTCCTGAGGTGGAGCCGGATTCGCCTTCTTAGAGAGTATTGATTTCCGGGAGGTGGATGTGGCTAGCTAAGAGAGTCTCTAGTCGGTCTTACAGCATAGTCGTTGGAAGAGAGGCCTTGCGAGGGGATGAAAAGCTAAGTGTCAGTCAGTTAGGTTGTAGGCAGTCAGGTACACCATTTGAGTGTCATGTCTAAGGAAGCGAAGACAATAGGAGGATCGATCTATCAGGATTCTATTTTGTTTGCGTTTTTTGTATGCTTGCCGTGTGGGACAGGTGTGGGAGCGCTCCTTTCTGCCTCTCCCTAACTCTCAGGGTTCTTTGGAGGGGAACAAAAAAAATAAAAGGAAAGAACAAAAAGAAAAGAAAAAAGAAAAAAAAGAAAAATACAAAAGAAAAAGAAAAAGCAAAAATATCGTGTCTATATGTGTGCCAGCGCGCTATGGCGGGCTAGTAGGCGAGCAGAGTCCACCTGGCCAGGCGGTCAAGACTGCGAACTGATGCTAATTTCGTCATAGGTGCTAGAGTATGTGTGTGTATTTTGGTGCTTCGTGCCATAGTGGGTCGACAGGTGAGTGGAGTCATCTCGGCCGGGTGGACGAGACCACAAGCTGCACTCGGCTTCGCTATGGGCAAGCCCTTCCGTGTGTGTTTATACATCGTGTATCTATGTCGTTGTGCGGTATACTGTACCGATAGATGGGTGGGACAAACCTAGCCGGGCGGTTAGGGCCACGAGTCGCATCTGGTTGTCGCATAGGCCAACCCGTGTGTACATAAATATGAATAAGAAAAAGAAAAGAAAGATTTTGTGTTCGCGTCCCTGAGGGGGAGAGATAGAAAGGAGGAGGATGATGATCGTCTGGATGGGTGTGCCATGCATGTATATGTTTTTGTGATTGTTGATAGATCGATCTGCCTAACGTCGACGCCGACGAGGACCGGTATTCACATGTGTATTTGACTTGCTTGCTGCCTGCTACTGTATTTGGCTTTTCTATTCTTGTCAACAGGTTCTTTCTGAAGATGGCAATGAGTTATACCACTTTGATTCTTTTATTTTGGTCATGTTCTATTTTTTGGAGTTGGTCTCTTTTTGATTGCACGAGTTCGGTTTTGTTTCGGACTTCGTCTCGTTTGCATATGATTAGTTAGGAAGGATGCCTATATGCATGCGGATTAGATATGATGATTTTGGTTTTGATACATCTTTTTGGTACTTAAATTTTTGTTGAGATGTGTGAGTTAACAGGTGCAATGGGAAAAGAGGGATTCCGTCTAGTATGTTTATACATGGTATGTCTTTTCTGTGATGGTTGGATTTTGTTGTGATGGATAGTGCAGGAACACAGGTGAAAGGCCAAAGAAAAAACAGTGCCACGAATGGTAAGGTATGAAGTGATCGAGTCAACGAAATGGCGACAAGGATGTAAGCATGATTCTTGTGGTTCTATGTTTGGAAATGGATAAGTGAAAGGAGCATAAGTATATGGATATGGTTGAGAGCATGGTATGAGGCATGGTTCATATGTGTGGTTGCATAGACACGCATATGGCATGATGAAGAGGAGACGTGAGGTAGATAGAGAAGTAAAAGGTGATTGCATGAGGACTTGAATATGGCTGTCATGTGTCTTTTTTGGAATGCATGGAGAGATCAGTGAGCGCGAGTGAGAATGTGTAACTCATGATGTGGGTATGTGTGTGCATAATGCTAGGTGCTTGGACATGGGAAAGAGTAAAAGAGGTGAGTGAGTAAATAGGAGAATGGAAATGTGCTGCATATAAACGTGAAAGTGTGTCATAGATGATAATCCGGTTAAATGTTTTTGAAGAGAATTAATCCTTGGCTTGAGTGTAGGCACACATTGGCTCGTCGGGGGCAACTTCGTGAGCAGAAGAGGGGAGTATGTTAGCCGAGAAAAATTATGGTCTTCATGCATTAACATGTTTCTTTTTTGTCAAAACCATGTTGGTTGTAGGTATTTCACAACAAAAAGGGATTTGGTGGCATAGGATCGTTGGATTGTAGGATACAACAGGGGAACATAATGGGCTATGCGCATTTACGAGCATACAAAGCCTGGTGGGAGGTTAGCGATGGTGCTATGTCTGAGGGCATACGGCAAGGGATATGCTTCATCATGCCACATGTGCGGAGGAGTTCTTGTTTAAGGTGCACACGGAGAAGTGCACAAGGTCTTCTTTCTCAAGAACTGTAGACAAGGATGAAGGCAAGCATTCATTTTGAGGGATTATGCTCTTTATTCCCACACAAGGGAAATGAAAGGGGGAGGACAGAAGGGAGATTCGTCAGAGGATATGGTAGGAGGTATTGGCGGCATCTCGATTTTGGGAAGTAGCCAGCCGTCTGGGGGTCGTGAGGAATGAGAAAAGAGTTCCATAAAAAAGGAAAAAGGGGCCATTCTATCCTTCTTCTGGATTTTTTTCGGTGCCTCTTTGGCAGCCCGCTCTTTCTCGTTTTTTCATGGTGTCTGTGCAGGTGACAGGGGTGGGCTTCCTCGTTTTTTCGACTACTGTTTTTTGGGTTTCCATCCGAAGAGGGGGAGGGGGCGCCTCTATGCTTTCGAGGAGATTCCTGGTGGGCAGCAATAGTATTCTGGTTGAAGGTGGGCTCTCCCATCTTGTTCTGCAGGGTTTACATAGGCAACCGATAGGGAAGGGACCGAGCTAGAAGCTGGGGGCTAGTTTTTTACATTTCCTCAGCAAGGCGATTCAAATCGGGGACAACAGTGGGAGTCTTTCGTCTTTTGATGGCTTTTCTCCGTTGGAGGCCACCGTATTTCTGAGAGAAGGAAAGCAGAGACCGAGGAAGCTGGAGAATCAGAGTCGGAAGAGGGGGGCAATCGTCTTGACCACTATCCAGTAAGACAGGGAGTAAAAGACTCTGGCATCATCAGAGACTTAGTGCACGAGACTCTATAAGCGAACAGCCGGAGGTGGATGTCACTGGTATTACTCTATAAGCTCTTCCCTTTTGATGCACGTTATGTGTTCTATGATTTGTCGCACGATCAAGTTTGATTCATTTCTCCTAGGTCTGCAGCCTTATTAGAGTAATGCATTTGTGTACCTATGAACCTTGTTTGGTCACAAGTTCTATGTCAGCGATCCAGACACCCTATCCCAAACAAGGGGCATTCATCTGAGAAATCATGCTTAGGTTCAAAATCTGCTGCGTACATTTTGTTTGGATATTGTCTACACGGTTCAAATTTCCTCTTGAGGCCTAGCCGTGCTCTTAGAGTTGTGTGCTGGGAATAGATGAAATGTGTTTATGTATGATACCCTTCGGTGCAAAACAATCATATTGTCATGCAGCTTGATTATTAATACATTAAGCTTGGTTAGTACTGGGCGCAACCTTAGCGCAAGTCATGGACCATATTCAGAGTAATCATAATCTACATGCAGGGCACATTTTATCTCTTCGCGTATGTCGACGGCTTGCTTGCGCTAATATGCAGGATATAATATCTTGGTTTAGGCACACATGACTTCACGTGCACAACAAAAAATTGTCCTTTTGCAGGGTGATAAGGAGCTCACCATGAGAATTCATAGTTGCTTAAAGTGAGTCTTGCAGAGACTTGTGCTAGTACTTGATAGGAATCAAAAATGCTATTTCTACCTCTATTGGCATATCTCAATGAAGAATCACGTTATGTCCTAGGTTTTCATTAAGCTGATATTTTCACAAACCTGGTGCTCCGTTTCCAGACTTTGCACATAAAAGTTTGAATGCTGGCCTTGGGGGAATGAATGCAAATCACCATCTGACGAGAAGGTAAAGGGTTTTGAAGATTGGATGCGCATGATTTCTATGGTTTCTGTGTTGGCACATTGTATTTTGGTGGGACTATGGGAATGTATTAACATCAAAACGTATAATGAATTCGCTTTCTCATTTGGGATTTAATCTGATGGAAAGGGTGCTATATCTATGGCATAGGTAGGGTTTCTACTCCCCAAGTCTATGAGCGTCGGCTTTATATAAGCCTTGCAATTAATCTTCTGGTCATTATCAGTCGTATGATGTGCAGAGTGGGAAATGTTGAAGAGGGGAAGATTGCAAAAATAATTGTTATTGTTGGGCATGATTTTTGGAATAAGCCAAAAATGCGTAACTTCACAGCATAGAGCATGAGGTTGGTGAGGACACTATATTTATGCGGAAAAGAGTGTGCATGTGAGCATGCATGTGGGGTTAGGATATGTGTGTGTAAGGAAGAAAGGGTAGTGAAAGACAAAAAAGAGGTATAGGAGACTGGAGGGGAGTGTTCCTTGAGTGCAAGTGTCGAGTGTGCGTGGGTGT
>CM035422.1:103291701-103324201 GCA_020310875.1 Ceratopteris richardii
ATTAGAATACAAATAAGAGAAGTATGTATTTATTAGATATGATCGAATCAAAAAGGTTCTTTTACAATCCTTCAACAAAAATATTCACATTATCAAGAGATTACATTTGATGAACTACACTCATGGTATCAAGATAAATGTAAAGTCCCTCTCTTATATGACTATGACTTTGATTTTGCTCTTTTGCATAAAAGCAATGTGGATATTCAAGAACAAGATAGTCATATTGAAGAAGAGCATGGTTCACCGACAAACATGCAAATTGTTCCTCAATCAAAGGTAAACAAAAAGCTTATGAATATCAATCTATGGATGAGTCTTCACCTTAATTATTGAGGATATCTCAAAGAGAAAGAAAGAAGCCAATGAGATATGGATATGATACATCACTTTCTAGTTCTACAACTAAGCATTATGCATACTTAGCAAAAGAGAAAGATGAACAATCAAAACCTCAATCTTATGATAAAGCGAAAGGAAAGTTGCAATGGTAAGATGCCATACTTGAAGAGGTTGAATCCTTGGAGAAAAATCATACATGGGAGCTTATACCAAGGATCTTACATAGAAGGTCATAGAAATGGATGTACAAGATTGAAAGTCATGCAGATGGATCAAGGGTATGCTCAATATTATGGAGTTAATTATAATGAAACATTTAATCCAATGGCAAATATTCCAACCATAAAAACTTCACTTGTTATTGCTACTTCTAAGAATTTCCCTTTGATTGCTATTACTTTAAAAATTTTCTTTGTATCAATTAGAAATCAAGAATGCTTTCTTGAATGGCTATATTAGTGATGAGATTATATGGAGCAATCTACATGTTTCAAGCATCCAAAGTATCCAAATTATGTGTATAAGCTAACAAGAGGTTTATATGGTCTTAAAAAGGCACCAAGAGGTTGGAACCATAGGTTGATTCAATATTTTAGTGATAGAAGGATTTGAAGTAAGTAAAGTTGATCCTTCATTGCTAATCAAGAATACAGATGAAGGGTCGATTTATATTTGCATGTATGTGGATGATATCATTGTTACAGGTGATTACTTTGCAAGCATAAAGCGATTCAAAGACTTGTTGGAGAAAGAATTCGAATTTTCAGATCTTGACATATTAACTTATTTTTCTTGGTATGCAAATCCTTTATACAAGACTTGGCATGTATCTTACTCAAAGGAAATACATAAACAATTTCTTAAAGAAGTTTCCGATGACAAATCAAAGGTGCAAGGACTCCTATATAGTTGAATCACAAACTTTCTCATCATGAAGGTGAATTATTTGATGATGTGAAGGCATATCGAATTCTTATCGAAAATCTAATTTATGTTAATTTAATGAAACCAAAGTTTAGTTACTCCATTGGAGTTCTCTCACAATATATGCAGACACCTAGAGTACCATATTGAAATGCCGCCAAAAGGGAACTTAAATATTTAAAAGAGAGTAAATGAAGGACTTTTTAACTCTTATTCCTTTGATTTCAACTTAAGATCATTCTAAGATGATGATTGGTATAATAACAAGGATGATAGGAGATCAACATCAAGTTATATGTATTTTGCAAGAGGAAAGTTGCTTTCTTGTAGTATAAAAAACAAACTACAATGGAACTTTCTTCAACAGAGACTGAATATAAAAGTTTAGTAGAAGCAATAAAAAGAGGTTTTATGGATGAAAACACTCTTTAAAATCTTGTACATTTATCAACGAGTACCAATGGTCTTTGGAGATAACATGATCTCTCTACATCTTGCAATCAACACAGTTTGTCATGCAAGAACTAAGCACATTGCGATACATCATCATTTCATTAGGGGGAAAGTCTTGGATAATGAGATTGAAATTTGTCTTACTCCAATTAATCATCATTTTGCAAATCTAGTCACTAAATCAGTTGATGGAATTGAACTCACCGAATTCAAAGATATGGCTAAGGTTAAACCACTACCTCAAGACTCATAGCAAGTTGAGTTTGAGGGGTAGATATTGAAGCAATATACCATAACTTGTATGTGAATGATTGAGTTTGAACTTAGATTAAATGGTCGAGTATATGACCTATCACTTAAGAAGCTTTTAGAATCTATGGCTTATGTGTATCATGCATTTAAAGTGGGAAAAGATGTTAAAAATCAAATTACAAGTTTTAGGATGCATAAAAAGTCACAATTAGAGATTCATGAATTTCAAAAACTAGGGTGAGGTCTGAGCAACCAAAGCATATTACTTTGTGCTCAAGTGTGAAGAAGCTGGCACAATCTTTGTACATGATTTTTGCACTCAATACAAGTTATTTTAGAAGATTTTTGTACTGTATCTTGCAGCAAGGTCTATGAAAGTTCGTCAGCTTGTTTTGGTCTGTTCTCTTTGCATCCGAATTCAGTTTCATAACTTGAAGCAAGTTCCTTGGACTTTATAGAAGATATCTACCAAGTTTCAAGTCATTTGGTTTGCCATTTTTTGTGCTATAATAAAAATAGTGCAGACTGTTATAAATTGTTGACATGCTACCTATCTTTGCATGGCCTCATCTTTGAACCTATGTTTCTCCTTGCTTAGTGAACCAAATCTTGTATTCTTATATGCATTGGAAATCTTTTGGTCTATACTATATGCAGTTTAACATTCATCCTCATTAGAGTTAAATTTAATGAATTATGATCTCTACAACAAAGAGGTTTTCTCTACAATACTCGTTGGAAATGTCTCTTGTATGTGTATATCATAGGAGGCATATCTGATTGGTCAAATGTCCATTTAGCATATTCTATGGCTCATTTGAAATCTATTAGCATCTAGTATCACCATCCAAAGCAGTTTTGAAAAAAGGTTTATGGTTCAAGAGTCATATTCCAAGTCATAGTGGTTCTCTATTCGTTTGACAAATTTTCAACAAATAATCTATGAGGTTCATCTCTTCTTGCTACACTTCAAGTTGATTCAAACTCCTCCATATCCTCACTACTTCCATATGTATTCATGTCTATCATGCACATCAAGGCACCCAATCTACGAGGCCTTATGTGTGCGAATATAACCAATAAGATCACTCGAGGAAAGGAGAGAAGGGAGGAGGGAATCATGGAACTTTTTTCCAACAAATAATGCAAAGAGAAATTTCCTTTCTTGTATCAAAAGAATATTTCCTCTCTAAAAGGACATTTCATTACAAGCTTTCTGTAATAAGACATTAAAAAGATTTACATAAGTATTAGATGGATCGTCCTACATCATCTTTATTGAAGGTTTTTCCATGCCAGGTATTTGAGAGCATACTATAGTCTATAGCTTATCTTCATCGTCATCATTGTTAGCTATACAAAGGAAGAAAACTAATTCTCTAGCATATATACTTATGTCAAATGTCTTTTTTTAAGGGAAATTAGACTAATACAAGAAAGGTACAAATACAAATCCTTTAGAATCAAGAAGGGGGATTCACAAAATAGACATACAATCCGGCATCACACCAGCTCAAGATATAAGGGACATGATTACAATTGGCAAAAATAGGACAAGGTGGGTACCAATAAGTTTACAAACTAGGCACAACACCAGACCAAGCTATAGTGGATAGGATACAATGGGCAAGTTCAAGATACAATGGCACTAAGCCGAGGACACAACAAAAAAATAAAATAAAAGGCACCATCAAATAATATTCATGTAACTATAGTTAGAGACTTGGTAAATGTCAAAATTTTTCTAAGAACCTTGAAAAATTTCAAGACCATGGTGCCAACCGTGCGTCTGTATGTCAATCCAAGAGTGCTTTGTTGCCTAGCTTCTCCTCTTTGCCCAGGTAACGGATATGCAAGCCCTATTGAAGTTTTGCAAGAAGATCTATAAGGAATTTGACTCTTTTACCTATACATGCAAGTAATCAATCAAGGCATTGAGGGATCGAAAAAAACAATGTCTTTCATCCTTGAACATTAGAGCGTTTCTTTCTCTTCAAATAATATATAGAAGCCTAATTCTAATTGTGTTCCACATGAGAGTATCAGTAAAAGAGTTCTCCTTGAGGAGGATTTCCTTCCATCGGAAGGGTTTCTTCTTCTAGGGAAGCCATCAAACATATAGCCATTTCCAATAGATATTGGCGTGATTACGATCAACAAAAGGATGAACAATAGTTTCATCTTGCTTGCAGAATGGGCAAACTTGAGCTTGTTGACTCTTGTTCATCCATTGTGGCCATGTCCGATGTAGGTGCTAGAGACCATTAACATTGGAGGCCATCATTGACCTCACGATCAAAACACCAAGAGAAGCCAAAATGATTTTCCAAAATTCTTCCTAGTTCCTAGCAACCCTGTCGAGCACAAATGGTTGACCATAATGCTGCAAGAGGATAAGGTAGGCTCTATATAAGATACGTCTCTCATGATGGATAGACTCAAAGGCTAGGTGCCAACCAATTATTGATTATGAAATTTTTATACTACTTGGAATGCCCATGGCCTTTTATGTCTCTCCCACTTTACTAGGTGGAACTGGATACTTGAACAAGTAAAAAGCAAAGTAAGTAAATTGGAACAAATTCATCCCAACCTCCCTCACAAGATTTTTCTCCACAACCACTTCATAGTCACATCAATTATTTACCATTTATCCAGATTTATCCCATCGAAGTCGTAGTTTAGTAAGCTTAAATCTGTTCTCTTGAACTTTATATGGGGACCCACTGCACAGGAGAAAGTTACCCAAGGTCAAGTACACCATCTGCTGCCTCTCCGAATTCGATGGGGGTTTGGGACTGCTACATGTGGGAAAGATTAGTAAAAAGATATGGCAGCCAAATGGATCCATCGAATGTTTTCCACATACAGATTTTTGGGCTGTGATTCTTAAACAATCTATTGTAAAAATCTACTCAAGTTAGTATCCTGCCTGGACTGGATTTGATATAAACACTTTGTTGCAGCAATCAGGACTTCCATTTCAAAGGCCCAAATTTCTTTAGACGGGACTTTGCTGCTTGGTAGATGTCAAGAGGGACCTATCTGTCAATGAATTCTCCTCTCAACAAAAACATCTGATTCAACTCGTTACAGACGCCTCTTGACAAGAAAATCTTCAAAACAGGCCACAATTGACATTTTACAAAGAGATCATCGAGAACTTCTGTCAAATGTTGCAAATTCCTATACTTTTTCCAGAATGTGAATAGCATAAGGTGAGAAGTTCAACGGTATCACTAATCCAATCTTCTTGCATCTATGGAGAGGAGGTTTTTATCTTTCTTCCGTATTCCAAGTTTGTTAAAGGTTCTCTTGAAGACATCTGACATCTGAGTCAAGTTTTCTAGCAGCCTCTCCTTTTTTAAGAGGTTATGAAATTCATGGATATATAGAACGTTCATTTAGGAGCAATATTTGACATCCTCCTCCATTCTCATATTCCTACATTCAAGTACTCTATGTAGTATATCTAATATCTATGGCAGAGCCACATCTTTTTTCCTCATTAGATGTGCAAAGAATTTCACGCACTTCATTGTTACAATTGGTATTTTTTGCACAAACTGCTCCTGTTTCATGACTGCTGAGTCATGGAATTGGTAAGTCTCTTCTATATGAGCATGCACCTCTCTTTCAAACAAGGGGATCCATATGATTGCATTGTTAATTCGCAAAAGACATCTATGCTCCATTTATCAAAATGCAGAAACTATAACAGGCATATGACCAGAAGGAATCATATCATATCCAGTATTGACATTCCATGGAAAATGGCTGTTATGTTTCGAACATATTACATTGTATCAAGCAAAGCCCAAGCATCCAGGTAATAGTATGTGGAAACCTGATCAGTATAGATATTTTGGACCAAATGTCAATTAAACTCCCAGTATGAAGGCAGCTGTGTCAAGTGTTTATCTGAGTGGTCAATATGTTTACTGAATCTTTTTATTGCAAGAGCCAGAAGAATGTGACTAACAATTGACCAAACCAAGGTATTGCAACCTATATGAATATGGGGATAACCACTTTTAAAAATGAGGGCCTGAAGCCTTATGAACACATCAAGCTTTCCACAACATACGAGCTTGAGTGTATGGTCGCAATTTTAGTGCTCCCATAATACAGTCATCATGCACTTTCAGTATGCTTAACAATTGCAGACTGAAATTATACTAGCGAAGGCAGCCTAATTAAATGCGTAAAGCACACTCGAAATTCCTAAGCAACTTTCAAAACAATCAACAAGCATGCTGTAAAGCCAATATGAAAATTCCACTTGATGCTTGGTATGACTGAATACATTCAGATGATCACACTATCTATTCTTCTAGTTGATGAAAATGTTATCTTGAGGACCTCTCAAAAACATTAAAACTTAAAATTGCTACAACATTGATTTGATTCGTGTTCTGTGTCCATTCCACAACATGGTAAGCCATTTACCTGACTGAAGATAATATATATGAAGAGGCAGGTCAGCGCACAGCACACTTAATTAAAAAGTGAATCGTAGAAAGCAATAAACATTCCATAGAGTGATTTTTAATAGAACAAAGGAGCTCTCAGATCTTCCCATGACTTCCAAAACAAAGCAGAAATGTGAACTCGGTAACATGTCTAATTTATTGCAAACTCCAAGTGGAAGCAGATTCAGAAACTAGTTCACTGTGGTCACATCAACCCTCATCATGGTCCGAAGGTAATCTAATACCAGACAAAACCGTGATATAAAGCATGGCAATAAATCATAAGATACTTCTACACCACATACAGTTCATAAGATTTTATTCAGATGGTACTATTATGAGCATGCACACAATAAAGAATATTAAACATTGATAAGCAACAATTAATCCTCTGGAACAATACAAGCATACTTGTCGTCATCACAAGTGTAGATGAAAAATCATCACATGTCCGGTTAACTTTCTCCTTGTTACACATATTCATAAGATTAAATTTCTATGAACCCCTGATTCTTTCTTACAAGTACTAATCACACTTTAAATAATGTCATTCAAGATTATCTTATGACTTTACACTGTTCGATACAATCATGCCCAATGGGATTTGAAGGGGAAAATTCCATTACACAATGGACAGACGGTAGACCTCTGTGAAGTTCTTTACAGACACTCAGTATTAGCATCTCATCCTCAATTTCTACTTAATCCATCATATTACATTTTAGCTAGTAGGCCATGGCTGCTGAGATGAATGAGATCCACTGTTTCATGTTACATCTCATATGAGAATTAGTGTGGCTTTCATTTCAACAGAAGCCAGTTCTCTCACTATCATACATATGTTACATATTTTGTGTGTGTGTGTGTGTGTGTGTGTGTGTGTGTGTGTGTGTGTGTGTGTGTGTGTGTGTGTGTGTGTGTGTGTGTGTGTGTGTGTGTGTGTGTGTGTGTGTGTGTGTGTGTGTATGAACGAGCGCACACACACACACGTGCACACATGCATGTGTATGAGATTTCTCTAGTGCTTGAAATATAGTGACTTCGGTAAGGCCTTGACTGAGATGGAGCAAAAATCAATGGACACATCAACTTATCAACACTGATCCAGGTACAACATGTGCAGCCTGGTTGTTTGCTTGACTGACACAGATTCCATTGTTGGAAAAAATGGGCAAAATCTCAATGTGAAACAAGATCTGAAAAATTTGCCTGTTGCTCAGCTAACCACACAATACGCTCAAGTGAACAGCTGTTTGCAGGATAAATTTCTCGGTAAAGAGAGATCGATAACATCAACAGTAGATATACTTGTGATCTAATGAATGTGGTTCAAATACGATTGTGAGCTTTCTGAATGATTGCAGTGCACTTCCATCATCACTTGACCATCCAAAGATTTATGCAAAGTATGAAGCTGACGATGTTAGATTCAATAAAACCTTGCAAAACAAAATATTAGCCAACTTCAGAATTGTATCCACTCGATCATTATTGAGGTAAAATAATACATTTATGCTATCAGCACTCATGTCTTCTAGGTTTCTTACACAGAAAATAGAGGGATTGCAAGGGTTACCTCGAGCTGTTGCTCTGTAAAAGATTCCTTTTGGAATTCCCACATATCAGAATGAGTGTGCCGGAAGTCCCTGATTGTCTTGGTCACTGTCCCACGGATGGGCCACGGATAATTAGAGAACTCTGCAAGTTCTGTAACAATATCTGGAAGCCATCTGGTCAGAATAGAAAAACAGCTAGGTAAGTAGGATAACATCCTCAGATCAGCATGACAAAATCAACAAATTTTTCCATTAGAACATGCCTGGGCATATCATAAGGTACAGATAATATAATTGCTGAAAGCCCCAGAACAACACCATGTATCTTTGGTATCGACTGAGCATCTTTATTTACGATCATTCTGAAAATAAAGAGAAAAATGGCAGAAATAATTATCCTCATGTTTAAAATATGTGGGTGATTTCTAATAAGCACAGAGGACCAATGCTGATGAATAATTCTCCATGTGCTACTCGCAGAGGTACAAAGAAAAAGGGATATACCCATTCCTTTTCTTGCATCTTATTAAAGCAGCATCTTTCATAACTCTCTCACGAAAAGGTTTGGCATGTGTGTTCTCGGCCCCTTTCATCATACCAGACAACGTTTTTGCTGCTGCTTCACGTACCTGCAAGAGTGATATGAACATTAACTTTTTCACTCACTCCATTGAGCCCATGACAACCATTAATGCCATTAATAGAGCTGTACCTCTAGTTGTGGATCTGAAACGAGATCAACAGTTTTTACCCACAAGGAGTTGTGATCTGAGGTTGACAGTACAAATCTATGTCTGCATAGCAAATCCAATAGCATATTAATATTCAAATTTCAAATTCACTTCATGTTCAATGGATATTCTTATAAATCAAAGTTGTACTAAGTTAAACACTTCCTTATCTCTCCCTTCTGAATCTTAACAGTATATAGATATTTTCTCTCTCTGAAAATACTTATAATAAAAGTACTCAGGAGGTAATAATGGTTGTGGTAGTTTATGTTGGAAGCGGGGTGGGCCTCAATAACAATAATCACAGGTTTACAGGATCTTCCAACACATGAACCTTAGCATACACACCTTAATACTCAAAAAGATGATGAGTGAAAGATAGAGAGAGAATAGGCAAGATTTCAAAGTGTAATGGTAAGCTATAATGCTTACCTACACTGTCTTTATTGACTGTCAAATTACAATGTGTGTAGATGATACAAACTGAATCTAGGCAGAATTTCAGGAACTAGATACAAGAGTTTGTGTGTAAAGTGCCAAAGAGGTATGAAGAGTATCTGTATGTGAGTATGGAGTGACTATGAACAGTTTAGAAATGTTTTACAGCAAACCCTAATTCTGAAATTAGGGTTTCAGAAACCCTAAATCAGAAACTAGTGAACTAGCAAGTGAGAAACACGAATAGCCTTGTTACTCACAGTAATCAGCAAGATGCTGATGGTTACCTGCCAGAATCTTTTCCAAAGCTGCACCATAAGTCAGAACACAACTCCTTCGGAAGTTAGTCACCTCTAGCACTGATTGATCCTTGAGATTGAGTCTCGAGCGATACCATAAGGGGCCCCTAAGGCTTCTTTATATAGGCCTCAAGGCTGAACCATGAAATTATCTACGAAAAGCTGAAAAAGCACCTCAAAAGCATGCGATAAAGCAAAAGAACGAACTTTCTTTTCGACAATTAAAAATTGTTTTTTGTGAACAAAACTACAACGATTTCCATATTTAACCATCAGTTAGTTATGGGAGTTAGCTTTGCTTGATGTAGAGATTGAGAGGCACATAACTAGGTAAAAAGCCATTTTGGACAAATATCAGGGTTAGGATTTTTTTCTCAATCTGGACCTTTGTTGACTGAAGTGTTATATACTAAATGAAAGCTCTTTTCAAGCTCGCTCTAATGAGCCAATAAAAAATTTTTACCTTCTGCACCCAAAAATTGGCTAGGCTCCCAAAACTATGGTTGCTTGACATTAGGGTTTTGGACTATTCTGACATTGTTTCCAACAATCCCCTTTCAATGTCATAATGGTATAAGGTTAAATAATCTGCAAAACTTATGATGTCTGTCTCTGGGCACTGTTTTGGTAAAACTATCTGCAATATTTTCACTTATAGATATGTAGACTAACTGAATGTGCTTCTTAGATACATGTTCCTGAATGTAATGGTAATGTACCTCTATATTCTTTGTTCTAGCATGATGAATAGGGTTCTTTGCAATAGCAATAGCACTCTGACTATCTGAAAATATCTTAAGTGGAAAATGAACTTAGACATCAAGATAACTCAGAATTTTCTGCAACCAAACCAATTCAAGTGTAGTTGTAAAGGTCTCCCTATACTCGCTTCACTTGAAGATGTAGCAACTGTAGGTTGTTTCTTTAACATCCAAGAGATAAGATAATCTCCTAGAAAGAAACAATATCCACTTGTGCTTCTTGACCCAATCAAAATCTGAAAAACCTCTAAGTAAAAAATGACATGATTTTGGAAATACCATAGCATAACTTGAACTGCCTTCAAATATCTTAAAATTCTCTTAACAGTTTTACAATGCATCTTGACCAGACTATGCATAAACATAGATACTTGAGAATCTGCAAACTAAATGTCAGGACGTGTATTACATAAATAGATCAAGCAACCGATTGCTTGACTATACAAAGTAGCATCAAAAGGTCTTGAATCTTCTTCTCCATGTAATGACACATTAACATCCATAGGTGTCTGCATATGCTTGCAATCTGTCATCTCAAACCTTTCCAATAATTTTCCAATATATTTTTGTTGTGTTATATAGATACACTCGTCTATGTACTTAAACTCAATCCCAAGATAATAATGCAAAATGCCTAAATCATTCACATCAAATATATGCTTAAGTTGTGCTTTAAAATACTAAAGGTCTGAATCCTTGGGACCTATCATAATCATATCATCAACATATATGATAATAATAATCAAAACATCTTTCTGAGCTTTAACATAAAGAGTAGGACTCGAGTTACATCTGAGTTTTCAAAACCAATAGATAAGAGATAGATATGTATCTTCTCATACCAAGCTCTTGGTGCCTCCTCTAGTCCATACAAAGCTTTAATAAGCTTGCATACTAAATGCTCTTTTCCTGTTTCTTCAAAACCTTCTGGCTGTTGAATGTAGACTTCCTCATGAAGATGACCATTAAGAAATGCACTTGGAATGTGTTCCAACGCAACGACTTTCTACAATTCCTTCCTCAACATATCTTGCAAAGATGCGTTTTGAACCATTCTAACAAGCATGATTTGGTTAACCATTCTTTGGGAGGCTTTTCCTTTTTGCTTATCAAAATTTGTAGTGAAGGCTCTTTCAAGTTAATTTTATCTATAAACTAAAATGTTTTTTCCTTTCTTCCTTTGTAACGTAAAGATACTACCTTTTAAGGTTGGTTCAAGCATAGTTGGAAGCATGGCAGCCAAATATCATGTACTAGAAGTAAACTCTTTAAAAGTATAGCCATTTGTGTGTTCGTAGATAATAGGGCACCAATTGAGACAAACTAGGTAAGATTTTTGAACTTAAAAAGTATGGTTATAATTGTGTGATTATATGTTGAAGCACAAATTGAGGCAAAGTAAATAATACAAACCTTAAACGCATTGAGGTGTTCTAATTGCTCTGCCTTCATTTAATTTATAAAATTGAATATCCTTGACATAGTTAGGTAGTGATGTGTGTGAACACTCTAGGACTTGTTGATATATTTAGGTAGTGATGTGTGTGAACACTCTAGGACCGCCGGGGCACTTTTTTCCCTCTTTAGGAGGTTTTTTTCCCCCGGCTTGTATATACGCCTGTTGCCCTAATGGGCTACTTATCTTTGTACATTCTCTAGTAATACATTCAGTCTTGTGTGTTGTGCTCCAAGCTTCTTCTTCTTCCTTGTGCTGTTCGCGTGCTTCCGCAGACGTCTAACTCCAACAATTGGTATCAGAGCAGGTCGTTGCTTCTTCTAGGGCGCCGTCGACACTCCTCCGTTTGCAGTCTCAGATTCGCACAAAATTTGGTGAGCATACTCGGGGTGTTTTCGAGATCAAAACAGCTTCGCTTTGTGGTGCCGAAATCGCGATCTAAGCTCGTTTCGGCCTCCGAACGCACTATCGCAGTGCTTCTTTTGTGCCAAAGGTATATACCAGTTTCTGTTCGCCAGTTCAAGCGTCTCGAAGTCTGCTACAGGTCTAGCAGAACTCATCTGGGCAGTTCTGTTCAACTTTTTGAGATACAGTCAATTTTCTGCATCAAGGTATTTTAGTCACCGGCCATGGCTGAAAGCAGTGATGTATTCCGTATGTTGGCTGTTGAGGATAAGTTGGATGGTACCAACTACCCATTATGGGCTTATATGATGCGACATGTACTGGTTGCAAAAGGATTGTGGAACACTGTGCAGGGTGTTGAAAGACGTCCTGTTACACCTGTAACGACAGGTACTGCAAATACAGGTGTTGGAGCTGATGAAGATGGTGTCGAAGATGATATTCCGCAGATTCCTGTTCGTGCTGCTGTTTCTGTTGCACCTACTGCAGAGCAGATTCGTTGGGATGGCAGAGATGCCCAGGCACATGCATTGATAGCTTTGTTTGTAAAACGTGCCATTATTCCTCACATTCGCTCTTGCAGAACAGCAAAGGATGCTTGGGATACACTTACCACTTTGTACCAGGCTAGGAATGAGGCTCGTGTTGCTTACCTCCGAAAACAGTTGGAGAGTGAGCACATGAATGAAGGTGATTCGATGGACAGTTTTCTTACAAAGATCAAAGACCTGAAGGAACAATTGATTTCTGCTGATGAGGTTATACCAGATAGCTCACTTGTGCAGACCGTTCTGAATGGCCTTCCTGATTCATATCAGAGTTTTGCCTCTACTCTTCGATTGATGATGAAAGGCAATCCGAATGCCTTGTCATTTGAGGAATTAGTCTCTGTTCTGTTGCAGGAAGATCAGTCCAGGCAGAACAGGTCCATTATGCGTGTTGCAGATCAAGCTTTCCTGGCTAGTCAGAAGGGCAAAGGAAAATGGAGCTCTTCTACTAGTAAGCAGAAATCTGCAAATGCTGCACAATCGAAGAACCAGGATAAAGATGAAAAGAAATCAAAAAAGCAGAAATTGTTCTGCAACTACTGTAAAGGAAATGATCATATTATAAAGAACTGTCCAAAACTGGCTGCTAAAGAGGCAAAGAAGAAAGAGGCTGGAATGGTTGTTGCAGAGGCCTCTATACCAAAAACAGAGTCTGCAAATCTTGTGCACGAAGAAGAATGGGCGTTTACTACTGTTTGCAGTTTTGACCCATCTTCTCATGATCAGTGCATGTCTGCAGTAGACTCAGATGTTTGGTACTTTGACAGTGGGGCAACCAAACATATTACCTCGCAGCGCAGTTTCTTCTCTTCACTCAACCAAACATATTACCTCGCAGCGCAGTTTCTTCTCTTCACTCGAGCCTGCCCCTACAGGGAATACTGTCACATTCGCCAATAACTCCTCTTATCCTGTTATGGGAGTTGGTAAGATCATTCTGACTACTGCTGATGGTAGTTCTTTCACTTTGTCAGATGCTTTATTTGTGCCAGGGATCAAAAAGAACCTGTTATCAGTTTCTGCATTAGCCAAGATTGGCTTGGTTGTGAAATTCGTTGATGACAGGTGTACAGTCCATGATCTCTCAAATGGCGATGTGATTATTGCTTCTGGCATTTTATGTCGTGGGCTGTATAAGCTCATAGACTATGAAAAATCTGTGAATGATTCGGCATGTGCAGTTCATGATTCTCAGGCTATGTCAGATGCAAAGCTTTGGCATGCACGCTTTGGTCATCTTAATTTTGCTAGTTTGTTACGCCTGCAGAAATCTGAAATGGTGTCCTCTTTGCCCAAACTTGAGGCACCTGGAAAACATGTTTGTGAAGGCTGTATTTTGGGCAAAATGCAGCGTTCTTCCTTTCCAAAAGATGGTTCAGTTCGGGCTATGCAGAAATTGCAGCTTGTACATAGTGATGTATGTGGTCCTATGCAGACACCCTCTTTTGGAAATTACCTTTACTTCGTGACTTTCATTGATGATTTTTCCAGGCATGCATGGGTATATCCACTCAAAGCAAAGTCCGAAGTGTTCATGTGCTTCAAACAGTTTTTGGTTTTGGCTGAAAATCTGTCAGCATGTAAAATGGGCACCCTCCGTTCTGATCGAGGGGGGGAATATATGTCTTCAGATTTTAATGCATTTCTGGCTGAACGTGGGATAAAACACCAGTGTACACTGCCGTATACACCTCAACAGAATGGAGTTGCTGAACGAAAGAACAGGTCACTCATGGAGATGGCGAGGTGCATGGTCAAAAGTCAGGCTTAACCACATAGTTTCTGGCTTGAGGCTGTCATGTGTGCAGCATATGTACTGAACAGGTGCCCCACGAAAGCGTTGCAGTCTATCACTCCATATGAGGCTTGGCATGACCGCAAGCCATCTGTTGCTCATCTGCGTGTTTTTGGTTGTTTGGCATATGCATTAGTGCCTGAACAACATCGCAGAAAATTGGATGATAAGGCAGTAAAATGTATTTTTGTTGGGTACAGTACTGAAAGTAAAGGCTATCGTCTGTATCATCCACAGACTAAACGCATTCTGGTTAGCCGTGATGTTGTCTTTGTGGAAGATGCTATTCAGCCATTGCTTTCATGTACTAAGGAGACATCTGTTAGCTCCAAAGACATGTATGATACTTTGATGCCTCTTTTTACAGGTGGACAGGCTAGCGCTGGTCCTAATGAGGCAACTTCTCAACCTTTGCAGGTTTCATATGATGATGCAGATCATGTCATTTCTGATGCAGATTTACATGATGCACTTGTTGATGAGAGAGCTGATATTGAACAGGCAAAAACTATGCCAAAATGGCTGGTGCAGACTTTGCGTGACAGCAAATTAGATGCACCTTTGTCATATCGTACTCGTTCAGGCTCTCATAGTACCTCCTTTGCATCAGATTGCTATGCTATGGCTGCATCTAGTCTCTGTGATGAGAATGAGCCTGTTTCTTTTGATGAAGCACAAAATTCAGAAAATTGGATGGCTGCTATGCAATCTGAATATGATGCTATAATGAAGAATGGTACATGGTCTTTATGTGACTTGCCTCTTGGCAAGAAGGCCATTGGCACTAAGTGGGTATACAAGCTGAAGCGTAAACCTGATGGTACAGTTGACAGGTATAAGGCTAGGCTTGTTGCAAAGGGTTATGCGCAGGAAAGAGGCATTGATTTTGATGAGACCTTTGCACCTACATGTCGTATGACTACTGTTCAAAGCATTTGTGCACTTGCAGCCCATCATGGTTGGAATGTACATCAGTTGGACATTAAAACAGCATTTCTGAATGGTGACTTGCATGAAGAAGTGTATGTTTTTCAGCCCCGTGGCTTTGTGCAGAAAGGGCATGAAAACCAGGTGTGCAGGTTAAAGAAGGCGTTATATGGTTTAAAGCAAGCACCACGTGCTTGGTATGAAAAAATACATGCCTATCTGATTGCACATGGTTTTGAGAACAGTCCAACTGAAAGCACCTTATATGTTAAGCATGCTAATGATGTGCTTTTGATCATTGTTGTCTATGTAGACGACATGCTTCTCACTGGTCCTCTTGAGAAGCATATTGCTGATTTCAAGGCTGATTTGCATGCCTCATTTGAGATGTCTGATTTGGGGCATTTGCATCACTATTTGGGCATTCAGTTTATGCAAGTTGATGGTGGAATGGCTTTGTGTCAAACGAAATATATTGACACATTATTGCAGCGTTTTGGCCTTGAAGACTGTAAGCCTATTGCCACTCCTATGGAGACAGGTTTACGATTGAGTCTTCATGATGCTGGAGATGCATTTGATGCTGTTCTCTATCAGCAGGCTGTTGGATGTTTGATTTACTTATGCATTACTCGGCCAGATATTCAGTTTGCTGTCTCACAGATGAGCAAGTTTATGCATTGCCCAGGAGTCACGCATTGGAAAGCGGTTAAGCGCATCTTTCGCTACTTGAGTGGTACTCGGCTACTTGGGTTGTTTTATCCCAAGGGGGGATCACTACCGCCAGATTTGCATGCTTTTTCTGACTCAGATTGGGCTGGTTGCTATGACACTCGTGTGTCCACCAGTGGTTTTTGCTTCATGCTTGGTAGCTCATGTATATCTTGGTTGAGCAAGAAGCAGCCTACTGTGGCCACTTCCAGTTGTGAGGCTGAGTATAGGGCAGCTTTCACGGCGACTGTTGAGTGTGTGTGGCTCAGACGCCTTATGGCTGATTTGGGTGTTGGCCAGTCTTTTGCCACCACCATCTTCACTGACGGTCAGAGCGCATTGGCAGTTGCGAGGAACCCTGTGTTCCATGCTCGCACTAAGCACATTGAGGTGCATTATCACTATGTCAGGGAGAGGTTCTCTGCTGGGAAGATCAGCTTGGCATATGTGCCCACGCATGAGAACATTGCAGACCTTTTCACGAAGGCTCTGCCTAGGGAGAAGTTTGAAGCTTTCCGCAAAGCTTTGGGCTTACTTCCTTTTGTGGAGTGATTTCCACATAGCTCGGCACTTCCTTATACATGAGTGCCAGCTCCTTGTTCACCGCATCACTCCCAGGGGGGATTTGTTGATATATTTAGGTAGTGATGTGTGTGAACACTCTAGGACCGCCGGGGCACTTTTTTCCCTCTTTAGGAGGTTTTTTTCCCCCGGCTTGTATATACGCCTATTGCCCTAATGGGCTACTTATCTTTGTACATTCTCTAGTAATACATTCAGTCTTGTGTATTGTGCTCCAAGCTTCTTCTTCTTCCTTGTGCTGTTCGCGTGCTTCCGCAGACGTCTAACTCCAACAGTTCTAATTGCTTTGCCTTCATTTAATTTATAAAATTGAATATCCTTGACATAGTTTTTTCGTATGTGCAAGAGTATGTAAAAGAAAAGAAGTTGATCACATATTATGTATCAAAGCATTAAAAACATACAAATATATAATATATACTGATCTTACTAATATTATGTTCAGAAAATTATAAAAATATAAAATGAGATGATATATACATGAAAATAGCTTCAAGTTCCAACAAAGACCTTATGGACCATCAATGAATATGCATTAATCATAATTCACAAATTTAAATAAGTGATAAATTTTGGAAGAAAAGCTAAAATCTTTGGAAGTTCCCATACGTAAAACAACAAACTATCATGATTTATCTGATGAATCATGGTAGACAAAAAGCAAAGCAAATGGGCCATTCGTTTTCATCATAGCTTCCTACACTCATGCAACCTTCCTTACGAGAGCCAATATCATCATCACTACCACCATATCATCATAATCACCACCACCATCAACATCATGCTCATAATTATCGTAATCCATAGCCTCATCATGATGAAGTAAAGATGATGTGCCTACATCGCTAGCACTAAATATAGTTGCATCATCAAGATCATCCTTTGCATCATCATCATCATGCTCTCAATTATCATATTCCATCCTCATCATGAGGAAGTGAAGATGTTGTGCCGACATGATTAGCATTGCATGCGGTTGCATCATGATGAAGCGAAGATGATGTGCCAGCATGGTCAATAGTACATGTGGCTGCATTATCAATATCATGAGTGGAAGCATTATCAAGAACCTAACTTAACTTCCTCCATGTTTTGGAAAGCAATCAATCAGTCTTCATTGGCATGTCGAAAGTCACTTTCAATTTTTCATACCGTCCTCCCTTGACTTTATGAGATACCTTCGACTTTTTATGAATGTAAAAGAAGCCCTTTGGCCCAAAAAGGGAGAAATCTTTTTTTTTTTGGTATGTATAAGTGAGAATGTATCCTATTTTCTTTTCCCAAATAGAGAGGCGCATGTATCCTTAATTAGAACTCTTATTGCAAAGGCTTGCAATTCGAGTGTGTAACACCCAAATGGCTCCCACCATTTGACTCCCCCTTCCATTCTTGAAAACTCATTAACAAGAGGAGGAAAGATTGAACCGATTCCATTTTTATATTTATCATAATCATCCATCAATTCATCTTATAATTGCACAATTCCTTTTGAATATCTTCCTGAGTGTATCAACCAACCTTGGTCCTTTATCCACCTCAATATCACTATCTTGGTTATGCCACCACCACCCAATGGTGCATGCATTTATGTCCTCTTTTCCAATGCATAAACTTTTTATTTAATTCATTTTGAATGCATCAATGCCTTCCATGGATCGCATTTTTCATACTGTTGGATCGATCAATTCATGTACAAGTTGAATGGTTACACATTCATTATGACCATAGTTGGTACTCGTACGTGTACGAGTAAAATCATATATACAACTTATACCGTACGTACTCGTACGAACTCGTACGAAAATCAAAAAAAAAAAAATCACTTACTCGGCTTTCAACGCGTGAAACGGTTCATTTCAAAGTCTTTTGCTCTCCGGTTTTTGCTTTACGTGGAGCAAGTGTGCATCCTTGATTCCTCTTACACACTTCTACACCTCCTCTTCACCCTCTTAACCTTCTCCAACGCCTACCTAGCCTCTCTCTCACCTTGCCAATCATTCCATTCATCTCTCTTAGCATTCCAAGCTTCACACACAACACATTTTTTCTTATTTGCAACCCTTAATTGTCCAATAGCAATGGTGAAAGATAAACATGAGGCTTTCACTTTCCATTGCATTAGTGTTGAAAAGAATACCAAGAAGTCCAATTCACACCATTGAACATGCAAAAATATTGGGGAAAGAGGTACACTAGTGGACCTACAAGGCTCATACAACACCTCACAAAGGTTGGCGGGCTAGTGGCGGCATGTAAAGAAATACATGACCACATTGCCAATGATATTAAGAGTAAGCATTTGGGCCTTTCATCGGATGGCCCTTCACATGTAAGAGGGTATAATGCTTCTCCTCCTCAACCATCAACCCACTCAAATGTCCCTGAACCATCACAAGATGCCCAATCACATTTTCAAGCATCAAATATGCCAAATATTTCACAATCACCAACAGTAAGAACTTCTACATATCAAAGGCAAGGTGAATTAGGAGATGCTCTAAGGCATACGAGGACAACCCTCACATGGCTCAAGGAGAAGGAAAAGATCACGGATTCGGAGATCACTAAATTGGTAATTATAGAAAATTTGTCTTTTAATCTTTTGAATTCAAAGCAATAGAAGGCTACTGTGAAGGCAATCTCGGAGGTGGGCGTATGTCAAGGATGGACAGGGCCTTCTTATCCAGATTTAAGAAGAAGAAAAATTGATGAAGAGAAGAAGAAAATTGTTCTCTCTCTTCTTTCAATGAGAGAGAAATGGTCTAGATATGGATGCACCATCCTCTATGATGGATGAAGAGATAGAAAGAATAGGAACATGATTAACATTCTTGTATCATGCCCAATCGGTACATTCTTTCTTCGTGCAGTAAAGGTGGGCAAATAGGGAAAGAAGACCATCGGAGCTTTCATATATCGGCATATTAAGAAAGGAATAGAGGCCGTAAAATCTTTAACGTATTTATTGACTTTAATCCTATAGTCTAGACTCTATTTTATTTGTAATTTTTGCAATTGAATTTTCAGCATTTTTCATTACTGATCATTGATAATATATTGGTCCTTGGAAATTTCTACTTTATATGCATAGATGGGAGCAGAAAATGTAGTACAAGTTATAACTGACAATGCGAGCAATTGTCGGTATATGGGAAAGCTCTTAGGGGAAGAATATAAGCATATTGTGTGGACTCCTTGTGCTACACATTGCCATGATCTATTGATGGAAAATATAGGGAATTCTATTTTTTGTGTAAAGTTTTTAAAATTTATCATGCTTCATGAATCATTTAGATCTAGTATCCACAGATGTGCATAATGCACATGCACATGCACATGCACGTGCACGTGCATGTTCATGACACATGTGCATATGCATATGCATGTGTGCATGTGTGCATAAAATTTGTATTTTGTATACAATATGTTTCTAGCTTTCATGAATCATTATCATGATGTGTGTGTGGATGTTTCTATTCGCAAGGCAGCTTTCATGGGTAAAGGCTTGCACACGAAAAGCCTCTAGCTTGGTGATATTTTTCACACAGAAAGGGACAGTGTTATCCATGTTTAGATGATATTAGGGCAGCCGCTCTTGTCACTATGGAGCAAGCCAATGAGGTGCTTGAGGTAACAAATATTGTAAATTACTAAATTGAAAATCTTGTTGCATTCTTTAATTAATAATTTTCAAGTACTTATATGCCATTTCTTTTTTTATTAGGTGACATTGCGGAGATGGACATGGATGCATAGACCCATTCATGGATTTGAGTGTCTATTGCATTCTTCATTGAAAAGCCTGGCACTATATACAGATATCAAGTTACTTTCAGATAGACTTTCATACATGTCACGAGTTGTTCCCTCTCATTTGCATAATGATATGTTAGAGCATTTCAGTTGTTACTTGGATGAGAGAGGAAACTCGGCATTCAGATTCCCTTCATATTGGGATAGGGCTTCGATGGTAAAGCCTCTTTTTTTATGGCAGAATTTTGGATTCCGCTTCTCCACTTTATCTACATATGCTATTAGGGTTCGCTCACAGGATTGCTTATCCGGAGCCTCTGAGAGAAATTGGAGTGCTTTTCTCTTATCCATGCAAAATTGGCTTAGCCCTCAGTGGATGGAGAAGTTGATTTACTACCGTACTAACTTGAGGATGTTGGAGAACATACCAAACATGGAGACATTGAAGCAAGTAAATGTAATTTAATTTTTACATATAAATTATAAATAACAAATTATAATGTATGAATTTGTAAATGACTATTTGAAATTTCTTTTTATTTTAGGTTGATGTAAATACATTTTGGCCATTATTGGACACCACACTAGGGGATGAGAGCATGAGGATGATGAGGAGTTCCTATATGCGAAACTTTATAGAGAGCTATCCTCTATAGATGTGAGGCAAATCCGGAGCCATACTAGTACCAAAAGAGGCATCAAAGTGGTCTTTGGTCGTGGGAAGGACTTGATCATTCGACATGGATCGAGTTCGACCACTACACATGAAGAGGAGACCGGTACGAGCAGAGAACCCCTACATATGGCCACATGTACGAGGAGGACGATCTTATCTCCTCGATATCATTCCTCTCATTTTGATGATGAGAGGAATGTTGTTATTCCCATAGACAATCCAATGTCATCTACTTATGAGATGACATCATAGGATTCTTTAGATGAGCAAGATGACTCCGACGATGATGAGTGATCATTGATAAATCATGATTCACGATTCATATGTATTGTGATTTATGATTTATCATTTGACATTTATGACATTATGACATTATGATAGTTGGCTTTCGTTTTTATGATTGTGGACACTGGTGATCATTGATGACTCATGAGTTATGATTGATGATATGTATCATGATTCATGATATATTGTAATTTGTGTGAGTCATGGCATGATTATAAATTATAATTTATAATTTGTATGTTTTGTTTGAAACTGTGAATCCGAAGTCATGAAATAAATGATGCATAATATGAATGGTAAATGCACAATGCACAAAATGCAAATTAGTAAAATTGCATTGCATAATGTTACACATTTATCATTGATGATTGCACCTTGCACATAATGTGGATGCAGAATGCATATTATGTGAAAGTTGAAAGTTGAAACACAGAATCATGAATGCGCATTGTGCACAACTTAATGCGTCCTGTATATATGTATTATGGAGATATTTCACATCAATCTTTACTAGTTTAGCTATGTATATATGTATTTTACATGCAACTTATGAAATTTCAAAATAATTATTAAAAAAAAAAAAGAAAAAAAAAATCGTACTAATATCATTCGGATTCGTACCTCATGATTAGTACGTACCTAGTATAGTACTAATACGTATCATACCTGACCAACTATGATTATGACATAAGCAAAAAGTCTTGAAAAATAGGCAGATATATTTTAGTGATTTTTTTGATATCTCACCAAAATACGTTTGAAAAAACAATGTCATATATTTTTGTACATCCAGATGATTTTGAACACTTCAAGTTCCTAAATTTAGTACCTATCAAAACTCTTTGAAATCCTTGTAAGCAACAGCCATCCACAAAGTTTTCAAGTATAATATGATAACTTCATCCACAAAGTTTTCAAGTATAATATGATAAGTTTTGAATTTGCTAAGAAATAATATTGCCAATGCATTGAAACTTCAGTGTCAAGATCTTGTGAGTCACAACATATACGGCACAGGGTGGGTTAGGATTTGTTTGGGGCCTCTTTTTTTTTTTTTTGTGTGTGTGTGTCTGTGTGTGTGTGTGTGTGTGTGTGTGGTGTGTGTGTGTGTGTGTGTGTGTGTGTGTGTGTGTGTGTGTGTGTGTGTGTGTGTGTGTGTGTGTGTGTGTGTGTGTGTGTGTGTGTGTGTGTGTGTGTTTGCGGGGCGGGAGAGAGAGAGAGAGAGAGAGAGAGAGAGAGAGAGAGAGGGAGGGAGAGGAGAGAGAAGAGGGGAGGGGAAGAGAAAAGGAGAAAAGGGAGGGGGGAAGGGACCATGGGGACCATCATTTCTAAAGTACCTATACACAAAAGCCTGCAAAAATATGCAAAATGCTACTCTTGTGTGCCAATTACTATCCTCAGCTGCAGTCAACAGAACCTCAACCACATGTGAAAGCTTTGACAATGGAAAAGGTTGCCACTGCATTAGCCTCATCACAACCCGTGCCAACGATGATAATTCATTTTCAGAAGTTTCCTGTCCACAAAAGAAAACAAAGAATGTCATTATAGGCCCCCCAAGTGAAAATTAATTTAGAGAAAGAATTGCAGCTCCTAAATCATAAAATTTCCACCTGTAAAGAAAGTGTTGGATAGATTAGCTCGATAATGACATTCATCAAAGCATCAGCTCTTCCAGACAAAATTGCTGAGATAAGGAGATACATCATCTGTGCAAAGGAGAACTGTAACAATAAGGGAAGATAAAGGAAACCCCAAGAACATAGCAAGCATACATTCCTATTTCATAGGGAAATTGCGATGAGTTCTACAGAGTTCAGCAATAATTATTGTCTGGTTTGCATCTAAGTATTCCAATTTGAGCTGAGAATTTAAAAAGGTAATTGCTGAAAAGCTTGGTCAAATACTTAGACACAAATCAGGCAATAAAATCATTAGAAGTTGCTTTGATCCAAGCTAAATTTCTGTTCATGTTTTCCGAAGATCTATAATAAATCCATTTACTTGCAGGATTGAAATTCCTTACCAAAGAGGGATGCATGCCCAATTGAAGTTGAGAATATAGGACAGAGCAAAGTTTTACCGTCTCCATTTGTCTGACAAACTCTTTCAATCTCTTCTTTCGTTCATCATCACCCTCATTAACAGACAGTTCTTGACTTTTATCAAGCGGTTCCGCATTGATAATCTTCTTAGTTGCCTCCATCGAATCATTAACCAGTATCCTACATGCATTCTCACTCTCCTTTTCCACATTCATGTCACCGTTATCTCTGTGCTTCTGTGTGAAAAGGTGGAGATTGGACAGTAATATAGATAATAAATTCCCCACATGCCGACGAACCTGTTGACAAAGTAGAATTAATACTTCTTTTTCCAATACCTGCATATGGTAACCTTTTGAACAGTAACTACAAATGCATTCTGTTGAACTTTGGCATTCATTCATTCCGTGAAAGTTTCTTTCAGGATGGGAACCTAAAATAAATGAATGTCCAAACTTCGAAAAGGGTTTTCATTTACTCTAGACAAGTAGATCACTAAAAGTTTGCAAAAAGAAGTTCATATTGCTAAGATCGCGAAATGGGAATGCTTACATTCCCAAAGTATATGCTGAAGTCTAGGCCAAAGTTTAAGATACACACTCATGCAAAAATAGCATCATCACTTGGCCCACGTACATATGGTAACCAGAACTCCACTCTCAAGAGGCCTGCTTAGATAACAGCAGAACAAGTTCTGATGCATGAAAGCTTAAGATGGACTTACCTGTGGCGAAGAATGTTTCTGAAGGCCAAGAACCTGCTTTAAAACACCTGACTGAAAAGTAATCTCTTCAACTGTGGAATATGCAGGAAGCAGCTCCACCAATGCTGCTCTAAGAAACATTAGTTTCCTTGCTAGTAACGTACTGGATGATTTTTCTGGGACACAACGAGCAACACATTCAAGAACCTTGGATCTTAAAATAGGCACACGACTACCATTCTGTCCCTTGCCACCTACTGCGAACCGCACACAAGCAGCCCACTCTGATGCAGAATCAAGTGTAGGCAGGACAAGGAATTTCTGAAACAAAGAGGATATCCACTCATCCCAAGCTGCAATGACACAACTTGTATCTGAATGCAGAAGCCCTGCCATTATCTCAGCTGCAATACATTGTTTTCCTTTATCATCAGTGGCACCAGTAACAGCATCTAAAGGCCCATGAAGGACATTCAGTACAATAGAACCAAATTTTTGCACCAGACGCTTGAATAATTTTGCAAAGGTTGGTGAAAACTGTTGTCCTTGCATGTCATTATCCCACGTACGTGTATGTGGCCACTCCCGCATGTATGTTGGCATAAAAGATGTTATACCCCCATCTGATCTCCTCTGCAAGGAGTACTCATCTTCTTCCCCTGATTGTCTATCAATAGCCAGCTTGTTGACTACATGCTCTCCAAACTTCTGATCATCCAATAAGTTGGCCATACTGTTCAGCAAACTTTTGCTGTCCAAGCCAGAGGCTTGTTCAGCTGAAAACCTCAACGCCTCTCCAACTTGGATATCCCAATGGGGTGTTGCTTCTAGAAGAAAAAGTAAAGCAATGACTGAGAGGGGTCTCAGTGGTGGAAGCTCACTTTTCAGGTTCTTAAGGAAACCACCTGCATTACTCAATTTTTAAACATCCAACTGAGACACCTCGAAACACCTGCAAGAGACAATAAATCTCCTACCTGTAACAGAGTATCTTAGGTCAGAAATCGCATCTTGTGAAGATTTCTCATGACCTGTGACAGGTAGCACAAGAAAAAGCAAAATTCCATGTGCCATTAAATTGTATCTGTCAAAAGAAGTCAGAATGGAAGTTAAAAATCCAAGACCATTGTCAGTCTCAATGGGCAGTAAGACATAAATTATCGATTCATAAAAGCCGAAAAGCTTACCTCCAGTGAATTGTAATTGAATCCCCTTTCAGCAGGTCTTTCACATAAGATATCATATTAGTGTATGTCATGACATCTGTCATTTTCCCATCTCCATCAGTAACATATTCCTTCACTGGTACACCCCCAAAGGAAGTATTGAACACAATGAAGAGCTGTATATTACAATTTACATGATTTGTTTGGTTAATAAATAAAAAGGGAATTGTTTTCTCGTAGACAATTGAACTAGCAGATCGCAGAAGAACCACGCGCTCATCTACCATGTATTTATACACTAAAAAGCGCCAAACAGCCAATATATATGGGACAATTAAACTAACAGATCACAAAAGAACCACTCTCTCATCTACCATGTATTTATACACTAAAGAGCACCAAACAACCCAAAAAAAAATGATCAAAGAGATCAGAATCATGAGCAATTGACAGCTGATCATTTGGTAATCAACATTAATCAATTTCCTGTGCTTTTCTTCTTCACACTCTTTGAGCATTTCAGATAACTAAATTTTGATGAGCTAAGTTAAAAACTTTAATGTTTTGAAGTTCCTTCACGAAAAAGAAAACAGACCTCATTGATAGCATCCTGAGCTTCAACGGACTCATGATGAGCACTGCAAGCACATATTCAACACCAAAAATTTGTAAGACATGCAACTTGAGTAGATAATAAACATTATTCACTGTACACATCAGTTGATTATGGCTATTATACCTTCCCAACAGACCTACAAAGAAGGAAGTCAATCCTGCCCAATCCTGAAGAGAAATCATGATTGATTACGTCAAACATCAATATACATTGATTTGAGCAAAATCAAACATTATTTCAAGTCCTACGACACACTTACATGTTGAATGCATTTCACTATAATGTGCAGCAATACGGTGTCATTTCCACAACCATAATTTGTAAGTATTAATTTGAGACAAATTCACTAAGATGATTGCAATCAAACCTTGAAACAAGCCTCATCCATGTTACTACCATTAAGGTAAATTATTAACTAACAATCAACCAGAATGTGAAATTTTGAGGATCACACAAGCCTCTCAACTGACAGATTACTCGGTGTCAAATTTTGACAATCAGGCAAGCCTATTGCACACCATGGTCACTCAACTTTGAGGTGGAACATTATTGTAAAGCCAGATTTAACCTGTCTCAGATGTCGAATCACTGGTCTTGACATGAGAATTTCACAAGAACCCAACGCTGCCTCCTTAGTTGCTTTTGGATCTTGCAGTGTCTTCGTCAACAATGGAATGCACTTCTTAACCAAAACTGGATAGCGTTGCAACATATTCTTCAAGTTCCGTCCTGCATCCCTGCACAGAACAACTGTCCTATAAAGAATTCATCCTGCGTTAACCTTTTATATTATGTAAAAAAATCAAAACACTTACAAGCGGACACTGTTGTAGCTGTGCAAGGAGAGTTTCAAAAGATCATCCAACAGAAGAACGACATGGGGGGAAACTGAAAGCCCTATTTCATTCTCCTTGTAGCAACGATAATGTGACTGTGACGCACGCCAAAGATTGTGTATAAATGCTCTTTCAACTATAAACCACCATGGCCTATAGCACAAAGTTTCCAATTTTGAAAAAAAGTTAAAAAAATAAAAATAAAAATAAAAATGTCTCATAAGATTGGCATGAAAAGAATAGATTCATCCCTCAGTACTCTCACTAACCTGCGCTTGGAAGATGAAAAGCTCTTAGTAATAAAATTTGTGCAAGGCTCTGTAAGTAAGCGAGAATTTTCATCCCAGACACCTTTCATGTGCAGGTAAGCATGATATTCAACCGAGCCTAGAAGCAAGGGAATGTAGAAGTTAGCCTACACATATTTACAATAAGCAAAAAGAATAAAACCTAAGATTCCATTTTTGGTACCATAATTCCCAACCAAGTCAATTACTGAAACAAGTATTTTCAAAAGCACCGAATCATCCCCTCTGTTCTTAAGAATGTAGCTGTAAATGCAAGTAAACTCATAAATGGGAGCTCAGTATCTGTTAATATTCACATACATTCCTTTCATAGAGTAAAATGTTCAGAATCAATTAACACAAAATACCACAAAACAGTCACACAACAAAAACGTACTCAGAAACTTGATGCACTACATTAGCTGCTTCTTGCCGCATCTCAGATGTTCCAATCGTTGCTCCCACAGCCCCAATGATGGTCAAACTGCATGCTCTGTCAGCTTCTGACATGCAGGCACAAGCACTCAAGTCTGGTAAGCAAGACCCTAATCCACATAAAGCACCCTCCAAACGCAAAAGTAGCACTCTCAAATGCTCCTTTTCTTGCCCTGCAAAGCAGCATAAGTTTGTTGTAGCATTACAACCACCATATTTCTGATATATCACTGGTTACACATACTTGTATTTTAAGTTCTATGCACCTGCATATTTCGCCCTATAGCCATTATCACAAATTCTCTTGAGAGTTTTCAATGGCTCATTGAGGTGTGCATCTACAATCTGTTCAACAAATGCTACCTCTTCACGACTTGGCATATGCCATAAATCTGCAATCCCTTGTTTGTCAACAATGGCAATGCTTTTTACACTTTTCCATTCTTTATCACCATCCATCTTTTCCAAAGCGAATCGACTCCTTAAGAAATACAGAAGAAATATCATAGTTAGATAGCAACATACCAAATATACTGGACAACATGAAGCTACTCTTTGATTTTGTCCTTGTCAGAAAGTGATTGTGAGAAAAACACTTGTGTTAGACCTGTGTAAGTGAGCATTAGCTTTATCCCAATCTTATCCCTGATAACTATCTATCAGTTGTCAAAAACCGTGGCTATCCTACAAAATAGAAATTCTAGAATTCCCTTTCCTAAGGGTTATGCAAGAAACATGGCTGAGTTAGGCAATTCTATTTCCCAGTTCTGCCAGATGAGGTTATGTCCGACAATATACCAAGTATCATTACACTAGTGGAATTGCAAATTATGAAAACAAAATGTGAACCAAGACGACTAAATCTTAGGTTTTAACTAAGTAGATCCATAACAGTATCACATACTACTAATGAATACTGTGATCATATGAATATGTCTCAGAAGGCAGATCAGTATCTTTCACATCCAATCAGAGAAACTCCCATGCATGACATGTCACAAATTGGAAAATACTTGCTAAATGCTCTAGGTACATCTGCAACATAAGATTTCCCCCTCATATTATAATGATCTCCTCCAAATGGTAAAATAACAAAGGCATATCCCCTTTACAAACCCGTATATTACTTAAAGATTTTCTACTTTCAAGTCCATCAACTTGAATCCCATAAATACTACATCTGTAATTATTGCTAATAACCTTAAAATATCTGCAGTTCCTTGAAAGGATGCTTCACCCTTTAATATACTGAAAGTCGGCACCCTTTAGAACTCCACAATATGTCATTTGTGAAAAACCAAGTGCAATTTGAGGTTTAGCTCATATACCCAAGGGCTCCTTACATCAATTATATGACTACAAATTTCAAAATATCTTCACTATCTCCCTCAACATGAAATAACTCAAATTAAAAATGAAAGATTGGGGCCATACTTGAGCACGCCGCTTGGATAGTATAATGCCATGCTCCCGATAGCAACAGTAAGAAGATTGCAGCCAGCATCATTTACCTGCTCAAAATAATGAAAATTTTAAAAACCTAATACAACATGAAACAACTGCATGAGAAAGAACAAAGAACCTTGGAAGACGGAGCATCAAACGCAGCTGATATCACTTGCTGTAGTAAAGACTTGCATGTAGAAAGACCTGAACCTCCATAAAATATAGCTTTTGAAAGGACACCAAGAAAATATTTTGTAGTCATCTCTAATGCAGGAGAAAGCCCCACCTTCTCAAAAGCAAAAGAAACTCAAATCACTAAATCATTTAGAGGTAAATACAGGTATTCGTATTCCAGAATGTCTTACCTTGAAGTCAACTACAGGAAGCTCAACATCATTTTCACCAAACCCTGTTTTAGGAGAGTCAGAGAATAATGCGATCAAATTCTCCATTATAGGCACAAGCAGCTCGTTGGAGGATTCATCTGGATTGGCAGAGACAATGTTACAGCACAGTAATCCAACCTCCCCAACAGCTCCAGGCAAGATGTTACCGATAACAAACTTCTGAATTCTTTTGAGAGCCTGAAGTTCATGAGAGTAGTGTTAGCGCCAATATTCTGTGGATGACTAAAATGAACAGCCCTTCACATCCATAAGATACAGTTGATAATGTGAAGGAAACAACCCTAGTTACATGTATTCTGCAAAGCTCAAAAGCCTTCACACTATGTTAGACTTTTTAATGACCAGAGTAGATTTTCTCTGAAAGCTAAAAGGATTTACCCATAGTTTAAGTTAATCAATCATAGCAACTCTTTTTTTCTTTCTGATTGCACGCATCCATGTGCTCACACATGCATGTGCACGCATGTGTGCCCATGCACATTGCCAAGGGCATGCGCATACATGTGTGCACCTGCACACATGGATAGGTATGTGCGTATATGTATGTGCATGTGCACGTTGATGTGCAAGTGCATTATGTGTGTCTTTATGTGTGCAAGTGAGCCACGAGGAGGGAGGGAGAAAGGAGAAGGGAAAAAGGAAAAGAGGGGGGGTTTGAGGGGGAGTCCCCCCCCCCCTTTTTTTTTGTTTTTTTTTTTTTTTGTGGGGGGGGGGGGGGGGGGGGGGGGGGGGGAGAGACACAGAGAGAGAGAGAGAGAGAGAGAGAGAGAGAGAGAGAGAGAGAGAGAGAGAGAGAGAGAGAGAGAGAGAGAGAGAGAGAGAGAGAGAGAGAGAAAGAGAGAGAGAGAGAGAGAGAGAGAGAGAGAGAGAGAGAATGAATGAAGATAAAATGTTATATTTACATCTGCTAGAGGCAAAAATGAACCATGAGTCCAAAATTTGTAGATAAGCAGTGAATCTAATACCATGTCTGATCTACAAACACAAATAAAAAGAAAGAAAACTTTGTGAAGTAAAGTGCAATAAAGGGTGTGGTATAGAAAATGTGGATAGACTAGAGACTCTCTAGTAGTTAAAAAGATACAAAGAAGACGCTAATGCAGGCAATACAATAAATAGCATAATCTCATGTGGCATAATCCTCCATGTCTAAGGTAATCCAGCATGTATCGATGTCAAATCTCCTCCATCGTGAAAGTTCTCTTGGGGAGTTGTGAGTGACATGCTAGGATGATTCAAACCCTCCTCTATAATCGTCGCGTACGATATCTCTTAGATATCCTCATGGATAGTCAGGGGCATCAAGACCTCCCTAAGTCTCTCATGTGATCAATCAGAATACCTCTAATGTGGGTGGTATCCAAAATCTCGGAATAGTGGTAGTGACTAGTTGGAATTAATCAGTTACCTCCATCTGAATGCCCCTATCTAATCTCCTAAGGAGTTTGTCACTATAGCTCTCTAGCTCAAGCAAAAATAAACCCAAGCATCTCTAGTCGCAGTATATCATAACTCTAGATAGTGGCCCAAAACCTTCCTAAGTAGGAAAAAAAAAAACCCACATCTGTTGGAAGTATGGTAGGCCAAAATAATAATCACAAGAATTCTAAGATCTTTCCAGCACTTAGAACCTTAAAACATAACACACCTTGAGAAAATCAAATGAGATGAATGACAACAAAATAGAGAGAAGACAAATTTAAAGGTGCAGCAGCTGAATGCTACCACACACTAATTAAAACGCTAAATGTCAATATATAATGCGTGTAATGTTACAAAACTGTATGTAGGCTGAATGAAAAGAGTTCTAGGTACAAAATGTAGAGTTCTCACATTGAAGTGATAGGTAAAGATCCGCTACAGCAGCAACACTGGAAAAAGCATACTCACAAAATCAGCAAACACACGTGAATGTGTGAAGAAGATGGATGTATGCTGCCAAAACCTCCTCCAAATCTGCACTTAGATCTCCAAGAGTCCTCCTAGTTCAAAACCCTAGAGCTTGTAAGCTTGTTAGCTTGTAAGCTTGGAAGCTTGTAGATTAATGATCTAATGAGGCAATAACCTCCTCTTTATATAGGTATGAGCTCAGCTACAAAAATCCCTTTGAAATGAAAAGCAATCCCGAAATAGTTTGAGATGGTTTTTTTCCCTCAATTCTGTTTAACCTGTTTTTTATGCTTTTGGTAGAAAATAATCAAAGCCCTCGATTGATACGCTTTTTGGCTTTTAAATCTTAGCCGTTGATCAACTACGAGTAAAAGCATATGAAAAGCAGAATTTGGGGTTTGACTTTTGGTTGACTTTTTGAGGCCTAATAGTACAATGTTATATACCATTAAAAAGCTCTCAGAGAGTACTATCCAATGAGCCAATAATAATTGTTTACCATCTTATGTTTGATTATTATGAATAGAATCAATCTCCTCTTTCATTGCTTTCTTCCAAATAGGAATTCGTAATGCACATTTGACACTAGCGGTTCATTCTTAACTGAAGCAAGTGCAAGAATGTTATGAGCTGAGTTATGAAAATCACTTTGGAAAGCACAAAAAGCACTTTAGAAAAGCAATCCCGAAATTTGCGGCACAAATTTCCAGATGGTTTTTCTTTTACTCCTTTTAACTTGCTTTGGATGCTTTTGGTAGCAAATAATCATAGCCATCGATTGACATGCCTTGTGGCTTGTAAATCTCACTCTTTGGTAAATATAAGTGAAATGCATATGAAAAAGCAAAATTTACAGTTTGCCTAATAGTACGATGTTATATACCATTGAAAAGCTCTCAAATGGTACCATCCAATGAGCTAATAATAATTTTTCTTATGTTTGATTCTTATGAATAGAATCAATCTCTTCTTGCATTGGTTTCTTACAAATAGGACTCTGTAATGTATATTTGGTACTAACAAGTTCATTCTTAATTGACGCAAGAGCAAGAATGTTATGAGCTGAGCTATGAAAATCCCTTCGAAAAGTGTGAAAAGCACTTTAGAAAAGCAATCCTAAAATTTGCGGCACAAATTTTGGGAGGGCTTTTATTTTTCTCGATTCTTTTTAACTTGTTTTTGGTGCTTTTGGTAGAAAATAATCATAGCCATCAATTGATATGCTTTTTGGCTTTAAAATCTCAGCCTTTGATTAAATATGAGTGAAAGCCATATGAAAAGCAGCATTTAGGGTTTGACTTTC
>CM035422.1:103329201-103379201 GCA_020310875.1 Ceratopteris richardii
GTAAGTTGTGATTGAATTGAAGATTTTGAGTCTTTGGGACTTGTCATAATCATATCATTAACACAAATGATGATTATGATCAAGGCATCTGTTTTTTATTTAACATAGAGGGAAGCAAAAGCTCCAGAGTTTTCAAAGCCAAAAGATAGAAAAGAATCTTTTCATACGAAGCTCTTGGTGCTTACTTTAAAGTTTAAACCATAAAGAGCTTTTCTAAGTTTGCATACTTAATGTTCGTTACTTGGTTCTTCAATACCTTCTAGGTTGTATATATACATTTTCATGAAGATCATCATTAAGAAAAGCTCTCTTGATATGTAACTACATTTTCCAACCAAAGAATGCAACAAGAGAAAGGACAATCCTGACTATGCAAGTAGATCCATTTTGTGCATAACGTTTGAGAACTAACCTTGTCTTATACTTGTCTATCGTACCATTTGCTTTTCTTTTGATTTTGAAGATCCACTTAACACCAATAGCCTTCTTATCTTTTGGTAACTCATAAAGCTTCCATGTTAGATTCTTATGAATGAATAGTGTGCTAAAGTTCTAAGTGTTGGAAAGATCTTGGATTACCTGTGATTAATATTTGGGCCTACGACACTCCCAACACGCCAAGGTAGTACCAATAAGTACGTACTGTCAAGTTCGGTGTGGTTTTAAGAAACGGTACAGTATTGTTCCGTACATATCAAACAGTACGTGTTTTTTTTATTTAATATGTTTATGCTAAAGCTTAGCTGCTTATTGTAATTGATTATGTTAACATCCATGTCCTTCTTTGTCCCGTGCATTTTCAACTTTCTCCTCGATTTGTGAGCTCCTGGTAAAAAGCAAAAGTCCAATCCCATTGGCCAAAGTAGAGTACTACAGTGTGCCTCAGGAGTCAGTCACCTCAGCCGCCTCGGACTTCACTGTTCAATGACCAATCGCATGCTTCTAGGCAACTTGCAAGTATAGTATATACCAATTCATTATCATATATATACATTATATATATTATACTTTGTAATATGCACACACACAGTGTGATAGCATGTATATATTATACACACAAATTGTGACACAATAGCACGTGTGTTATATATTATAGAAATTAAACACAGGTGAGAACACACATAACTATTAATATATACACCCACAGTACAGGTAACAGTATTATTATTTATATACACACACGCGCGCATGCACATACGTCAGACTCCCACATGTATAGACTACATCGTAACATAGTAACATACTATGTTATATTTTTATATATTAATAATTATATGATATAAAGTTTAAACACACACAGCACATAAAATATATAATTATTAATATATATATTATAGAGGTAACAATAATAGTATTATATACACATGTCACACACACAACCACACACGTGACACAGTACATATGTATTTTATATTATATATTAGTAATTATATAATTTTATATATGATACACAGCACTGAGCACACAGTCACACATGGTACATGGTAACATATACATATAATATATATATATATATATATATATATTTATAATTATATGATATATACATATTAAAAACACATTACATAATGAAATACCGTACACTACATACTACGTAGTGCACTGGTGATTGTACACACTACACAGTGCACACTTCTTTACACAGTGCACACATGTCAGTGGTCACACATGTCAACACACGCATGTGACATCAGACATTCTGACATAGTACATACAGTACACTGTACAGTAGACGTGTCAACACGCAAAATGTGTGTGTTGAAATGTGCACTGTAGTATGTGACATGAGTGACCACTGACATGTGTGCATTGTGTGTAAAGAAGTGTGCAATGTTTAGTGTGTACAATCTCCAATGCACTGTGTGTAATATGTGTATTGTACTGTATTTAATTATGCAGTGTGTTTTTAATATGTGATGTCACATACTACGTACCCATGTTACACACACACATGTCAACAGTCACACACACACACACACACACGTCTACAGACACACACTGTTGCTTCCTAAACAATACCATATCCTATGCACTGACTTGTGTTGGGAACGCCAGGCACATAATACATATACATGATTGCATACACATTATTGATGCAAGATTGCATGCATACCACTGACAATTAAAACTTCAACTCCGTTTAGTTTTATGTTGACAAAGAGCAACTAACTTATTATGATTACAGAAACTATTCTTCAAAGGATATCCAATCACCAGGACACAGTGCACAAAAAAATTCTGAAAAGTTTCAGAAATGAACAGTTGAAGCAAACATATAAGAAGACTGGCATGCAGGAATTAAAACATTCATCAATAGTTTCTAAAAGCATTTCAACAAAGCCTTTACTTTAGAAAAGTAGGAAAAAAGGAATAGACAAGGAAGGGAAATATTATGAATGTGAAGCTCTACATACCTTTTTGAATTCTGAATCAGGCAGCTTCCCAAACAGAAGCTCCAGCAAACATGGGTATGGTGAACCCCTTTCAGTGAGAAAACCATCTTGTGAACTTTCCTCATTTCTGTGTAGAATAAAGTTCAGTCGAGCCCTTTATATGACTTTACTATAAGAACATATTAGCCTGTTGACAACTTACTGTGGCTGAATGCTTGGATCCAACTTCACAAGTAGCGTGAAAAGACGGTCCAGAAATTCATCAACCCAGGAATACCAATCCAGTGGAAATTTCGAAGGGTTTTCCATGCCCTCACAATCCATTCTTCCCACCTAATAAGGCAGAACAGAATATATAAATGAATAATTAGTTAAAAGAGCTTAAATCATTAAAGTTACCCTTACACTAGAGATGACAGAACAATAGAACTGCATCGTTGCTATGGTCTTGGGAGGGTCATTCGCATCTAATCCAGGAAGTGTGTTGAACATGGCATCAGCCAAACAAGTCTTTAAATTCATAACAGAGTCATGATTATCTTGTTCATCATAAAGTAAGATAGGTCTTGATGATAATGCAAGCATTCTTAATGCTGACTCCAGCTGATGTGTAGCTGTCACCTGAACTTCCAAAAAAACGATCAACAAGCAATGGCCTTGCTATCTGGGTGAAACCAAATAAGCTATGTAATCTTACAGTCTCTAGTGCTGTTTGAAATCTTGAAACCACCATTGGAAGCACAAGTGAAGGTTCAACATAAGCCAATCTGGAGGCAGCAGAAGCTGCTGTCCAGGCAAGAGAGTTGTTCTTACTGTACTGACCACGCTCAATGAGTTTCATCACAGTTCTGACAAATGCTGTTCTCTCTGTTTGACCCAAAAAATCTTCAAATGCACCACCATTTGGTACTCCAGTTTCTCTTAACAACCAATCATGCCTTTAGATTATGTACATAAGTGGCCTAAAGTGATCACCATTGTAGAAAATCTCTATGCATACCGGTGCTCATTTTGAAGCCGCTTCATAAAGTAGAAAACCAAAAGACGCAAAAATCTTTGTAAAGATCCTGTCCAAGAACCACCATTTGAAGGGTGATAATATCTACAGATACCCAGGCGATAAAACAGATTAGCATAGCTCGGAATCAAGAGTGTTCCTTTTAAAATAATGGCAAATGCATGTCCAGCTTTCCATCATAGTGACTTGAAAGTACACAAGCCACACAATGCCCAGTCTGTGAATTGCAACGAGAGGATTCCTGTTGCTTTTAATTTCAAGACATGAAAACTAAAAACATCAAAAATAAAACCTGTTCTTCACATGGTTAAATGGCCCATAATTCTCAATCGCCCATTTTGATTATGTGCAATTGTTTCTGTATGTATACAGTAAGATATATGTGCTATGACATATGTACAGACTGCCAATGCATGTTCATTGTGTGTGTGTCTATGCATAACTGGCACTGTATCAGGAAGCATTTGAGGTATGATTCACTGTGGCACGCCGCACTACTACATATTCTGACATGATAACAATACAATGCATCCATACCATGACTAAGTCTCCCCCAATGGTTAAAATCAATTGCCCTTCTATGTGCATCTTCTCATTTTTCAGCTCCCTTCTCTGCGCTAGTATTTATATAACTAGAGCCCTCTCATTCTGCTCATACACAACTCGAAGCCCTCGTGGAAAATTTCCATACTCAAGTGATGAATATATGAAAGGGGGTGACACACTGAAAAGATACTCTAATGAACCACCTACTAGAGTTGGAGGCCTCTATCTAGATTTATGAGATACCAACATCAGAGATGACTTGGACTCTATTTACTAAACATCCAGGATCAAAAAGGATTATTGAGAGAAAAGAGCTTATGAGTTGGGAGCCACACCCAATGTTAGACATAGCCCAGGAGGGCCATTGTTCTCTATGTGTAGAAAAAGGGCAAGATGGCCAAGGTTCCTAGCTTGGGGGTTACCCCTAAGGTTCATACATAGGTAGTAGAGTGAATGTACATGATGGCCACATGTCAACATTACAGTGCTCTAGAAACCACATATTTTGGGGCAAGGGGATAAAAAGTATAAGAGGTCAGTTGCACACAATTAATCAGTTCTCTTCTTACACTTGGTATCAAGAGCTTTAAGAGATCTTCTTGGGAGGAATTTTACATGAAAAAGATTTGCTAATCAAAGAAATTTTCACACAAGATTGCAAGGTGGCCATCGATTCATCATTGTCTTTGAGTTTGATTTAGAGGAAAGCTATGGTGTGTGCTAGCAAAAAAGGACTAGTTTCTGGCCCTCCAAGGGAGCCAACACCAGCGCACACATGCACTAGACAATAGGCCTCCAGAGGAGCTACAAGATCTCATGTTGGTGCCCACATGTAGAGAAAAAAGGGGGGAGAGAGACCCATCCACAGCTGCACCCGCTCAAGGTATACACTACTCAACTTGATGTATGAGGACCTACATATAAAGATATAAAGCACCATTCCTCCATGCAACACATATGTGGGATATTTGCATCTGTGCTCCCTAATCTGTAAGGCCCTCCACCAACACCAGACATCCATCATACATCTCCCCTCTTTCTTCTCCCGATTCTTCAACTCCTCATCATATCCCCTCTGTTCAAATGATCTGCTAACACTCAAAAGCCCATAGTTTTATAGAGCAACATCCAAACTCAAAAATTTGAAGTCGCAATGTAGACTAGTTTTTTGCATGAAGAGGATATTTCTACAGCTTTCTGCATGCTCTAGATGTTGATTGTTTTGCACCAGCCATTTTCTACATAATCTTTGAGGGGTTGGATCAACTCAAAAGGGCTTCCCAAGTACACTGATAGAAGGACATATACCTATCAACTAGCAACTCTTCACATCGTTTGGAAGGAAAAGTACTTTCTGATCATATTTTACTTTTTTTCTTTTTGTCAGCAATTTTGAGTGCATAGGTAGAGCAGGCTTTTTAACAGGTATATGATATGGAAAAATCAATGCTAAAGTGATTAAAAAGTGAAGTACTGATTTTCGCTCTTCTTACCCAGAGATACAAAGTTCATCTTTTGTGGTGCATGATATGCAAAAAGTGCCTCAGCGCACTTACAGATTATTATCATATTTGATTGTGCTGCCACAATTCGTTCAGAATCCAAGCATATGAATACTCGCATGATTAGGCATGTTTTGAATTGTATGTGCTAAATATGGTTTTTGATTTTGGTATTCCAGAGTGTTGATTTGGTTCTTTCACCTATGTTCCATTGTAAATTTTCACTTGTAGAGACATGCACACAAAAAAATAATAAAAACCAAAACCCAAAAAAAAGGGATAGACCTACCTCTTACAACAACTTACAGACCCCAAAGCAAGTGATGCACAAAAACTCGTGGCATAGAGCCACAAGTAACCTTGGGCGCTATGAACCTTAGGATAACACCTAAGCTACTAACCTTGGCTATCTTGCCCTTGTTCTTCACATACAAAATGATGGATCTCATGGTCTATGACTAAATAATCTGGCGCCAACCGGTTTTAATGAAACTCTCCTATTTCGCATCCCCTCTTAATTAACTGACGTCAATCACTCACGTATTGCATCTAGCAAACTTAAAATTTTAAGCATTGGCCCTTACCAGCAATTTGCCAACTTACTTGATTTCAACTTTATTGATTACTCAACTTGAGTTCTTTTTTATTTCATACTATGGGACATGGGTAAGGACCATGTATGCTATCTAAAGTGATGATAAAACTCGATGAAACATTTGTATGATTCCCATCATCTATTTCATATCTCTGAAATTTTCCAATAATTCCAAGATAGTTCTATGGCATAAATGTGACTAGGAGTTATGGGATGTATGTTATAATACATTTTAAAAGGAAGTACACTAACCACCTTCTCATCCATCATAGCTACATTTATCCAATTCTATCTTCCTCTAACACATGCCGTTAACGTATCCTCTAGTGTTTAACTAATCATCTTGGTTTGACCTTTTATCTAGAGGTAATCATCACTACTCTTCTTGAGTAATACTTTAAGCTTGTCGAAAACAAATTTCAAAAGGTAAGAACTGGATCTAACATCTGTTGGATCTGAGTAACTCATGTAATCTGAAGATAATCCGTGTGAACATCTAACCTTCTTGTGAGATTCCACTATCTTCTACATAAGCCCTATGTCTCGACTCTCATGACATCCTTATCTATAAGTGTCAATGATTCATGCACTCTAGAGATATGCCATCTAAATAACTCGTGGAACTTCCACCATCTCTTGGAAGGGTACAAGTCATCTCACTCAATCGGTCCATCGTCTGTGAACTTATAAACAACTTGTGTCCTTTCTAACTATATTTTGGACAGCATGTCCTAGTTTTATTGATCTTGACACATAGAGCACTATACTTGTGAATTCCTTTGATTTATCTAAGTTAATTCAAGATTTATCTAACTAATATGTGTTCTTGTCAATACCAAGATGTTTTCTACATGAAACATCATGGTATTAACAAGATGCAATGTACAGAAAGCCATCTTTGGCCCAACTCATGTACTGGCTCTCTCTATGTCTGCTTCAAGTCAGGCTGACTGTAGTCTTGGCAAATAGATCTAGTGATCTTTGTTCATGTGAGTTTGAGAGGTGTCTCCTCGGAGTATTGTGAAAGAGAAATTTTCTTTTATGTGTGTGCACATGCGTGTGTGCGTGTGCGTGGGTTTTGTGCACGCACATGTGTGCATACATGTATGCACCCATGCATGCACATGTGGGCATGCATGCATGCATAATATGTGTTCGAGCCTATCTGCCTGTCAGCCAATATGCCAGTGCTGCATGAGTGAACATGCTCTTATTACAAGGCGCACTTTCCAGAAACCCAATAATATAATTCATGCATAGGCTATTGATTAGGCACACAGAGATCATCGGGTGACTTCGGGGCGAAACTGGGAAAAGTGTTAAATTCAATCTGGAATTATGAACTACTTATATTGATTCAAATTACAAACAAGGAACAGCACTAGACTTCACAAATTGAACCTGGTTTCAATATGTATTGCTGACAACAAAATACAAGCAGAAACAAATGTAGAGCCTTGAAAGAGGTATCATTACTGTTCCAAAAATTCAACCATCGTGTCAAAATGGCTTTGAGTTGAGCCTCGAGGACTAAGCAGATACACCTGCAGACAGACGTAAAGTTTTGAGATCATGATGGTTTACAACAGGCAACATGAAGTGCTGGATCAAACTTTAAAGCCTACAATTGACTTGGCAGAAAGCGTAGATAAGCCTGGTGACCAATTGGTATGGAATGCATGCTTAATCTCTGCAGGAACCCTTCTATAGATAGGAGAACGTACACCAGATTTGCCTACAGGCACCTATGCAGAGGAACTTACATAAAGTTAAGACCCATTCCATATTTCAATTTGTACAGTTTTTTTTGTAATTCTGGTGTGAGATCTTCCATATATCTTTACCTCAAAAGCATTCAAGAAATTAGTAAAGAGTTTAGGCAAGAAAGGCTCCCAATCAGAGATGCTCAAAACCCTGTGCTTGATACAGCGACTCAAAAGTGATGCCCATTGAATATTCCAATAATGAGAGGTTGGTATTGCTGACCACAGTTCTAGGCACTCAGCTACGAAATTTCTAGCAGATACATTTTTATGTATAATTAGCGAAATAGCAAATAAAAATCCAAAATAAATCCGAGTAATAAATATGATAAATCTTTAACCTAGTAAAGAAGGACCCATTCGCCCTCTTTTCTGATGTTGGTGAAAAAAAAAGAGAAATAAACCCTGCCGCCTCTAAAGCACAGTTGTGTGAAATATCTTCAAGTTTGGGCCTACACACAAAAAAGAACAGAAACACAATGAGAATCATTTGACAGGCATTAGAATGAAGAGCACCTTCGAAACCAGCCAGATGAATGTGATAAAATTTCCAGCATGAAAATGCGTTCAAGCAAAACTAAGGAAAACAAACCTGAATTCTGTCCATATTTCAGCACAAGAGCCACCTTTGAAAAACCTTCTACAAGTCTCTATCAAATATACTAAATTCTGAAGATGACTATGTTTTAACATAAGCCCTTCGTATGGAAGTGACCTAAAACAATAAAAGAATTGAGACTCCTTCAAATTGCAGCCAATTAGGAAGATATTCAATAATATAAAGAAAATAATCTGAAAGAAAAATAATTGAGTACCTTTCAAAATGTATCTTCAATAACAAAGTATACAAAGGCCTCCAATCTATCTCTAGTTTTATCTTCTTTCGATATTTTTGTAACACATGAGCTAGGCAGTTTGCCCACCTGGCCTGCACAATGGTTATCACTGCATAGCATGCTTTGCAAGATTTATGATAAATCATGAATCTACCATACTAATATGATATATGGATGATAGACAATAAAGACTACCAATTTAAAATAAAACTGCATGAGCTTCTTTGTATGGAAATTAACAGAACACAAGTTCAAGTAGACAATGACTAAGCAGAAAAATATTTCTGCTAAATGCATGTCAAATGATGGTGAGCAATAACTACTGCTAAGAATGTATGAAATTCCCTGCATGGATGACATCGGAATGCAAGTTTGAATAGATATTGAGATTTTCTTTTACAAAACTAATATGCACTGTACCTGTATGTAAAGGCTATCTGAAGACCTCAGGATAATATCTAAAGCAGCATTTGCTAAATTCTCCACATCCTCGGGAACAAGAGTACTCTTGGCCTTCATAAACCTGGCAGAATGATGTGCAAGTGCCAACTTACTTCAATAATAAAGAATAGAACCAAAACCATGCATGATACATTCCTAGTTGTTCTCACCTACAGCATAAGCAGAATTCAATCATTTCAGTTGATCAAAAGACTGTACAATAATGTGTGTAACTGCTAAAGCAACTTGCAACATTACAGACCTTATGTTCTATTTCTGAAGTAGATTTCTTTTCTTAAGATAGTAGCAATAGGGTTAATTTACAAAATCTTTGAATTCACATTGTACAATGAAAGAGCCTCGTGAAGGATTGCAAAAATATACATTAGCCACAGCAATTGAAAAGGAGCCCAACTTATTTGCCAAGGAAAGAAAGTACACAGGTGAGTAATGCAGGATCTCCATGAATTCCGGAAAGAAGAAATAGAGATGGGATGTAAAGCTCATGAGAGCTTGGCTCTATTTATCAATATCTTCTTAATTTTGCTTTTGAACCAAGGAAAAAGATAACATACAAAATCATGTCCATATACGCCAAAAAAAGAGCAACATTCTTTAGCTTGATCGATCACCAAAGATGTCAGACTTGGATTCAAGCACCACATCTGTGTTGGGGATAAAAGCCCCAAAGATTCTCCTTTGGTATATTTTGATCCTTTCAATATATTAGGTCTCTTTGAGATCTTTCCAGATATGTTTTTATTATATTTTTTTGGATCTCGAATTGGGGAATTATAGGCATTTACATGACTTTTATGTTTTCTTTTGGTCATTGGACAAGTGTGAACATGCCGAGATGACCTAAAAGTCACTTATCAATAAAACTTGGTCCCACAAGTCATATAACTTGAAGAGTAATTCTATAACTTCATCTTCTCCATCTTTCCTTTTCCAATTTCTGCACAGAATTCTCTCTCTACTTTCTCTCTCCTCATGCACCTGCTCACTGCCTTTGTTGGAAGTCTAGTAGGCCCAAATAATAATCAAAGTTAATTTTCAAGATCTTTCCAACACTTAGAACCTTAGCACATAACACACATTGACCAAATTGAATGATATGAATGACAATAGAATACAGAGATAACACTTTTCAAAATGTAATAGCTGAATGCTAACTACACACTAATAAAATGTTAAATGCCAATATACAATGTGTGTAATGATACAAAACTAAATATAGGCTAAATGAAAAGAGTTTTAGGTACAAAATGTAGAGAAAGAGTGCCTAAGAGGTATTATGCGAGAGAATATGTGCAATATGAAGTGTGAAAACTGTCCGAAACAGTTATTACAGCAAACCCTAATCTCAAATTAGATCTTCTCTTATGTTGGGCAAGAACTATGGAAGCTTCACGTGTTGAAGAGGTAGGTAGAAACCTGGTACACCAGCAACATATGAAGAAACCTTAACATAAGAAGCTTATACTAACAACATCAACATGCGCACTATGATGGTGTGGAGAAGATGAAGGGAAAGCTTCCAAAAACTCCTCCAAATCTGCACTATCTCCTCCAAGAGTCCTCCTAGCTCAAAACTGTGAGAGTATTTCTCGAGACTTGATGATTCAAGTGAGTTGATGACCCTTGTTATATAGGTTTAGGCCAGCCATCAAACTCATATGGAAAAGCTATAAGAAGGCACAAAAGCTGATCTAAAAGGCTCCAGTTACGAAAATCTTGCGCCAAAATTATTGGAGGCCATTATTGTGCTTTTCATTGGTTTGATTTTGCTTTTAGTGATGGCTTTAGGATCTATTGAATCTCAGCCCTTTGATTTGATGCTTTTTCAACTTTAAATCATAGCCATTGATCATAAAACTATCAAAAGCACTTTGAAAAGCAGAATTTAGGGTTTTACTTTTGGTTGACTTTCTAATGTGTAATCGTGCAATGTTATATATCATTAGAAAGCTCTCATTGAGTACTTTCCAATGGCCCAATTCAAAGTTTTTACCATATTTGACCCAGATTTGACTTGGTCCAAAAATTAGAGTTGTTGGAATTTTGGTAGTTTTAGATGTTCTGACATTGTTTTCCAACTATTCCCCCCTCAATGTCATAATGGCATAAGGTTAAATACTTTGCATAACTTCTGATGTTTGTCTTTAGATAATGCTTTCGGTAAATATATCTACCACATTCTCACCTGTAGGTACATAAGTTAGCTCAATGTGCTTCTTAGATACATGTTCCTGAATATAATGATAATATACATCAATATGTTTTGTCCTTGTATGATGAACAAGGTTCTTTGGAATATCAGTAGCACTTATAAAAAATGTTTGCATAGGAAGATGAGCATGAACATCGAGTGTTGCTGCAAAGGGAACCCTGTACTCTACTTCACATGAAGATGTAGCTACTATTGGTTGTTTTCTAGAAAGTCATGAGATAAAGCATTCTCCAACATAAAAACGATAACAACTTGTACTTCTTCTTATGTCTTTGTCACTTGCCCAATCAGAATCTGCAAAACCTTGAAGTATAAAATACGACAACTTTGGAAAAGCCATTGCATAATTCATAATCCCTTTCAAATATCTAAAAATTCTCTCAATTGGTTTCAGATGAATTTTGAAAGGTTTGTGCACCTTGATACTTGAGAAACAACAAACTGAATGTTTGGTTGTGTATTACATAAATAGATCAAACATCCAACTACTTGACTATACAGTGAAGCATCAAAAGGTATTCAATCTTCATTTGCTTGTAATGACACATTAACATTTATAGGTGTCTACATAGGTTTACAATTTGTCATTTCAAATCTTTCCAATAATTTCTAAACGTACTTTTGATGTGTCATTTGGATACATTCATTCTTGAATTTGAATTCAATGCCAAGATAATGACATAGAGTACCAAGACCGTTAACATCAAATGTGTGCCTAAATTATGACTTAAAAAACTAAAGATCCGAGTCCTTGAGATTTGTCATAATCATATTATCAACATAAATTATGATTATGATCAAGACATCTGTCTCTGACTCAATGTAAAGGGAACAAGAGAAAGAGCAATTTTGACTATGGTCATTCTAAAAGAAGGTGAAAATAATTCATCATAGTCTATACCGTTCTTTTGTGCATAACTTTTGACAACTAACCTTGCGTTATGCTTGTCAATTGTACCATCTTCTTTTCTTTCGATATTGAAGATCCACTTAGCATCAATAGCTTTCTTATCTTTTGGTAACTCACAAAGCTTCCATGTTTGATTCTTATGAATAGAATCAATCTTCTTCTCCATTGCTTTCTTCCAAATAGAGCTTTGTAATGCATATTTGACACTTGCAGGCTTATTCTTAACTAAACTAAGTACAAGAATGTTATGAATTTCAAAATATTCTCCATAATTTACCTAATATGCATGATCTTTCTTTGACTAACTTATTGCCCTTCCTCTAAAATTTTCTATACCGCTATCCTTCATAGTTTGACAAACCATTTTGGAAGTGACTTGAAAACTAGTGCAATGTCTTGTTCCTCTGTAGCTCTTTCCTCTCGAGCTCTTGAAGTTTCTCCAACTTCATAAATTGGTAGATCAAGAGGTTGAGTAGAAATAGGAGAGGGTAGTGCAGATCGTGGTGGAGTTACGACTTTCTCTTTAACTTTATCACTTGAAACCTTTAGAATTTGAAAAGGTTGATCATCCCCATGTATGGCTCAATATAAGAACTCAAAATTTTTTTGAAAAATGCTTAACCATGTGCTTTAATAAAAGTGGAGTTTCTGCATGTTTATCATAAAGTCGACTTTCTGCAGTATATGCATTGCGTAAGAGTAGGATTTCATTTGTATCTGGTGCATAGAATCTATATCCATTGCTTTCAAAAGCATAACCAATAAAGATAGCTTTGATGGCTTTCACACCAAGCTTAGCACAATCCTTATTCTCAAAGTGAGCATAAGATGAAAAACCAAAAACTTCGAAATAACTCACATTGGGCTTCTTACCATAATGAGCTTCATAAGGTGTAATTACCTTAAAAGCTTATATGGAAGACCTATTTAGAATGTGATTAGCTTTGTATACCCCGTCAAACCAAAACTTAAGCGAAAGCTTCTTTGAAGATATCATACTACACGTCATTTCAATAAATGTCCTATTCTTTCTCTTAACAACACCATTCTATTATGGATGTAAGCAATAGTAAGTTGATAAGAGATACCTTTGTCTTCAAGAAATGATTTAAAAGGTCCTTTGACATGTACTCTCCTCCTCTCACTTCTTAAAATCTGAATTTTATCTTGACTTTCATTTTCTGTTGGAAGTCAATGTACATATGGACCACATTCAAGCAATTCTATATTTTGGACTTAGCATTTTTTTTACAGTTTGGGTAAAACTTTTTTGACTAGATAGATAGAGCTTGGCAAGAGCTATCTAGCGATATGCTTCATTTCTTCATCAGAGGTCAGAACAGGGAGAAAAGTAAAACCCTAATTTAGCTCAAAATGGAGGAAAAGCATTTTTGCAGGTCCAAACTCAAAAACAGCTAGGTGATAAGTCAAAATGGCTAAAAGCAAATTAAAATTGGCGATTAAAATAAAATGCAGTCAAATTTTAGCGATGGATTTTTATTAACCACGAAAAGCTTTTAAAAAAACTGATGGACTTTTAAAAATTAAGCGATCGCAGATTTTGGGCTAAAAAACAGATTTTTTGGCAATTTTGTTCGCTAGCTTTATTGGGGAGGCTACAAATCTATATAAGGAGGGTCATGTGCACACAATTTGACAATCTCAAGCTAGAGTTTTGGAGTTCTGAAGCTTTGGAGGTGAAGGTTTGGTGAAGGAGAGGCTACTCTCTTGGAGCAAGGAGTCTTCTACAAGGTGGTGGCAGCCATCTTTTGTAAGTTAGCCTTATATTCTGTTTTTAGGGCTTCTGAACCCTAATTTCAGAATTAGGGTTTGCTGATTTTCAGATTTGTTGCACTTTCTTGTGAGGTTAGGTACACTTCGTTGCTCATTCTCTTCACACACACTCAGATTATAACAGCATAATCTGAAATTTTGTATCATCATCTTCTTGGCTATTCTTCCATTAGTGAGTGCACCACATCATATGGTTGAGTAGTACTCCCATGTTGTAATTCGGATATCTATTTTTAGTGAGTAAGCATTTTGCTTACGTCCCCTATCCTTGTCTCAAGATCTCTTTCTTTCTATTTCTCACATATCATCTTGATTAATTAAGTGTGTATGCTCAAAGGTTTTTAGTATCGGAACGATCCTAGGGCCCCAAATTCCAACACTTGGTATCAGAGCATAATTGAGATACACACTTAGTTAAGATGAGTGAGTATAGAATTGAGATTGAGGACAAGTTGGATGGATCTTCTAATTATCCCATGTGGAGTTTCATGATGATGGATTTGTTAGTGACAAAGGATTTATGGAGTATCGTCAATGGATCCTTAACAAGACCAAGAGGAAAAGGTGAAGAAGAGGATACAACAACTTCAAGAGGTACTGGTGTTGCTATCACAGAACCAACTGAAGAAGAGGTAATCACTTCTACATCAAGAGTCACAGGTAGATCCTTACCCAGAGTTCCTCCTACTGAAGGTCAGGCAAAATGGGATTCTAGAGATGCTTTAGCACTCTCATTCATAGCAATGAGTGTCAAAAAGCATATTCTACCATAGATCAGATCTTGCAGAAGTTCTAGACAAGCTTGGTTGAAGCTTGAGAATCTTTTTCAGAGTAGAAATCCTGCTAGGAAAGCTCACTTGAGGAGACAACTAGCAAATACAAGGATGAAGGCTGGTGAGTCAATTCAAACCCACAAGGATCAACTTCTAAATGTAGGAGTTGAAATATATGATGAAGAAATGGTAAATACGCTGATTAATTCATCTCATATCAATCTTTCATAACCACTCTTACCCTTACCACAAGAGATAGAGAGGTTACATTTGAAGAGTTAGAGTTTTTGTTACTTCAAGATGAAGATCAGTTAAAGGAAACGGAAGAGAATGGAGACGCACTTTTATCTTCATCAAAGGGTAAAAAGAAGAAGAAGGATAAGAAGGAAAAGCAATCCAAGATGGAAAGTAAGTCCTCTTTATACTCTACTTCAGATTCAGTTTCTACTACATCTAAAAAGAAGTCTTCTAAGAAGAAGGAAGCATTATATCACTATTGCAAGAAACCTAGACATTTTATAGCAGTTTGTCAAAAAAGAATTGCAGCAGAAAAGAAAAAGGCATCAAGTAATGTTGCAGAAGATGATAAAAAAGGGAAATCTCAAGGTGATTCTTATGCCTTTATCACCATTGAGGAAGTAGCTTTTTGATGAGGAAGCTTTACAAGTTCTTTCAACAAATCCTTGGATATTTGACTCAGATGCTACAAAGCATATGATAGGTTGCAAAGATGTGTTTTCTTCTCTTTCCTATTCTACAGGTAGAAGAGTTACTATTGCAAATGGCAATGATTTGGATGTTGTGGGAATAGGTGCAATAACCCTAAAGTCAAGAGAAGGTGGTAATTTTCAGATTTCAGATGTTTTATATGTACCTGAAATAAAGAAGAATATGTTATCTATATCTTCATTTTTAGGTGATGGTTTCAAAGTTGTATTTGAGAGAGATCTTTGTAAGATCTTATCACACAAAGAAGAGAAGTGTATTTTACACGGTGAGCATAGAGGAGGGATTTTTGTTTTGTCAAAAATCAGTTAGGCATATGCGGTCAAATCTTCGTCACCGGTGGAAGATATGAAGCTATGGCATGAGAGATTTGGACATATTAGTTTTGGAGCTCTCAAGAATATCAAAGATAGAGGTATGGTTGAGAGTTTACCCTCATTTGAGCTACCAGATGATTCAGATATATGTGAAGGTTGTCTTGAAGGTAAGATGCATAAACTACCTTTCAAGAAACATGGTCATATTACAGCTACCAGGAAATTGCAGATTATTCATTCAGATGTGAATGGACCTATGGGAGCATACTCTATTCAGGGTTTCAAGTATTTTGTTCTATTCGTTGATGATTTTACGAGATACTCATGGATCTATGGTCTTAAGTTGAAGTCAGAAGTCTTTCCTATATTCAAGAAATTTGTAGCTATGGTTGAAAATGAAAGTCAAGAAACTATCCAGATTCTCAGAAGTGATAGAGGTGGAGAATACTTGTCAAATGAGTTCTAGACATTTCTTGAAGAGAAAGGTATTACTCGACACCTTGCTATTGCTTATACTCCTCAACTGAATGGTGTTGCAGAAAGAATAGAGTACTTGTTGAGATGATGCGGAGCATGATGGCGTCCAAGAAGCTTTCACCAAAATTCTGGTTTGATGCAGTACATACGGCTAATCATATTTTGAACAGGTCATCTAGAAAAGATTTAAAGGTAATCACACCTTATGAAGCTTATTATGGTAGAAAACCTAATGTGAGTTACTTCAGAGTATTCGGATCACTTTCCTATGTACATGTTGAGAAAAAGGATCGAGGCAAACTAGATGTAAAGGCAAAGAAAGCTGTTTTCATTGGATATCCTGTTGAGAGTAAAGGATACAGGTTTTATGTTCCAGAGACAGGTGAAGTTATTCTTTCACGCAATGCTTATATTGCTGAAAATAAGATTTATGATAAAGAAGCAGAAATTCCAGAGTTCATTAGTGAAAATGACTATGGATTTTTTAGAAGGAATTCGGATGTACATGTTCAGCTATATCAAGAGGGAGTTAAGATTCCTAGGATTGAAGAAAGAGGTGAAGAAAGAGGAATTTCACAACCTTCTACAGAGTCAGTTCCACATCAGACTTTAGTTCCAGAAATGGAAGAAAGCACTAGAGTTCCAAAAAGTCCTAGTACCTCATAAGAACAAGTTCCAGAATTTGTGGAAGCTGAAGGGTCAGAAAGAGTATCACCACTATTTAAGGATACACCTACATGGTTATATCAGACCAACCTTCTACAGAGTCGGTTCCACATGAGACTTTAGTTCCAGAAATGGAAGAAAGTACTAGAGTTCCAAAAAGTCCTAGTACCTCATAAGGACAAGTTCCAGAATCTGTGGAAGCTGAAGGGTCAGAAAGAGTATCACCACTATTTAAGGATACACCTACATGGTTATATCAGACTTGGAAAGATAGTGGTATAATTCCAGGAAGAACAAAGACTCAGACTAGACAACAACAACAGAATGATCATGTAAGTTTTGCTAAAGACTTTGAGATTCATGATATTTTGGCACGTATGACAGTTGAAGATGAACCTACATGTGTTAAAGATGCACTTAACATTCCTATTTGGAGAAAAGCTATGCAAGAAGAGATTGATTCTATTCATAAGAATCAAACTTGGAAGCTATCTGAGTTACCAAAAGGAAAGAAAGCTATAGGTGTAAAATGGATTTTCCAAATCAAAAGGAAAGCAGATGGTACTATTGACAGGTATAAGGCCAGATTAGTTGTCAAAGGATATACACAACAAAAAGGTATTGATTATGATGAGACATTCGCTCCTACGTCTAGGATGATTGTTATTAGGTCAATACTTGCTTTAGCAGCACATTTTGGTTGCCATATATATCAACTTGACATAAAGACTGCTTTTCTAAATGGTGATTTACATGAGGATGTGTATATTCAGAAGCTAGAAGGTTTTGAAGAGATAGGTAAAGAACATTTGGTATGTAAGCTTATAAAAGCTTTGTATGGTTTAAAACAGGCACCTAGAGCATGGTATGAAAAGATACACACATCTTTTATCCATTGGTTTCCATAACTCAGATGCAACTCCAACTCTTTTTGTCTCCAACTCTTTATGTCAAAGCTGAACCAAGTATGATGATTATAGCAATCATTTATGTGGATGATATTATAATCACAGGTCCAGAGATGAAGATTTGCAGATGTTCAAAGAACAATTAAAGCAAACATTTGATGTGAATGATTTGAGAATCTTGCATTATTATCTTGGGATTCAATTTCTCTTTAAGGATGAGTGTATCTATATCACACAACAGAAGTACATTGAGAAACTTTTAGAAAGGTTTCTGATGAGTGATTCTAAACCTATGCAAACACCTATGGATCAAAACACGTCTTTACATATGGTAGCAGATGCTCAGTCATTTAATGCTACTTTATATAATCAAGTTGTTGGGTGCTTGATATATCTTTGTAATACACGTCCTGGTATACAGTTTGCAGTTTCTCAAGTATCAAGGTTCATGCAAAATCCGACAACGTTACATTGGAAAGCAGTAAAGCGGATCTTCCGATAATTGAAGGAAACTTCAAATTATGCTATGATATTTTCGAAATCTACAAATTTATTACTAAAAGGATTTTCAGATTCTGATTGGGTAGGTGATAGAGACACTAGAAGAAGTACTAGTGGATTTTGTTTTTATCTTGGAGATTGTCTTATCTCATGGCTTTCAAAGAGACAACCCACTATTGCAACTTCATCATGTGAAGCTGAATATCGTGCAACAATTACAGCTACTCTAGAGTCAGTTTGGTTGCAGAAGATTTTCAATTATCTAGATGTAAGTGTACATGAACCCATTCAGATATTTTCAAATAGCCAGAGTGCAATAGCTATAGCAAAGAATCTAGTGCATCATGCAAGGACAAAGAATATAGAGGTACACTACCACTATATTCGAGCACAAATAGCAAAGAAGCACATTGAGCTGGTTTATGTTCCTTCTAGTGAGAATGTTACAGATATATTTACCAAAGCATTGACTAGAGATAATCATGAGAAGATGTGCAGAACAGGGAGAAAAGTAAAACCCTAATTTAGCTCAAAATGGAGGAAAAGCATTTTTGGAGGTCCAAACTCAAAAACAGCTAGGTGATAAGTCAGAATGACTAAAAGCAATTAAGTGTGTATGCTCAAAGGTTTTTAGTATTGGAACGATATTGGGGCCCCAAATTCCAACATTTTCAACCATAGCTAAAAACTTGTTGAAGATAGAAAAGACTTCTAATTTTGATTTTAATGCACATACCATACTTCTAACTTTGCTTTTATCCGTTAAACCAAGAATATCCGGAAAAATCATCCATAAATGTGACAAAATGCTTGTTATTTTGAATAGAATCTGCTCTCATGGGTCCATTAACATCTAAATATATGATCTTCAATTTCACTTGTAGTAGTGACGTATCCATGCTTCTTGAAAGGTAGCTTATGAAGTTTTTCTTCAAGACATCCTTCACATGATTCTCCATCATTTGATAAAGCAAGAGTAGGTAAACTCTCCACCATACCTTGATCTTTGATGTGCTTGAGAGTTGTGTAACTCATATGGCCAAATCTAGCATGCCATAACCTCATACTCTCCTTTGGTCAAGAAGACCTAGCAACATTAGCATGACTGATTTGGGACAACACAAACATGCCATTTCTGTTTTCACCTTGTAATAGACAATGTTCATCATTAAGTGTGAGGATCTCGCATGAATCTTTCTTAAAAACAGTTTTATAACCATCTTATAAGAAAATAGAGATAGAAAGTAAATTTTTCTTCATTTTTGGAACATAACGAGCATTAGAAACTATGAAATTTCCTTCTAATCTTGACTTTAAGGTAACTTCTACAATAATACAACATTCAATTCATGACCATATGCTATGGTCACCCTGCAAAAAGCACCTTCTTGGAACCTATCATATGCTTAGTAGCTCAAGAATTGAAAATCCAAGGATTTGCATGTTGCTTGATCAAAAACTCTCTCTTCAATACTAACACATGCATAGGACTCTTCATTTGAAGACTTAGGTTTTAAACCTTCTTTAACACTATTACCTAATGCTTTTTTCTTCTCATTAAAAATCCATTCCTTGCATTCTGCTACAAAATGCCCAGATTTCTACAATAATGACATATATCTTTCTTTGAGATGGATGGAGTTGAGATAGACTTCTCTTGGGATATGGAAGAAGTAGTTGAAGTAGATGTGGGGCGAGATATAGAGAATGACTTTGAAGTAGAAGGTTTACTTTCTTTTTTGCTTTGTTGATTCTTCTTCTTCTGTGTGGCCTCCTTCTTCTTCTTTCCCTTAGATGATGATACCATGGCTTCATCATTCTCTTCCATTCTCTTATGTTGGTCTTCATCTTGAGATAAGAGATAAACTCTCCAAATGTACACTCTCTCTCTCTCTCTCTCTCTCTCTCTCTCTCTCTCTCTCTCTCTCTCTCTCTCTCTCTCTCTCTCTCTCTCTCTCTCTCTCTCTCTCTCTCTCTCTCTCTCTCTCTCTCTCTCTCTCTCTCTCTCTCTCTCTCTCTCTCTCTCTCTCTCTCTCTCTCTCTCTCTCTCTCTCTTTTTTCATTTTATCTTCTACACAGGGTTACTGCACTTGTACATGGTTTTTGTCTCATAGGCCAAGTTTGGCCTCCAGAAGACGTTAATATGACTTTCTTTCTTTCTTTCTTCTTTCTCTCTCTCTCTCTCTGACGTGAACCCTAGGACTGTTTTGACGCGAACCCTAGGTCTGTCTGACATGAACCCTAGCGGACTGTTCTGACGCTGTCCTGCGAAGCCTTCTCTCTGCCCGTCGCTCCCATCCAGTCGACCGTCGCTCGTCGCTTCACTGTAGCCCGACTGCCTGAGTGGAGACGACGGAAGCGAACTTCTCTCTCTCTGACGAGAACCCTAGCCCGACTGGCTGACGAGAACCCTAGGCTAACCCCGCACTACTGCCTCTTTTCAAAATCCTAATCTCTTTAAAAGATGGCAAGATTGGAGAAGAAGGATGTGGAAGAGATCATGAGCAAAGCTATCAGAGAAGTAAAAAAGGAGGGAGACAAAGCACTAAACCAAGAAATGAGAAGAGAATTGGAGAAGATTAAATCCTTGGAAGACCAAATCAAAGACATCAGAGAGGAGCGAGATGAAATGAAGGCTGAAATGCATTGCCTTCAAGAAGAAATTGTCCATTTGAAGGTCTCTAGAGTTAAAGAAGATGGAGAGATTTCTCAAGTTGAAGAACTCAAAGAAGAACTCAAAAAAGAGATCAAATCCGAAATGGAATCCACTTGGGATACATGGGTCGAGGTGGTCCACAAAAAGGTCAAGAAAGAAGTCAATGAGCAAGCACAAAAGGAAGAGATCACTAGAGTCCAAGACACCCACGAAGAAGAGAGGCTTCGACACACACGCCGGTTACATGTGCGGATTACAGGATTGCCAGAGGGGACATCACCAGAGGCAGATGGCACTGATCTCTGCCACCGCTTGGGATATGAGACTATGCCTTTCCCAGAGGCATGGAGGGTTGGTAGAGACACGTCCCGTCCACGAGCACTCATACTCCGTATGAGCTCGGAAGATACACGCACTGCCTTCTTCCGACGACGATCAGTACTACGAGGACTACCCGAGAGAGCTTTATATATGGACGAGGATCTCACGAGGATGCAGATAGAGCACCGTCGGACATGTATGCCACAGATTCTCCAGGCGAGACGAGAGGGGAGGAAGGCTTTTTACCGTGACAGTAAAGTCTTCATCAATGGACGCCCTATCAAATAGGGATACGCGGCCTATGAGGCAACACCATACCAAGAGTCACCACTTAGAGGAGTAGTATGGAACTGCAACGGAGCACTCTGGACACGGCAAGACCGATTGGAAGAGATCTTAGACACCCATGACTTTGCTTGCATCACAGAGACCCATGAGAGCCCAGAACGGGGCCTACCTCATATTGCCGGTTTTCACTGGGAATCTACATTCAGAAACACGATGAGACAGAGCATAGCACGAGGATCAGGAGGCGTATCCATCATATTTAGACATGAGATACAAGGACGGATCCATATCATAGGAAGAGATGAGGAGGCACGATACATGTGAGTCCGCATGGAGATAGCCCCAAAGAGTTGGGTTTACATTGCCATATGCTACTTTCCACCGGGTGGATCAAGATATGCAGGATTGGACCCTGGGGGATCGACTCGGGACAGGGACTCACCATACATAGCATTATCAGATCAAATTCTACATTAGAGCACCCTTGGTGAGTTCCTTATGGGGGACTTCAATGGCTGCACCCAATCACGTCAGTGCGATTATGACATGGACCTTCCCCAGATTATGAGGGGCATCGATCCAGAGGAGATGAGCACCAGTAGAGTGTCAACCGATATGGGCCAGGATGCCACTGGATATGGCAGACACCTGCTTGAGTTGGGCAGCAGACACCATCTCGTTATATATAACGGGATGCACCGTTGGCCAGGTTCGGGCGGACTTACTTGCTTCCCCCACGGGGGAGGCAAGAACACAGTCGACTACATTTTGGGCACCATCTCTGGAGCTTCACTCATCCCCTCACTTAGTATTGGACGACGCCCACTTGGGGCTGACCATACATTTATCACATTCACACTTTCATCTCCTATTCCATTAGACCCTCCCTCATCCACTGTGAGACACACCACGATACACTTCACACACGAACTCACATATTTATGCACACCATTTACACACCCGCCTACTCTCACTCGATCCACTCTCACCCTTAGACACACTTAATCACATATCACCACCATCCTACAAGACAACTCTCCTAAGCTTCCCACATCGCACATATGTACACCCCCCTCGCAGAGGATCCATGCCCTAGAACCGCTGGTATGACGCAGATTGTCGTCAACTACGGAAGCACCTACGGATTTTAGAGCATAGAGGGGATATTACACACTCACAGGCACAGCGTCGCATGCAGATCCTTACTCGCCACAAACGGCGAGAATAGGAGGAGAGACAGTACTGGGATATTTACTATTTGCTCATGAGTCGAGACAGTGTAGTGGCGTGGCGACACTTGAGAGAGAGGAGACAGCAGACACCCATCCGAGACCCGAGTACTTGGCATAGCTATGCACGGAGCCTATACGAGATCCCGGACCACCCCCCATTCCCAGGCCGCAGAGCTCACATCCCACTACCTCTGACTTCTTCACACCCACTATGGTGCTACGCGCTATTGCCCATCTACAGCATGGCAAGGCACATGACCATTTCAGCTTACAGGCAGAGCACCTCATCTATGGAGGCAGGACTCTTGCACCGCTCATCGCCCACCTCTTCAACCGTGCATTGGTTGAAGGGTTCCTTGACTCATGGACTGAGCACACCATAGTGCCCATTCATAAGTAAGGTGATACCATGGATCCAGCTACATACCGGACGATCATGATCAGGCCTATATTGGCCAAGTTATATGGGGTGGTACTAGAGACAGAGTTGAGTACTCTCACTGAGAGGAATGGTATCACGGCTCCAGGACAGGCAGGTTTCAGACGAGATTACTCTACCATTGAGAGGAATGGTATCACGACTCCAGGACAGGCAGGTTTCAGACGAGATTACTCTACCATTGACCACACCTTCACCCTGAGATGCCTGATTGACCAGGCAAGAGTGAGGAAGAGGAGATTACATTGCTGCTTTGTGGACTTCCGCAAAGCATTTGACATTGTTCCTAGGGAACGACTCTTCAGACGACTACTTGATATCGGAGCTCCAGAGGAGATGATGTTAGGGATCTACGCCTTATACGAGAGAGTATCTGGTAGAGTCAGATGTCCAAGGGGCTTATCGGATCCGCGGGGTGAAGCAAGGGTGCCCTCTTTCACCCACCCTCTTTGGTCTATATATTGATGAGATAGTGGACTTCATACAGCAGCAGGGGGGGATGGCATCGAGGTACATGGGTCCACTATTCATATTCTTTTATATGCTGATGATATTGTGTTGGTTTCAAAGTCTACAGCAGGTTTACAGCATCACCTACATGGTCTAGATGACTTTTGCGCACAGAGAGGTTTATCTGTGAACCTTGGTAAAACCAAGGTCATGATCTTTCATGCATCAGCACAGGTACGCAAGCATAGTTTGTTCAGAGCAGCGGGTGGACCGATCGAGGTGGTCGGATCATATGTTTACTTGGGAGTGACATTTACAGCAGCATCAGGGGTCTTCTCTATGTCTCAGGCAGCCCGTGACCGCATCACACGTGGATACGCAGCACTAGGTATGATGGAGAGACAGTGCCACCAAGCATATTTTCAAGAGGCCCGCACAAAGGGGTGGCTCTTCGACACCTTGGTTACGCCAAAGCTCATGTATGGGGCGGCCATTTGGGGGCCGGGATTAGCTACATCAGTATGGACAGCATTGGAGAGGCCACAGATTCTCATGATTGCCAGACTTATCCGCAGCAAGCCTTCAGTACCACATGATATCATTAGAGCAGAGCTCGCTAGGGTCATTCGTCAGGAGATATGGCATACATACATACAGAGGACATGGGTGTGCCCTAGGGATACATTGCCTCCGAAAATGCTCTATTACCGTGAGCATTTTCTACATATATCGGAGGAGGGCTTCATTGAGATTCCGTGATACATGCAGACATACCTACCCCACCACCTTCGAGTTGTCATTGGGCAGCTCCGGGTTTCATCACATCAGCTCGAGATTGAGAGGGGTCGGTCTAGGGGAGTCCCCCGAGAGGAGAGGTGGTGCCCAGTATGCCAGACAGAGGTAGAGAGTGAGGAGCATTTTGTTGTCAGATGCCAAGCATACTTAGACCTACGTGCACAATTCCAGATAGAGGAGTCGCTCCAGTTGTGCATGACTATGGAAGACCAACGGCGGCTGGGACGCTTCCTCTCAGCGGCATATGAGAGGTGAGAGCATTCACTACAACCGACACATCAGACACGGAGGAGTATCCAGCAGACCATTACTCAGTTCTTTCAGCAAGTTGAGCTACACCAAAGAGGTCCATCTAGAGGGCTTACGCTCCACCAGGCAGCAGCACAGAGAGCACGATGTCGACCACGCATGGTTGGATATCGTCGACCACGACTTTATCAGGAGGATATCTCATGCATCAGGACAGCCTATGACCACATGATGGAGCAGAGGCGTACCACCACCACCACCTGGGTTGTCTTCCTTCGGGAGGCACTCAGACCAGCACCCATGTACCACATACTACACCCACCTCCACCCATCACCAGTAGCTAGGGTATTTTGCTCACTCACATTATGGGCCTGCCATGTATTAGGTGGCCATTATCTGCAGAGTCAGAGCCACCTCTTCCCATCCTTTTCCAGCCCGATATAGCTTTATGTAGTAAGTACCTTTTTCATTTCATTTTCTACACAGGGTTACTACACTTGTACATGGTTTTGTCTCACAGGCCAAGTTTGGCCTCCAGTAGACATTAATATGACTCTCTCTCTCTCTCTCTCTCTCTCTCTCTCTCTCTCTCTCTCTCTCTCTCTCTCTCTCTCTCTCTCTCTCTCTCTCTCTCTCTCTCTCTCTCTCTCTCTCTCTCTCTCTCTCTCTCTCTCTCTCTCTCTCTCTCTCTCTCTCTCTCTCTCTCTCTCTCTCTCTCTCTCTCTCTCTCTCTCTCTCTCTGACTCTCATTGACTAGGGATTCGCGGCCTATGAGACAGCACGGCAGGAGGTGCACACTGCAGTCTCGAACTGCAATGGATCTTTGTGGACACATCCAGGGCACTTGGAGGAGGTGATGGAGGGCAGAGACATTATCTTCTTGACAGAGACACACGAGAGCCCAGGGAGGAGCCTATCGAGGATTGAGGGCTATATGTGGGAGTCAGCTCACCGCCGACAGATGAGACAGCACACCACACGAGGATCAGGAGGAGTTGTCATGCTCTACAGACAGTCGCTACAGCACAGGGTACAGGTGGTAGCCAGAGACCCAGAGGCACATTTCATGTGGATACGCCTCCAGCTATCAGAGGAGAGCGCAGCATATTTTGCCGTATGCTATATTGCACCCACCGGCTCGCGCTTCACACATTCCCCAGAGCAGCCCTTAGGGGGGGAGGAGACAGACACCACATCGCCATATGACTACCTCAGTGACACCATTATGGAGTATACCGAGATGGGCGAAGTCTTCCTTGTAGGAGACTTCAATGCCCGGACTCAGAGCCACCAGTGTGATATCTATGACTTTGACGACCCTGAGATGCTTCGTACCATAGAGGATATGTCTACACTCAGAGCTTCAGCCGACACCGCCACACCCACCTCATACGGCAGATACCTACTCCAGATGGGAGAAGCACACCGTCTCATTATATATAATGGGATGACGACCTGGCCCACCTCGGGTGGCCTCACCTGCATTCCACCCACGATACCACAAGGGGGTAGTGTGGTAGACTATGTTATCGGACCCCGGGAGGCGACGCATCTCATCACCTCATTCACTATCCCACCCATACCGATTGGAGCTGACCACGCATATCTTGCCCTATCCATACGCGGGTCACCATGCATATCACACCCCGTCACCATACAGCCACATGCCCATACCACCATTCACTTTAGACATGAGCTAGCACATATATAGTTCCCATGTTCGAGAGCGCATCTACTCCCTTGATCCCTCTGCCTCATTGGACACCCTCACCGCCCACTTCTCCTCGATCCTCCATACATCCGCTACTCTCAGCTTCCCATACACCACCCACAACACCGCACATTCGACACGGCTGGGACATACACCCCAGAATAGATGGTACGATGAGGAGTGTAGGCGACTATACCGACATCTCAGAGCACAAAGTATCTTGGGATCCATCACAGAGAGGGAGGCACGACGACAGATGCGAGCCCTCACACGCCGGAAGCGACGAGCTTTCGAGGAGAGACAGGAGGCAGAGTTGTTCGACCTTCTCATGAGTAGGGATTGTGCCACAGAGTGGAGGGCACTACGGGAGCCACGCCCACCTACACCCATAGCAGATCCTCAGACTTGGCACACCTACACCCGGAGGTTATATGACATCCCAAGACAGCCACCATTGCCGATCCCTCCCACACCGCGTCCTCTGATATCCACCCTCTTCACGGCAGGCATGGTACGACAGGCCATCCATAGGCTACAGCATGGCCGTTCAGCAGACCACACGGGGCTACAGGGTGAGCACTTTATATACGCAGCAGATGTAGTCTCCCACCTGATCGCCCATCTCTTCAACCGTGCTTTGGTTGAGGGATTACCTGACTCGTGGACTATGCATACTATTACGCCTATCCATAAGTCCAGCGATATGATGGATCCAAGGAACTACAGGACTATTATGATAGGCCATATCCTGGCCAAGATCTATGGGGCAATACTAGAGGCAAAGCTCAGTACACACGCTGAGGCAACTGGGATCAGAGCACCCGGCCAGGCAGGCTTCCGCCGCACTTTCTCCACCATCGACCACATCTTCGTGCTTCGTTGCTTGATTGAGAGCGCGAAGGCGAGGAAGCAGAGACTATATTGTTGCTTTGTGGATTTCCGCAAAGCCTTCGACATGGTTCCTCGAGAGAGACTACTACGGAGGCTCCAGGAGTTACAGATACCATCAGACATGCTATGGGCCATCCATGCTCTGTATGCGCGAGTCACAGGCAGGGTACGCTGCCCCGGCGGCCTATCAGACAGCCTTGTTAGCACCATTGGTGTGAAACAAGGTTGCCCTCTCTCACCCACTCTCTTCGGTCTCTACATCGACGAGATCACTGAGTATATACAGCGAGCAGGAGGGCTAGGAGGAGACCTCGGAGGTACGCCAGTACACATCCTATTATATGCTGATGACATTGTCTTGCTTTCAGAGTCACAGGAGGGGTTGCAGTCACATTTACAGGCACTCGATACCTTCTGCACTGAGAGAGGACTCACAGTGAACCTTGGCAAGACCAAGGTCATGATTTTCCATACCTCCAGGACAGTACGCCATCGTGCCTCTTTCACTGCAGCTCGAGGACAGATAGAGGTAGTGGACTCCTACGTCTACCTAGGTGTCACCTTCTCAGGCAGCACAGGGGTATTCTCCATGGCACAGGCAGCGAGAGATAGATTGACGCGAGGCTATGCGGCACTTGCAGGATTGGAGAGACGTTGCTTTCAGACACATTTTCAGGAGCCCCGGACTAAGGGGTGGCTCTTTGACACTCTAGTGACACCCGCATTGATGTATGCAGCAACAGTTTGGGCACCTAGGATCACGGAGGCGATGTGGACGCAGATTGAGAGGCCCCAGGTCATCAAGATCTCACACTTGCTGCGCAGCAAGCCCTCCGTTCCACATGACATTATACGAGCTGAGCTTGGCACACCACCGATGCTAGTGGAGGCCCTCTTCCAATTGGTGACCTTTATTCTGAGGGTCAGAGAGCTCCCCACCAGCCGACTCACCAGGCTTGCATTTGAGAGCTCCAGACATTTAGCAGAGACAGGGCATGAGAGAGTATGGTATGCACAGACTTACCGATGGTTAGCATACCATGGCATGAGCATTACCGATCTTCCCGCTTTTCAGTATGACCTCTCTTCCCCCCACATTACCCTCTCTCGTTCGGAGAGGAATAGGATCATCCGTCAGGATCTACTACAGATACACGTCACGGAGACATGGATAGCACCACAGGAGCCTCTTCCCACAAAGAGGCAACACTACAGAGAGCACTTCCTGACTTTGACAGCGGATGGTTTCATTCAGAGACCACGATACATGGATACATACATGGCACCAACTCAGAGAGTGGCCATTGGGCAGCTCAGAGTATCATCACACGAGCTTGAGATTGAGGTTGGACGAGCGACACATACCCCGAGGGACGAGAGATTATGCAGGATATGTAGAGAGGAGGTGGAGGACGAGGAGCACTACACATGTAGATGCCACGCATATGAGGACATCAGAGACCGCTACCCACAGCTCTTCAAGGGGGGCAGAGAGATCAGGGCTTTATTGGGGACAGAGGACCAGCGCCCTCTAGGTCGTTTCCTAGTAGAGCTCAAGCACCGTCGTACATCACTCCTCCAGCAGCAGATGGAGATACACCTGGCCCCCATCCCTCAGACTCATATTACAGATTTTTTCAGACCCACAGCCACTCGAGGACCCAGCTCGATGCGGGGTGTCACATTACACAGAGCAGAGGAGCTTAGACGACAACGTCGACGACCGAGACCCCCACTCCGGAGAGTCCGTCCACACCAGAGAGAGATTCAGGCGATTCACGCACGCCATGACATGGAGATACGGAGACGTCAGCAACGCACCCCTATCGATCTGGACATTCAGAGCATTTTGAGGATCACCATGATGCCTTACCCACCGATGCATTATATTCTACACCCACTCAAGGCATTTAGCGGGTTGTGATACCACCGAGCCTCCCATCACTATGCATATCATATTTGTATCACATCCATTGAGCATATAGAGTGCATACCCATAGCACCCTGCCAGTTATTGTCCACTCCTTTTATACCCGTTTTTTGTACTCACATTTTATTTTCCTTTGGGACCACAGTGGATTGGATCATACTGATGTATATGTTTTGTCTTATAGGCCGATTTTGGCCTCTAATAGACGTTAAAAAGTCTTTCTTTCTCTCTCTCTCTCTCTCTCTCTCTCTCTCTCTCTCTCTCTCTCTCTCTCTCTCTCTCTCTCTCTCTCTCTCTCTCTCTCTCTCTCTCTCTCTCTCTCTCTCTCTCTCTCTCTCTCTCTCTCTCTCTCTCTCTCTCTCTCTCTCTCTCTCTCTCTCTCTCTCTCTCTCTCTCTCTCTCTCTCAGTATGCCAGACAGAGGTAGAGAGTGAGGAGCATTTTGTTATCAGATGCCTAGCATACTTAGACCTACGAGCACATTTCCATATAGAGGAGTCACTCCAGCTGTGTATGACTATGGGAGACCAGCGACGCTTGGGACGCTTTCTCACAGCAGCATACGAGAGGCGATAGCGGTCACTACAGCCCACACATCAGTCACGGGTGAGTACTCAGCAGACCATTACCCAGTTCTTTCAGCGAGCTGAGCTCCATCAGAGAGGTCCATCTATAGGGCTCACTCTCCACCAGGCAGCAACACAGAGAGCACGGCGCCGACCACGCATGGGCGGATATCGTCGACCACGACTATATCAGGAGGATATCTCACGCATCAGGACAGCCTACGACCACATGATGGAGCATAGGCGTACCACCACTCCCTGGGTTGTCTTCCTTCAGGAGGCACTCAGACCACCACCGATGTACCACATACTACACCCACCTCCACCCATCACCTGTAGCTAGGGCGTTTTACTCACATTATGGATCCCCCATGTATTAGGTGGCCACTATCTGCAGAGTCAGAGCCACGTCTCCCAAGCCTTTTCCAGCCCTATATAGCTTTGTGTAGCGATATACTTTTTAGTTCATTTTATCTTCTACACAGGGTTACTACACTTGTACATGGTTTTTGTCTCATAGGCCAAGTTTGGCCTCCAAAAGACGTTAATATGACTTTCTTTCTTTCTCTCTCTCTCTCTCTCTCTCTCTCTCTCTCTCTCTCTCTCTCTCTCTCTCTCTCTCTCTCTCTCTCTCTCTCTCTCTGAGAGAGTTAAGGAACAAAAAGAATGATATACCAATAGAAGTGAATTTATGAGAGTATTCATCATCTCTTTATCAGATATGCTAACTCCAATATTAAGATGTTGATCACGTAAATCCTGAAGTTTCAAAATATGAGATTGAACTAACTCACCAACTTTCATCCTTGTGTTGGCTAACTCTCTTCTCACATGAGCTTTCCTTTCCAGATTTCTGCTTGAATAGAGATTCTCTACCTCTAACCAAGCTTGACGAGAGGTTCTGGATCACCCGATTTGAGGAATGATATGTCTCTTGGCTCCCATAGCAATAAATGAGAGTGCTTCATCTCTAGAATCCCATCTTAATTGCTCTTCTCTAGGAATAACTTGATTATTTCCCTGACTCTAAATGATGAGAGAGCTTCTTCTTCTTCTTCTTCTTCTTCTTCTTCTTCTTCTTCTTCTTCTTCTTCTTCTTCTTCTTCTTCTTCTTCTTCTTCTTCTTCTTCTTCTTCTTCTTCTTCTTCTTCTTCTTCTTCTTCTTCTTCTTCTTCTTCTTCTTCTTCTTCTTCTTCTTCTTCTTCTTCTTCTTCTTCTTCCTCTTCTTCTTCTTCTCCTTCTTCTCCTTCTTCTTCTTTTTCTTCTTCACTTGTTAAGCAAAAAATTGGCACGGCAAGTTGTTGGGATGACGAAGACATCCTCTGTAGCTTGTCTTTGCCTAGGGTGCTTGTCATTGACAATGTTCCTTAAGTCATTATAGTAACTCATCTTGAGTGCAAGGGTTTATGTGAACTATGATCTGATACCAAATGTTGGAAGTGTTTTAGGCCAAAATAACAATCACATGTAATTTCCAAGATCTTTCCAACACTTAGAACCTCATCACATAACACACCTTGACCAAATTGAATGAGATGAATGACAATAGAATAGAGAGAGAACACTTTTCAAAGTGTAGTAGTTGAATACTAACTACACACTTATAAAATGCTAAAGTCTATATACAATGTATTTGGTTTTAGCAAATGGTTCCATCCAGAGACCACGCTACATGGACACATACATGACTCATTGCTCGAGGGTAGCGATTGGCCAGATGAGGGTTTCATCACACTGACTAGAGATTGAGACTTCCAGTGCAGTAGTCACTCCCAAAGAGGAAAGGATTTGTCGGATATGTGGGGTAGAGATAGAGAATGAGGAGCATTTTGTATATAGATGCGGGGCATATGATGATATGGGGAGCAAATATGAGGCTCTACTTACAAGGCAGCCTACCCTTCGTGAGATCACGACCTCTAGAGATCAACGTTGGTTAAGACGATTCTTACTAAAGATACATAACCACATAGATTCCCTGATCCACCCACCACAACGGCTCAAACTAGAGGGAGACAGACACATCTCACAGACTTCTTCCCCCCACGACATGCACCAGTCCCCCCTCCCCAAAACCAACTGTCACACAGAGAGGGGTGACTCTCCGGCAGGCAAAGACCTCTCGTGTTACACAGCAGGAAATGACCCCGCATCATAGGCTGTCAGACACAAGATTGGAGAGACGAGCCCAAATGATGCCCAATCCTATTGGAGTCATCAGGGAAGCCCTAACACCACCTCCGCCTATGTACTACATACTGCACCCACACATGAGCACTCGATGGATATGGTCAGACACTTAGATGCACTGTCAAATTTGGACTACCCTCTTGCATATAGGCTACCATAGGGATCTGTCATCTATAACAGGATGGCTCAGTGGTCTACTTCAGGAGGCTTGACTTGCATGCCACATGGGTCTGTTGGGGGAGGAGGGACCACAGTTGACTATATCTTGGGACCTAGGGAGGCCACCCACCTCATTACATCGCTTACCATCCCGCCCATACCCATCGGAGCCGATCACACATACCTCTCCCTTTCCATCGCTGGGGATAGAACCCCACATAGACCTATCACATGTAATTCATACACCACCATTCATTTCACACGTGAGCTACCTCCTCTTTACTCATCTGAGGTCGAGCATGGCCTATGCCTACTACACCCGTCGACCCCCCTCTCAGTTCTCACCTCACATATCTCATCCATCTTACACACCTAAGCTATCTGCCCCTTCCCACACACCACTCACACAGGACGTATCCTTCCCCCTGGGACTAGACCCAAGAACAGCTGGAATGTGAGTGAAGAGCACTTTACAGACACCTACATATGCGGCGAGCCTTGGGAGAGATTATAGAGAGAGAGGCAAGTAGACAGATGAAGGCACTAACCCGTCGAAAGCGGTAGGTATTCGAGGAGGCACAAGAGCTTGAGTTATACCATCTATTCATGAGCATGGATAGTGTGACAATATGGCGTGCTCTCCGCGAGCCTTGTCCGACTACACCCATTGAGGACCCACACATCTGGCAAGATTATGCAGTGTGATTATATGATGTGCCTCGACAGCCACCCATCCCAGAGCCACTTGAGCCTCGACCCACACATTCCTCTTTCTTTACCACAGCGATGGTGGAGAGAGCCATACTTCATATGCAGCACAGGCGGGTTGCCGACCATACTGGTTTACACAGCGAACACCTTATCTACGCAGCCTCCACTATAGCCCTGTTGATTGCACGTCTTCAACCGGGCTATAGGGGAGGGGTTCCCAGAGGAGTGGACAAAGCATACTATCGTGCCTATCCACAAATCTGGCGACGCTTTGGATCTAGGTACCCACAAGACTATCATGATTGCCCACACAATGGCCATGTGATATGGAGCAATTCTTGCAGCAACGCTTAGCTCATATGCAGAGGCAAAGGGCCTCCGAGCACCAAGCCAATCGGAGTTCAGACGAGCTTTTTCAACTATCGACCATATCTTCATCCTTCGTTGTCTCGTTGATGGGGCAAAGGCAAGGAAGAAGAGGCTTTATTGTTGCTTTGTGGAGTTCCGCAAGGCTTTTGATACAATTCCACATGAGAGGTTGTACCAACACCTATTGAGCCTTGGGATCCAGACAGAGATGATATGGGCCATCTACACTCTCTACGAGAAGGTGTTTGGTCGAGTTCGATGCCCTCGAGATTTATCAAAGCCCATTGCTAGCACCATTGGTGTTAAGCAAGGTTGTCCACTCTCCTCGACACTTTTTGGGCTTTACATTGATGAGATCTCCGATTACATACTACGAGCAGACGGGGAGGGGAGCGACCTAGGAGGTACCCCAGTTCACATTCTTTTATATGTCGATGATGTTGTTTTGATTTCAAAATCACATGAGGGGCTCCAATGCCACCTCGGAGCCTTGGATGATTTTTGTTCACATAAAGGATTGGTTGTGAACCTTGGCAAGACCAAGGTCATGATCTTTCACACATCCAGTGTAGTGAGCAGTGCAGCCATCTTCACCATCGCAAGAGGGCACGTCGAGGTGGTTACTTCAACGTCTACTTCGGAGTTACTTTCACAAGTCTACCAGGACCTTTCACCATGAGGTTGGAAGCTATTGACTGACTCATCCGAGGGTATGCAGCCCTGGCCATGCTAGAGCGGAGGTGCCACCAGGCACACTTCCAAGAACCTAGCACGAAGGGGTGGCTTTTCGACACACTAGTCACTCCCGCCTTGATGTATTCAGCGACAATATGGGCACCAGGCTTGACGGTCGATCAATGGGCACAGATTGAGAGGCCCCAGGTATGTATGATCTCATGCTTGTTCCGTAGCAATCAAACCATACGACATGACATCATCCGAGCAAAGCTCTCTGCACTACCCATGGTCCTCGAGACACTATTCCAGACAGTGAGTTTCATTCAGAGGGTGAGGGAGTTGCCACACGATAGACTCACTCGTAAAGCTTTTGAGGCATCTATACGGTTATCTCAAAGTGGGCATGATAGAGTCTTGGACTCTCAGGTCATAACTTGGTTCGCGACACATGGGCTCGATATGGAGAGTTTGCCACCTTTTCAGTAAGACTCGGACTCACCTTACTATCATCTCTCTTGAAGCGAGAGGAAACTGTTGCTCAGACAGGACTTATGTAGGCTCTACATTAGGATAGTATGGAGATCACCCAGTTTAGAGGGGAGGATGTCATACTACAGAGACCAGTTTCTCACCATTATGTCGAATGCGTTCATACAAAGACCACGCTATATGGACATCTATATGCCACAGAGTTCACGAGTAGCGATTGGCCAACGAAGGGTCGCATCACACACACTGGAGATCAAGAGTGGGAGACAATGGGGTCCCGAGAGCAGAGCGAATCTGCAAACTATGTAGAGCGGAGGTGGAGAGTGAGGAGCATTTCGTATGTCGATGTAGAGCATACACTCAGATTAGAGACACATATGAGACTTTGTTCAGAGGACAACCCACCCTACAAGAGATTATGGACTCCCGAGATTAGAGACAGTTAGGATGTTTCTTGATAGAGATTTAGAGGCATAAAGATGCACTCTTACCACTGATACACATAGCTACACAGGTGGACAGGAGACAGCTTCAACTACCTGATTTTTTCTAGAGGTCTAGAGTCCCCTCCCCCCCGGATTCCCAGTGAGGAGTGACACTACAGCAGGCTAAGGTGAGTCGAGCTAGACAATGACCAAGAGTCAGCGCTCAGAGGAGTGAGGCTATACCATCGCTAGATAGAGGAGATTCGAGCCCAACATCGCGAGGCGACTGCGGAGCGAGTAGCCCTGATGAATGCAGATCCTATAGCTTTCATACGGGAAGCTCTAGCATCGGCTCCACCTATGTATCACATCCTCCACCCCTCCATTACCACTGGATGAAGCTAGTAGACAGATGCATCTTCATGATTGTATTGGCCTCTGCATATAGATATGCATATATCCCGATTCCCCAGAGATAGGGCTCCATCAACCTTAGTATTTTACCACACATGTTTGAGACTAGATTGTATTAGCTTTTTATGATCTTACTTTACTTTTGTGACAGGCGGATGACATCCGCATCATGTATCTTATGTTTTGTCTCATAGGCCGACTTTGGCCTGTCATAGATGTAAAAAAACTTTTTCTTTCTTTCTTCTTCTTCTTCTTCTTCTTCTTCTTCTTCTTCTCTCTCTCTCTCTCTCTCTCTCTCTCTCTCTCTCTCTCTCTCTCTCTCTCTCTCTCTCTCTCTCTCTCTCTCTCTCTCTCACTCACGGCTTCCACCTCCTCTTTCTTACAGATTGTGAAAGGACTCTTGAGAAAGTCAAGTCTGAAGGTATGACACAAGTTGCATGGACGAACCTAAACAAGAAGGCCATCACTTACATCAAGATGGTTATATCAAATGAAATTTTAGAGGATCTGAAGAGCCTTACAAGTGCTTTTGAGATATGGGAGAAGTTGAAGTCCACCTATGAAAGACCAAGCTTGTAAATCAAATCCATCTTATGCGTAAACTAGTGGGTATGCAACATGATGAGTCAAAAAGTGAAGCTCAGCACTTACCTTCTTCTACAGGTATCCTCTCGCAATTGCAGGACTCTAGATTACCTTCATTTGATGATAAGCTTAAGGTCATCTTCTTGTTGATGACCTTACCTGATTCATGGGAAGCATTGGTTGTTACACTTTCAAATAATCCCAATCTTACCTTTGATGGTGTAAGGGGTTCTATTCTAAATGAGGAATTCAAGAGGAAAGCCGATGGAGAGTGCATTGGTTTAGCCAATATGGTTAGAGGAAGAACAATGTGGTTTACACTCCTGACAAGAGTTAGGTGAAAAATGGAACTCAAATCTATTGACCATGTCAATAATAGTGCATCAATGCATCAATCGTGTCACATTTTGTAATATGTATATCTTGCACATGAAGTGTCAAGTCATCAACATAAGATAGAATTGCACGTAGAATCCCCTCATAATCAAGAAGTTCCTTAATAACAACATTAGCCTTGCTTTTAAGTTCATAATCCTCTTTTTTATCAAGTTGTGTATCTTTAGCATCCCTTTTTTGTTAGCCAAGATAAACATAAGTTTGTTGCAAATAAGAGAATATACACACACAAACAAGAGAACATATACTCAAGACAAATGAAATATGTTCAAAGATTTGCAATGCTCCATTAATGATAGTAGATACGAAACAATGATATGCTCCAACAAATACAAAGAACGTACTCACAACACATATAGCACCCAAGAGACCATGTGGGGTAAGGGATGAGGTGGTTAAGGGTGTAGTAGCTCATGTAGAAGTTTAAGAACGACTCCCAAAGGTAGTTCTCCAAGTGTGTGAGAGAGAAACACACACACACCAAGCTCATGTAGTCCCCATGGTTGTTCCAAGAAGACTACTAATTATGCTCACAAGCGAGAGCAAGCGTAGGTGCCCCAAATCGATGATTCAAGTGTATACCAAGTTCGGTATTTATAGGCAATTGGAGGGGCAAAGATTTTCGATGCCCAAAGCTAATTTTAACTTTATTTTTATCGCAACCGCTACTATTATGACATGTGCAACTTTCAATTAATGTTTAGATACCATTGAATTATGCTTTTTGACCTTTTAATCTCAGCCATTCAAACTATCTTGACTGTTCGAGCTTTTTTTAACGTGTTGTTAGCAAAAATTAGGGTTTGACCTTTGAGGGTCAAAATGAGGTTTTCTGATAGTGTGTTATATATCATTGAGTAGCTCTCTTTCATTACTTTATGACTATGTCATTCATTTCTAAAAGCCCTAAATGTCATTTTCGACAATTTCTTCGACCATTTTTTACTTTAATTTAAAATTGACCTTTGATAAAAACTAATAACGAATGTTAGTGTTATATACAATGCTTTAATAAATCTAATCTAAAATATACAATTAAGATCTACCAAATGACAATTTCCCTACAATTTTGCCCTTAAAAGCTAATTGTATGGGGCATGGGAATTATAAGTAGTTTTAGAAACATTTTGAGAATCTTTCTTATCTTCTCTTTTTGACAAATTTCGTTGAGGTATAAACCTCTCGGCTCGTAAATACTTCAAAGTTACTTGACGTATGTCTTCTTCTGCAAACTGAGGTCCTAAGATATAACCAAAGTATGAAACATGAGTTCCATAGGTCATGGGACTTGTACATATAATGTTATCTTCTAGATTTGATGTAGATATTTCTTTCACTAAAATTCAAGGCATCTTGAACTTTCAAGTGTCTTAAAATGTTGTCATACTCTTCAAACTTTGATCTTCATTTATATAAAGATTTAGTCCACCATCTTCTCAAGAAGATATTAGAACAAATTTGCTAAAAGATTGTGAATATCTTTCAATCTTCAAACTCTTTTCTTCAACTATACCTATCTTTTCTAATAAAATACTCAAAAAATATCATTAGTACATATATGACAAATCAAATAGGCATTCCTTTCTTTCAATGCTTGTAGAGGTTTAGGTTCAATAAATCTAAGAGTTAGTGCAACAATGGGATCAAGAGGGGTGAATCATGTGAAAAGTTTGGCTCCTCCAAGATATCGATGACTCTAAATCTAGATGAGTTGCAAGATTCATACACACACTCTCACATGATCAAAAGCAAAATCACACACTAAAGTGGTACATTCACAAGTACACCCAAAAAAAAAAAAAACAAAAAAACTTTTACTTCACTCATAGAAACACAAGTTTTCTAAGTACTTGGCATATTAAGCACAAATAGATTTTTACAAAGGGCATCAAAAAACAACACTTCTTTATTTACTTTATCATAAGCAATGCACATACTCATGTCAAATGTAACACTTGCATCATGCTTTAATAATGCAGTCCATAGATATGAAGTTCTCAAAACATTAGACACTTATAAAACTTCAAGGAGATGGTATGGCTTACCACTCAAAGTCTTCAATAAAACTACCACTATGTCATAAACTAAAAGAGTTTGATCATTTTCACAAGAAACCATCTAAATTGGTTTGGCTGATGAGATGAACTCAAACAAGCTAAGGTCTGGTGTGATGTGTTTGAAAGCACCTCTATCAAATAACCAAACTATAGACTTTTCTTGAGATAAAGCTTCTAAAAATATGAACAACATAAATTCTTCATCACAATCTATGATGTTTCTCAACTTGATAATCAGATTTTTTATTCTCATAAACTACTACAGTTACAAAATTTATTATCTGATTCGCTAAGTTAAGTATGCACTTACTAATGTAATGGCCTTATTTGTTACAGTGGAAACAGGTACCTTTCTTATAGGTTTTCTTCTTTTCACATTTCCAATATTTGAATCATTCATATTATCTTGATCTTTACCTGATCAAGAAGCAGAATTAGAATTCGACTTTGACTTTGGGCTAGAATTATTTTGTCTAGTCTTTTTTGCCATTTGCTTTGTTAGCTAGGGCGAGGTCATTCAAAGACTCTTGTAGATGATTGTTGTACATGATTAGCTTATCATTCACGTTAGGAGAGGAGGACACTTTTTGGGGATCCACATGTTTCTTCGTGTGACCACCAACAACTACATTTGACTATCAATTCCTTGATTCTTTTGGTAAAGGGTATTCACAATAGCCAGCATAGTTCTAGTCGACTCATCAACAAGAACCAAGGAGCTCTTTTGTTTTTTGACTTTGAAGTCATCTATGACTTATATTATTAGTGCACATGGATTGGTACAATTATCTAGGATATTCCTATATCCGCCCAAACCCGATGAGTAGAACTCATATTTGAGTTCGATTTTGAGATGCATCCTTTGATGGTATTGCTACTGCAAAACCTGGCAAGACACTAACACATGGATACCCACTTGGTATACAAACCAAATGCATTTATTAAAGAGCACTTCCAAAACTAGCTTGATGGAAGATATCTAAATGGCCTCTTCACTTTAAGCTTTTCACTATGTTTGAAATCTTTCTTATGGCAAAAGCAATCTACACCCTATTGTGAGTTGCGCATGGAATTTTCCCAATCTTGGAAACAAGGTGAGCTAATTGTGTTTGAACTCATTACACACATACATTCAACACTTTCATCTTGAATCTCTTATTTTCCTCCACCTCTTAGGCTTTTATGCATAAAATTGTCAATGCTCATATCATGTACTTCAAAGGCTCTTGCAATTTGGACATGTGGTCCAAGTTATTTTCCCATGCTCCTTTGAAGCTTTATTCTTGCATTTCTTCTTTCTACTTAGTACGAATGTTTATTAATTTATTATATGATATTAATTTCCATCTAACAGAGTTACAAACTTTACAAACCTTACTTTCATGGTAACTTGTAAGTACACTTGGTTTGAACCAAGCCATACAAACCTTACCACCTTGAAGAGAAGTGATGCTTCCCACTCCTTGTACACAAAACAAATTATAGAAGCTTAATAATTTTAGTGTTGTGTGCACATGACATGCTTTTAGTAGGAAAAAGTACTAATGTATCATCAGAACTCAAAAGACAACCGAAATCAGAATAGGGTTAGCATAACATATTTTGGGCATAATCACAAGGGGTCGCATCGTCGGGCCCTAGAGACGTCGGGACGCCATTTGCTAAAGCAAATATATGAACACACCTAGTCGGGACGATTGGCATCCCCCTTCAACCGTTTGATACAGGCATCCGTCCCCGGGACACCTCCATGTGATTATGCCCTAACCAAGATGGCCCAATGGCGGGATCGAAATTTTTTTGCCTAAAAAAATTTCGCATGGTGGCACCTTAGCTTTAAAGTTTGGCGCCCATGTTCTATTTCTAGAACTTTCTTTTGAAGGCCAAATACAAGGATAAAAAGAGCCCCTTGCTGCCCTCAAAACACATATCTTACTTTCAGTTTTCACTCTTGCATCTCTTGTGTATGGAGGCTTGAAAGTTCAGCTACCTTAAGCCTTGCATATTCGGCAACCTCTCCACCCTCTTAGCCTTTGACCTTTCCAAAAGAGTGATTTCAGCAGCCCCTCTCTTGAATCCTCTCCTCAAGTCTCAAGACCTTACCCTTTGGAGTTATAAACCTTCCTCCTCTCGTTCCTTTAGAGTGTAAGAGAAGCCATTATAATTTATGACCTCTTCATCAAGTACATACAAGAGAAGGAAGGCCGTCGCAAATGGTCATGGTGGGAAGAGGTAGAATCTCCCATGTCTGTCAAAGAAGGAGGTGATTCAAGACCATGGACATGCAAGTTATGTGGATACAAAAGGACCAGGTGGAGCAAACAATGTGTGCCCATCTTCTTCACGAGAGTGGCAATGAAGTAAAGTTTTGGAACACCATCACTTCGAAGAAGAAGCAAGAGCTTCTCAACGAACTTGCCGTGAGTGATGCCCACTAGCACACGGTACTCTGGTGGGGTGCCCTTCAGTTGATGCAAATCATGCCACTTTTGTAAAAAAGTGTAGATTGCATCTTGTTTCTATCTCGGTCATCCCCCGTAAAGGTAGATGGCTTTAAGTCTTTCAGGAGGGGAGCTTCCCTAGAGGTCTCTCCTTTGTGCTTACTAGGAAAAGAAGTATCTTTCCTAGTCATCTCTAGAGGAAGAGTAGGGGTTTCTTTTTCCTTCCTAGCTAGGAAAGAGATGACATGAGTTTCAAGAGAGATCATTTGAGACTTAAGCTTCTGAATGAAAGATGTATGCTACCTATCTCTCTCTCTAGCCTAAGGGTCTATTCCTTTAAATCTACAAATTGGTCACGAGTAACAAACTCATCCAAAAGTTCCTCATATGTATATTCTTCTTGTTGAGGCTCTTTCTCTTCTAGTTTTTCTTCTACTTCCTTCCCCATTTCTACTTCTTCCATTCTAAAATCAGGATCCTCTAGTTGCTCTTTAGATAGAGAAGGATGTTCTGTTGTTTGTTTCCCTTTAGACTCCATGTTTCACTTCCCTTTCCTCGTTTGCTAACTAGAGTATGTGAAAAGAAATGGAAGTAAACCTTGAATATGCAAGAACAAGAGAAATATACCACAAGAGCACTTCCCTAGTACAAAATAAAGCTGCGGAAGCGAAATCCAAGTGATCTTTGAAGGTTGAGGTCACTGATTTTGAATCCTCGCCAGGCCCAAACAAACATTTGAAATGTCCGGTTGGTCCCGGGAGGTTCTAATCACCAAAAACCAACAAGAACAATGTCAAAACCATGTAGCAAGCCCCAACCGGGCAAACTAAGTGAAACTGAAACACTTTAGAGATTTGACAATCCTTGCCAATCCAAATGTAGCCCAGCACCTGTACTTCAAAAATATAAGGTATCCCAAGTGAAAAAAAGTGAATTTGGACTTCAGATGATGAAAAACTAGGCCCGAGAGTGACCGCCTAGTTCCTGCTGAAGCGCTACAGAGAGGTTTTGGTTGACCAAATCTTGTCCAAATCAAACATCGATGGTTTCTGAGTGAAGCTTAAGAGTGTAACTTCCTAACGTGTAAGCGAACTCGCTTTTGGCCTATATAAGAAAGGCTTGAAAGTCCTTCATTCATCCAAGAGAAGGGGCTGTGAGAGAGCCTCCTTCATGTGAGGGTGACGGCTCTGCTCTTCTCATCCGTGGCCGGTCAGTTCTGCTTGGGCAGTGTTGTTATTCATGCGCGTGGGCACTTCGGTTCGCGTGTAGGCATGCTCCGATACCAGTGTAGAATCTCTCAATGATGCCCCTTACTTTTGAGGGCTGCTCTGCACACACTCCAAGACAGTTCAAAGTCGTCTTCGACTTCCCACGGAGATGCAGACACAGAGCTCCTCGAATAATTTGCCACCCAACCACGTACCCTTCTTTAGTTCTCTCTTTCCTCATAAACTTACTCCAAATGGCTACACACATGGGTGCCACATGGCACTCATGTGTGAGCCCATCTATAATAAGCTAAGAGGTAGTTCATACCTCTCACTTAGGGGCTCTCCACATAACAATTAGTCCATTGTGATAGCCAAAGTGCAACACATTTTGTCTAAGAATGCTATGTTACATTCATGCACGAAACATATTGATGTACAAAACATTTAATCAAAATGGCTATTGAAGATGGATGGGCAGCATTGACTTAAGTTCATACAAAGGATAATCCCTCAAAAATGTTGACAAAGAGCTCAGGAATTCTCAATATAGCCATTGTTAGATCAGCTCACTTTAGGATTCCTACGTTAGCCTCTAAAATGGAGGTTGTTGGGACTAAACACCTTGTAGGCTCTTCAGTATTGTTAATCACTAGGGTTTTCATTTTTAAAGCATGCTCTTGAATTTTTAAGAATGGTCTTAATCTTTTAAGTTTGTCAACACATGCTTTTATATTGACTTAGAAGTTCCTTTAAGCAAAAAAAAATAAAAACAACAACATATATATTTTAAAAAGGAATTTTTTAAGAAGATACTTTGTAAAAGTATCTAGAAAATTCCACCACAACTTTTCTAAAGAATACTTTTGGACCTTTGAAGGTTTCTCTACTTTCTCTCTATCTCTCATCAATTAAGCCCTCTTCTCTTAAACAAAAAGTTGTTACTCATTTCAACTTCTCCCATTGCACTCCGAGCAATATCTCACAACAATTCCTACTAATTTTGAAGTCCCCTCTCTTCCTCATTGGTTTGCAGGTATTGAGCTCATGAATGAGCACTTAAACCCATCATATCCTTCCCAAAGTGCATGTTTTATGGTGCAATATCAAGGATGAAAAATATGTTTCTCTAGCTCTCTTCCACTAAAGAAAACTAGAAAGATATCAAGTAGACTTCATTATCCAATGTCTAACAGCTTCTTTGGCATAAGGATATCTAGGAACATATTGATTCTTTTGACTATCATATTTAGTCATAGAAGTTCATGTTTCCCCCTTTCATGAAGGAGGATCAAGCACATAGAAAGTTTTTATGGATCCTTCACAAAGCTTAATATCAATGAGCTTCCTTGGAGAGAACCCAAGGAAAAAGGAAAATCTTACAAACTAACACACCCCCAACAAGGTCGTAGCTGCCTCCTAAAGCATTCTCACTTTGCAAGAAACATATTATAAACGCAATCCTCAAATTTAGATATTCACTCACTTCTGAAGAGTCACTTTACTCCCTCTTTGTATCAGATAATTCTGATTACAAATCCTCTGAAATCCAATTGCATATCAGATAATTCTTAATCAAAATTGAAATAAATGTTGACGCATGTGTAACATCTGGGCATACATGAATTACTGGGAGAAAAAAATGCGCTTGCAAATACAAAGAGAGGTGAGATGATAAGGAAAAAAAATGCATAATCAGTGAGTGCTACCGCTTGCATGTAAAATTCAATCATAAATGGTGGAAATCAGAAGACAGCTTAGTCTCTTCATTGATGTTGTGAATCAAGAAGGCAAGCAGTTTGACTATAAACTTTTTGTGAGACTAACAGGCATGCACAGTCTCAATGAACGTGACTTCAGAACTGGAAGATGAAATATCACAGAAATAAACCTTATGTTTCTCAAAGGAATGCCGGTAAGAAACGATGAATATCAAGCAGTATTTCATGCAGCGTAAGGTCCGCAATTACAGTTCAGGATTTAAGAGAGACGGTAAAGCTCTTCAACGGAGAAGAGCTGCCACTTACGTGTTGACAACGGATATCCACTGTAATGAATCAAGTTTCGCGGAAAACGTATTAAGTTTCAATGTCTGCTCAATGCTTCCTACTAGCCTGTGGAACCTCTCCGGTTCGATATCAAGCCCATATGCCACTTGTTCAGGCAGCCACTGGTTATAAGAGTGCACCATTTTCGATTTACGCGAGGATAGTGGCGGCGGTGATCTTGTGGATTCCGTCGGATTTGACAATAAATATTAGAATTTGTGGATCATGCAGAGCAGTATAAACACTTCCTGACTCGCGGCTCATGTACGACGATCTGATCATATGTACTAAAATAACAGAGCTACACATGTGACACTTGCAGGATCAATGGGATATAAATATATATCTATATTTGTATGTAGGAAGTGTGGTCGGCGATGACGGGAACCTCGAATGCAGCACTCCAGAATCACAGGAAAAGAACGACGTCTTATCCCGTAATTCAACCAGCCCTGAAGGTCCAAAGGCTAAACTGGAACGTTCAGATTACTACTTTATGCAGGAAGCAGGGGTGGAGTGAGATACACGGCAAGGGACGGATCCTTTCCCCCTTTACTGACCAGAAGCCGATTCCAGCGACCGGTAGTAACACAGGACGAGGCCTGTCCAGTTACAAAGCTACGAAGATCACGACAGCAAAGAGGTTCGAGGATATCCAAAGCAGGCAGATCTGCCCTCTTTTATCACAGATACATTGACACGAGCTCATACAATCATTGCATGCTGGACGTTTAATCCATTGAAAAGTGATGTAGAAACTAAGGTTCTCCGAGGAAGCGCGGGGACTCGGGAGAGAGAGGAATCACAGTTCCATCTCTCCGCCCCTATTTTTATGTATCTAGAACTGTGCGGAGGCAGCTTCCGCTCACCTTCGTCCCCCCTGGAAATCAAGATTCCGTCAGAAAATAGATAGAATAATAAATAAATAAGATGAGCGAAGAAAAAATTTCATTTGATTTATTTCAACACGGAACGATAGGTCTTATATAGGAAAAAACATTTGGGGTTCAAATGTCTACACAAACCTAAAATAAGTCGTGGAGATTAATTTGGTCCTCTAATGTGGCAAAGATCTAAATCTTGTGGAGAAGTGATGTCATGCCAAGATGCAAAAAGTCTAATCTTTTTTCAAGCATTGGTAGCCTATGACGAAAAATATCAATGTAAGGCTCTCTAGAGCTCAAGATTGTATACCAATGCCTTTCCATTGCTCAAGATTGTATGCCTATGTAATAGTAAAAGGATAACTCAGGCTGGATTCACACATACCTAGAGTCACAATTGTGATTTCCAAATGTCAAGTTTTTATTCGATGAAACAAAAAAGAAGTACTTTCAGGTTAAGCATTCATTGAGATTGCCTCTCCCCCTCGAAAAAAACTTGTTCCGCTCTGACAAGTCATGGTTATTGGTCAATCTCATGATTCAACCAATAATATCAAATCTATGGTTTGCTTTTGAGAGATTACCACTGCTTTGTATGAACTGAACATAGCGGAACTTCATTTGCATCAGTATAACTCTACCGCCCTTTCTGAATGCACCCTCAAACTCTCTCAAGCTCCCCCTCCTCCTCTCTCTCTCTCAATCCTATATCCTTTTCCTTATCCTTCACGACTACTGTCGAGTCATCCTTACCCTTGTCTCTTGTCTTTTCCTTGCCCTATCACTCTTGCCCCATGCTCCCATTTCTCTTTTGACATATGTCCCCCCTTCCTTTGCCCCTCTACCTCTCCTCTTTCACTACCCCAACAAATAGTTCTCTTTTACTTCCTCTCCTTTCCACTCCTCATGTCCCCCCTCTCTTTTCACATTCTCTCCCTTTGGCACCCATTAGATCTTTTTTGTGTTTCTCTACTTAAGCTTCCTCACATTCAACCGCCCAACCCTATTATGTCACTATTAAAAAACAAGAAAGGGCTCCCCAAGACTCCTCTCGTTCATTCAGTGTGCTACCTATAAGGAGGTGTTGTGTTTGGTGTGAGAAACAAGAAAAGCCTTGTGTTTGGTGTGATAGTGCATGGATGCACACACACTTCTTCGTGCAAAAGAAGAGGTCAACGGCATTGGGCTGTTTTCCTTGCAACAAAAAGTGAAAAGAAAAAGGTTGCTTTTATTTGCTTGAACTCCGAGATGCCATATGCGTTGTTGGGTTTACCTTTGGTTGATACTCGAAGATCGGGATCCCGATGACCACGTAATTCTTTTTTGTTCATGGCTTTTGCCTCCAAAAGCTAAGATAAGATGCCACTTTCATGTCGACGGCTTCCTTCATTATGATTCCATGTCATGTCTTGCCTGTTTGCAAATCCATATGTTTTACTTTTCAAACAGAGACGAAAGCATCCAAAAAGCTGAAAAAAGCACGTTAAAAACGCATATTTTTCGATCTTCGTAGTGTTCCTTAAAACATAAAAGCAAGTAAAAGCAAGAGCATATTCTTTGTTTGACAACAAATGGATAGAGTTCTCTTTCTATGTATGTATATATGCGTGTATATATATGTGTGTGTTGATGGTTGTGTGTGTTCCATAGGAATTATTTGTTTTTTCTTCTCGGGATAATTGTTATCCAAATACTATCTTTTCTTTGGAAAAATCATAGTACTTTGGTTGATGGTTATATGCTCTATATAAGAAGCTTTTTTATTTGTTACTTTTCAACTAGAATTCAATGAAATAAAAGTTTTTTTTCTTGAATTTTGAATGTGCTCAATGACTTTAACTCATTCTAAGGATTATGAGTTCTATGACGCTTGGATTAAGTAGTCCAGCTTCCATAATTCTTTAGACCCTCCATTTTATCTCATTTTCTCTAAGCCTTTATAGGTTATGTACACATCACTATGAACTTTTTATAGGTTATGTACACATCACTATGAACTTAGAGCTTCACAATTATGAGTTTTTTTCTAGCTTTCCACTCTCTTTTGTAGCTGATTCAAAGTTTCATACGTGTACATGTCATTAAAATGATTTTCTAGGTTTGCATGCCATTAAAAAAAAAAAGACTATAAGTGTGCATGCCCTTTTGCAACTTGCTTGTTCTGAAATCTGAACCTTTGCACTCCATTAGGAAAGCTTGATTTACACTTAAGACACATTTTTCACAATAATTTCAACTCTTATCAGCCATGATCTAGATGGATGTCACACCAGACATACTTTGAAATTATGTAATCCTAGCTATGTATCTTAAAGTCAATTCAAGTTTGCTTTCTATAATGGAAAGACCCTTAGACGTTGAATGCATTGAGCAAAACATTTGAAACACAAAGATTTCCAAGTTGATTGCTCCATTCTAATTCACGAAGTTTTAGAAATTAGTGCTTCTCATAAGGCTAGAATGGATTGTTCCAAAGAGAGAATGTTGTAGCCAAATGCAACCTCTAGGATTTCCTTGTGTATAGAGATGATGATTGTGCTCAACTCACCTATCGATGAAGTTCCAAAGCATGAATACACTATTACTTGAAGGGGACTGAAATCTGTTCGATTTTAAGAAGTTCACGATGATGTGGATCTTCAAGATGCACCATATGAAGCACAATTATTCGTACTTTGTAGACCAATCCTAGCCAAAGTGATGTGAATGGGTTTTCTACAGTATTATAGAAATGTGGAAAAAAATGCTATATGTGATATTTTTTCTCAAGACAATTCTAACGACATAATCTTTTTGACATGTATATCATTACAAACATATACTAACTAATTCCCCCAAGGAATGATGTGGTGAATGAAGAGTTGTCGCAATTGTATAAAGAAATTTCAAGCTTCGTGGACTAAGCTCAATCCAGAAAAGGGGGAAGCCGGGATCTTTGCAAAAATATTTTCACTTTGAGCCTTTGTTATAAAGTTTGCAAGAGTAGCCTACATGGGCACATAAACCAAAGCGATGTAGAGAGTTTCTACCTATAATATCTAAAATGGTGTCCTCTTTGTCCAAACTTGAGGCACCAAGTAAACATATATGTGAAGGTTGTATTTTGGGCAAAATGCAGTGTTCCTCATTCCCAAAAGATGGTTCAGTTCGAGCTACTCAGAAATTGTAGATTGTTTATAGTGATGTATGTGATCCTATGTAGACACCCTCTTTTGGGAACTATCTTTGCTTCATGACTTTCATCGATGATTTTTCCAGGCATGTATGGGTATATCCATTGAAAGCAAAGTCCAAAGTGTTTATGTGCTTCAAACAGTTTCTCGTTTTGGCTGAAAATCTTTCAGCATGTAAAATGGGCACCCTCCATTCTGATCGGGGGGGAATATATGTCTTCTGATTGTAATGCATTTCTGGCTGAATGTAGGATAAAGCATCAGTGTACAGTGCTATATACACCTCAACAGAATGGACTTGTTGAATGGAAGAACAATTCTCTCATGGAGATGCCGAGGTGTATGGTCAATGTTCAAGCTTTACCACATAGTTTCTGGCTTGAGGCTATTATGTCTGCAGCATATGTAGTTAACAGGTGTCCCACTAAAGCATTGCACTCTATCACTCCATATGAGGCTTGGCATGGTCGTAAGCCATCTGTTGCTCATCTGCATGTTTTTGGTTGTTTGGCATATGCATTAGTGCCTGAACAACAATGTAGTGGATGATAAAGTAGTCAAATGTATTTTTGTTGAGTACAATTCTGAAAGTAAAGGCTATCGTCTGAATCATCCACAGACTAAACACATTATAGTTAGCCATGATGTTGTTTTTGTGGAAGATGTTATTCAGCCATTACTTCCATGTACTAAGGAGACATTTGTTAGCTCCAAAGACATGTATGACACATTGTTGCATCTCTTTACAAGTGGACAATCTAGTGCTCGTCCAAATGAGGCAACTTTTCATACTTTATAGGTTTCATGTGATGATGAAGATCATTCCATTTCTGATGCAGACTTACATGATGCACTTGTTGATGAGAGAGGTGATATTGAGGAGGCAAGAACTATGCCAAAATGGCTACAACACACTTTGTGTGATAGCAAATTAGATGGATCTCTGTCATATCGTACTTGTTCTGGCTCTCGTAATGCTTTTTTTGCATCACATTGCTATGTTATGGTTGCCTCTAGTCTCTATGATGAGAATGAGCCTGTTTCCTTTCATGAAGCACAAATGTCTGAAAATTGGATGGCTGTTATGCAATCAGAATATGATGCTATTATGAAAAATGGTACCTGGTCTTTATGTGAGTTGCCTCTTAGCAAGAAGGCCATTGGCACTAAGTGGGTATACAAGCTAAAGCATAAGCCTGATGGAACAGTTGACACGTATAAGGCTAGGCTTGTTGTAAAGGGTTATGCTCAGGAAAGAGGCATTGATTTTGATGAGACCTTTGCTCCTACTTACCAAATGACTATTGTTCATAGCATTTGTGCACTTGCAGCTCATCGTGGTTGGAATGAACATTAGTTGGACATTAAAATTGCATTTTTGAATGGTGACTTGCATGAAGAAGTGTATGTTTTTCGTCCATGTGGTTTTGTGCAAAAAGGGAGTGAAAACGAGATGTGCATGTTAAAGAAGGCATTATATGGTTTAAAGCAAGCACCACATGCTTGGTATGAAAAGATACATGCCTATCTGATTGCACATGGTCTTGAGATCAGTCCAACTGAAAGCACCTTATATGTTAAGCATGCAAATGATGTGCTTCTGATCATTGTTGTGTATGTTGATGACATGTTGGTCACTGGTCCTCATGAGAAGCATATTGCTGATTTTAAGGCTGATTTGCATGCCTCATTTGAGATGTATGATTTGGGGAATTTGCATCATTATTTGGGCATTCAGTTTATGCAAGTTGATGGCAAAATAGCTTTGTGCCAAACAAAATATATTGACATAATATTGCAACATTTTGGCCTTGAAGACTGTAAGCCCATTGCCACTCCTATATAG